>CP099839.1:22909323-23400908 GCA_030062745.1 Capitulum mitella
ATTCTGTCGAAGCACGATCAGCATGCAAATGTACACGGTGTGGCGAGATAATTGAGTTGCTATGCTAACGACCGTTACCATGGGTCGTCCACATCTGCACAGGACCAGCATGACTCAAATTGCCTTCTTTTAGCCCATGTTTTCGTAACTAACCTGACTTGAGTTCCCAGGAATGCTCCCCAAAATATGGTGCCAACAACCATAGCACATAGTTTTGGCACAGTCGTGATGTGCCGACCTGACCCTACGGAATAAAAAATAAATATCGCATTGCCGAAAACCACTTTGCCTGATAACTAGGAACATTGTATACGGCAGCAGATTCGTAGCATCAACATTCTCACTACCGCACATTGCGGCAAAGCCTCGCGCAGCTTTAAAATTCGACGCCTGAAAATCTTCACTTCATGCGGACCACCCAGTGATCAGGGACTTCGAGTCGAGACCCATTTCAATCACGCCGCGAGCCCCTAGTCCGGGTAAAAGGGTTCAAGCGCTGCGAATGCAACCATCCAACCTGAACGAACCGTGGGGTTCGCGTGGCACGGCAGTGACATGGAACGCTTGGCCGACCGCCCACGTGCTGGCTGGTGGCAATTCCGAGTAAATGCCACATTAGCGCGGTGGCCTGGAAATGCCGCTAAAAACTCGGCGACCCAGACCCATGGTGATGCTCCCTGGAACTGGCGCATCGCTGGGAGACGGCGCCCACCTGCGGACGGCAGCGCGGAGCCGTCGAACGGGGGCGCGATAGTACGACAGCGGTGACCAGACATCCTGTCCATGATCAGTGATTGTGTTCAGACGAACTCCGAAACTGAAGCCTGCTTTACGAAAATCCCCAGGTGTAGAGCAGTTTCAAGCATGCATCACGCTGCGTTTGAACCCATGCAAATCCTTTATTAAAACTGAGCACATGCTTGCATTTGTTGCATCTCCTCCCTCATCCCAGTTACGTCCGATACCCCGCTCTTGTTGGCCATCTTTCCCGCCGTATTCTGAATCCAGCTGCACTTCGAAGCTCTTGCGTCTAACGGTCCTGACATTTAATGAGCAGGTCGTAACTTCCCCCTGCTGAGCCGCGGCGTGACCCGCGGTTTAAAGCTCTAACCAAATGCCCAGTCGAGCATCTCAGATGTCTGGCAGCAAAATAGGCTTCCCCTAAGCCTGGTTAGCCTGGCTGGCTCCACATAAATTTTGTTGCGACGCTGACCGAAGCTGACATAAGTTCAATATTACGACCTAGCCGGCCGCGTGGGCCGACTCTGAGCACACTTCCTGTAACGACCACGGCAAGCTGAACGCGCAGGCAGCCGCGGATTCCCAGCCACGCGAACTGCACTTCCTGCGGTGGCTTAGCTTTGCTGAAGGCGGTTAGGATTGACCGCGCCTCCCTGCGCCCATCTGCTCGGCCCAGGCCTGGTCGGAATGCTCGAGGGCCGCTCGTAACTCGATCAGAGAGGCGCGTGACGCCTTGTGGTTCGGCGGCGTTTGATCTGCTCGCGTAGTGTTGGAAAAGGCTGGAGGTGGTGTCTGTCGCGCTGCCCGCCACACCTTCATCGCATATACTCTGCGACGTCCGGCGGATCCACGGCGGGCAAACAGTTTTAACAGGAGGGGTGGAAACAGGCGTGGCCAATAACATTTCCTCCATGACCATGCCGTAATTATGCAACAATTATACAAAACGTCAGCAGAACTCTGAGCTCGCTTTATCATATTGCTAAGTACATACAAGGGAGTATTCGTGCTCAGATATACACGGCTTATATTCAGCTTTGATACTGTAACACAGCGTACGACGGACATTTGATTTTTCACAACTCGCAGCGACTAGAGATCACGAAACATGACCGTGCGATTTGTAACGGGAACACCATAAGACTTCCACCAACAAACGTCAATGCGATCTTCCTCGAACACATAACAAAAGGACCTGAAATCCACTCATTAGGCGTGTATTTCGAACTAAAAGCGACCGACGCAAGACTTCCCGACTACGTCAGAACCGTTCCTCCCATCACTCGCCGACAGGGCACTGGTAGAATACTCAGAAACGCACCCAAGCAATCATTTCCAACAAATCGTACCACACTGTTCCAGCGGTCCTTTGTTCCCGAAACTACCAGAGCCTGGAATAGGCTTCCAGGACCAATTTGCGCCCTCACTTCATCTAAATCTTTCAAACGAGAAATATCCCAGCGGTTGATTGTTCCGATTCCACCAGTGTGTTATCCTCTGAACAATAAAACTGGCAACACACTTCACATAAAACTAAGGGTAGGCATGTCAGATCTCAACGCGCACCTCTGTTTCATTCAAAAAGTAATCTCACCTGCTTGCGTCTGCGGCATTGCTTCTGAAACTACAACTCACTTCATCATACACTGCCACCACGCGCACTGCAGGACTAAATTATCCAGAAGAACCTCGGACGTTCTGATTACGATTTTTCCAAGCTACCAACCGACACGCAAACAAATACGTTTTTACACGAAAGGCATATCAGCGCCAACGAATAGCGCAAGATTGCCCGTTTTTTCCAACAGTGTCTCTTTGACTCCAAAAGATTCCCTCATTAGGGAATTAACCAAAACGCTGTGGATCGAAACTGGCGTGGGCGGCAGACCTTTGTGTTGACCGAGGCAGTGGGTGATGTCTCTGTGGCGGTGGTCGGAAGAGTGTACATTTTATTCTTTACTGATTTGTGAGGAATATCATGTCATAAGCAAACCGCATTCACCCCGGTCGCCCCCCAGAATTGTTTGTTATTGCATGTACTGAAAATATATGCTGATTTGATGCCGAGACTGGTACCGAGGCGCTGATGAGGGAAATCTATTCTGAGTTTCGTCGAAGTGCGGGACGTTATTTCAGGCCGTGGTACCTGCCGCCGTCCCCGACAACGGCGGGGAAGTTGATAAACATTTATTGGTGAGAGACACAATGGAGTTTGGCTTTGTGGGACCACCCGATGGGATGAGGCTGGTCACGGACGTTCGGAGCGTAATGGTCTGATGGTCGACGGGTATTTAATACAACTTCCGAAAAGTGGCGACCTGATGTAATATTGACATTTAGCGTTGTCCATTGCGGGACAGATGACAGGGCAGAATGGTGGTCTTATAGGCATCGCCAGGTGTTAGCCGACGAAGAGAAAGACGATACACGATTGTTGATTTCCAGAGTACTGACTTGTTAGCATGGCCTGAAATGCGCATTCATGCATGCATTTACGTTCCATCCTTGCTCGACGTGGGGCTGCTTTTCACCATCCAGGGGAGTTTTCTTGAACGTACGTGCACGGCCTATGTCAATTACCTGATATTTACAACAGCAGACATTATTTTTTCCATATTTTGTACAAACGATAAAATAGTTACCAGGTCTTTTCGTGTCACCGAGTTATGATGCTATTTTCGAGGACACGTAAATCATAAGCCCTTAAATCTTAGATTTTATTAAGAATATAATCTAGTATATATATATTATAATTTAGTATATATATCTTATATACAAGTTATAAGATAGAACAAGAATATAAGAATATAACATAAGAAAAAAAAACCTTAAATTTTAGATCTTAGCCGCATTCGCTCTTCCTCAGGTACATGACAAGATGTACAGCCAATGCTCCGTACGCTACGAAACTGGAAGCATGGTTGACGACATGTCGAGGTTTGAACAGTCAGTGACTTTTCCGAGGTCCCACCATGCCACTGACCTTACGTGGCCTCGAAATAGCTTTGAGCCAATAACAATGCAATTTTTGGCGCTGGTTTCGTTGTTGACGATGTTTTGACCTTAGAACCACAGTCTGTGATAATCAAAGACAATGATCACCACTACAGCAGCGCAACAAAGGCAGCCGATATGATATGCAGTCTGTCACTGACCTGACCTTGACATCAAGGGAAAGCCATCACTGACTACAACGACTGACCTATCTTAAAGGCACGTCGTTGTGAAAACTTGCTGTTGTTATTGTTGTTGTTGCTGGCTGGCCGAAACACTACAGAACTGCTAAAATAACAGAGTGTACGACAAATGACGAGATACGCTGTGATGTTCACATGCGGACACGAAGTGATTTGAACGGTTCCAAAACGGTTTTTTCGTCGCTTTTTCTTGAGTGGAGGGGACTGGGCGGCGGTAGCAACCAACCCCTCGACAGGAATGTGGATGAAAATCTGTATGTCCGACGACGTCCAAAATCCTCACGGGAATACGCCATGCGATTGAAAAGATCATTTCAATGTATTTTAAAAAGCGCACGATTTGATGATGCGCACAGCAAATTTATCTGCGGATCGCAACCACATCATTTACCCACAGGCCCACTCCTCGCAAAGCTTCGTTTTCCCGGCGATTTTCCTTCGTTAACCGTTCCTCTTTCCAGTGATGGTGAGTTGATAACCTTGTTTGTCCGAACGAGGACCTCCTATGAGAAATTTTAGCACAGGGTGAAGCTTGCGTGTACCGTTTCCAGAGAAGCGAACTTGGTGAAATAGTTTAGGAAATTCAGATCAACAGTCTGACAAAAAGTGGCCAGCCAAGGCATATTGGGGCATCGTGTGGTGACTTATGTTGATGAATAGGTTTGTTATGAATTTGCAATAGAGATCAGTGCTTGATCGCGCACTAACAGTCGTCTTGTCGACACCAGACTTCCGGTCTGCCATTACCAAGTACTTGGAACCTTGCAAACAAGTCAGTAACTGGTGGAGATGAATAGAAAATACTTCTTCTGCGGATTGTTCCTAAGTAAGTCTGTCTTCAGGATCCCCCTGTTACAGTGCGTGTTTGAAAACGATTCAAGCCAAATGGTTCAAACCGGTTCTATTTAGTCCGAATACAGTGCTTGCAGCCATGAAATTTCATTAGTTTGGAAGACGGCGATGAGTGCGATATTCCGGTCAATATGCTTTGTGAACAGAATTGCTGACGATCAGTAAATCGTGCACCGCTGAAGCACCGCATGAAACTAAAAATATAAGAGGAACGATGATGCTTACTTTTTTCAAATTGCCCAGCTAGCTTCCAAAGGAAGCCCAGTTTTTTGGTTCACGTCGCACCGACGTTGTCGCGCCATTGTTGGGATGACAACTTGGTATACAAGCCCCGGACGCGTTGGGCCATTCGGCCGCCACCGCATGATGGCCTCGTTCTGGCAGCCCACATCGATCCACAGCAAGCCCACGACGCGCCGACGCTGCACGGGAGCAGGCATCATCAGCTGTGGATGCCAACGGTGGGTCTGTGAACGAATCTAGGAACTGATTTTCTTACTTTCATTTTGGGATTATTTCGTTATTTTTATCTATTTCTTTCTTTACGTTGTCATTTTTGTGTCATGTTTTAAATTATGACCACCATATTGATCATAATTGTTTTTAACGATGCAATGATCTTATTGTTTTCAAACAAATAAATTTGTAATGGTTTGTTTTCGGTTAGGATAGGAAAGGACTTCCAAAATACGTCTGACACCCAGAGGTCGATTTTAGGACCCTGGTCAACCTCGGACGGCATCCTCCCAAGTATGCGCCGGTCAAGATCACGATAAAGCGCTTTCCGGACAGCGTACCACTACTGTCGACGCCGCCGAGGACATCCCTGTCCGGACAGGATAGCATCGCTGACGGCCGCGAACGAAGGAGAGAACGAACGCACAAGTCCGTGATATTTCGTTTCCGTCTACCGGATGCGGCCACTACAAAGATAAATGTCCACATACGAGGAAAACTGTTAAATAGCTTTTTTCGACTGGTAACAAGTCGTGGCGTGTTTTATGCTGCTAGAAAAACATTGGATGGCACTTAACTGAAAACTGAAGTGTCTACAATATATGTTTATGTGTCGCAAACAACTTTCTTAAGCCTATAATTGCTTCCTGTTAATAGGCAAATTATACCATCAGTTTCGCGCTAACTGGAAATCATCGGTGACACAAACGAATCCGATTAACTTGCCTTTGGTCCAGTTTTATGTTTACGATAATAATCGCGGGGATTTTCTTTTCATTTGGGGTTGCTTTCAGAGGATCAAGTCTTAATGCCTCTCGCATCATCCAAACTCCGTAATATACAAAGTCGGAGATCGCCGTTATAACCATTATTTAACGCTGCAAACCGCTGACAGGCTCCAATTCAGCCAGATGATGTATTAGGCTTTTCATTACCTCAAAGCACCTCACATCTGCGGAAAGCGCACCATTGCAATATGTTTATTAAACTGGGGGTAAATCACGGTTTCCTGACGTGTTTGTTGTAGAAATCGGGCAAATGATGAATTATCCAGGGCACTTACCAAATGAACTTAAAATGTAACATGGTTTTTGCAACACAGCTACGTTTTTGTATGCTGGGATTGGCAAGGATAATGCTACACCACAGAACAGTAATATGCAGTACGAGAGAAACAGAAAGTGAGAGAGGTGCCATAGCGAAAACATTGCCAGAGAGAGAGAGAACATTTAGAGCCAATGTCCTTCCGTCCTAGATATGCCCGTTGCCTTGTAAACATTTCCACACGACGACTCGAAAGGGACATGGCCAGAGAGCAGAGGCGAGAATGGTTCTTTTCAACGATCTGAAGTACGAAACTGATGGCCGTGCTGTTGACTGCTGTGAGGCTGTTTACCGTTCCTCGTTTACTCCGTCGTCTCCTTATTTTCTCGTTCCGCTGCCATCCAGCCCCACGCTCTCTTCGTGGCAGCGTGCGCTATTAGTTTTCGCTTTTCGGTGTTGTGATGCCGAAATGAAGGGAAAAAACCGACGGACCGTGGTGGCGGCTGACACCAGGTAAAACGACGCGACTAATCGGACAACTGGGGCGGTTTCTAAAGCTTGCCAGCCGGTGGTAGCGCCTTCCGCTGACTCACTCCGAGGACGTATACGTCAAACGTGTAACGGCGTCACTTCCACAACAGCGCACAGCGTCTGCCGCGCGGCCAAGAGCCGGGCACAGTGGCCGGGCCTGGAAGAGCTGCCCCTCCCTCCCCCCGCTGAGGGCGGAGCTGTGGATTCGTGCCAGCGATCGCACGGTCCAGAATACACGAACAGAGTCTCGTCAGACGTCCCGTCACCTTCCCCAGGAAACAGAGGTCCCTGTCGACGGTTGCTCTGCTGGACCTCCGCAGTGCATACAAGAAGGTGCACGTGGACCCATCAGTAACGTTTGGGTGATTATTGGAGAACTGACAAGATTTCGTTCTCACCATCCTGCTGTTGTTGATATAATATCCCTTAGATGGAATGGAGATATTCATTGGCGTGGTTATGTACGATTTGGTGTATAATAGTGTGCTCTTACGCTGGGTTGGCTTAAAATTTAGCAAACGATTTGCTGAACCGTGCTGTGATCGCTTACGCATATAGATTGTAATAAATTCTCATCCAATAAAGAACTCGCGTTTGGCGCCGTACCATGGTATGCTGGGTTGCTTCGAAGATTAGTTGCGATCGTACAAACAACCTTACTGCTGCTACAACCACTTTTCTTTCCTTAACCGGGGACTTCATGACGTGCATCCCTCCAAACACACACAGAAACATTTTCCTCTGCCATATAAATCCGTGACCGCCGTCTCTTTTAGTGCCATTTGGTACACCAATTCTGCAGATTTGGGTGATTCGTTTTGTTTAGGCCACCCAAATTCCTGTAATTATGGCAACACGAATGCGATACTTTTGCGGCTTTCCTGTTTTCATTTTCGAGTATGACTGATCTTTATTTGTTGACCTTGTACAAATGTATACTGACATTCCATACATATCTTTGATGTATGTCAGCCTTGAAATGTCTGTGGCCTTCCATTTGTAACCAAACAACAGCAGACCCCAAATCAGTCAAATAATGATATTCGAGCTATTCCACGTCAAATCGCATAGAACTGACCTGATCTCGTTTGATTTTGGTGGCATTTGTTACTTTCATAGTACCTATCAAAAACTGGCAACCATAAATTTTTAGCGCTAGTTTGATCTCTGATGTCAAATTTACGGGTAATAAAAGGAGACCGATTTTTACATACTTTGCGTGATTCGAATGCCCGTGACTCGGAAACAAATTATCACTGGAAGTTACGATTAACGCCATTCGAAAACCTCTGGTCTGACTAGGTCACGTGGAACATTTTCGGTTGTCAGCATGATCTTCGCAAAAATGTAGGACATGTTCCCAAATATCTACAACAAGCGTGGCAGAAAACATTCCTGGGCAAGCTGAAACTTCTCCAGTTATCTTGAATTTAGTGTTGCCAGGTTGCGCTTGAGAAATGTGCCCGAAGGCTATTTCACGAATATTGATTATTTCATGTCTTTCGTTCGTCCGATTGCTCGACAATTTGGCGTGCATGATGTCCTACGTGCCTGCTACTCATAAGCCAGTTTTTAAATTGCTTGATATGAAAGGTAAAGGATCATGACATCCCATCATCAGCCGACCCTGCCATTCAGATGTGACATTACCGTTCTTCACATTTCCACGGAAGTGAGTCTACCGGATGCTCTAAGTTTTTTAAGCCACCTGAGACAATCTTAGTCAAGAATCGGGGCCTTTTAAAGGTCAACCGAGGTCATGGCCTCGAATAATGTTGGGTAACCTGTTGGCCTCGGACCATTCACAGCTTTTTGGGCACTGATTCCGAATTTTGTCCACGTAACGGAGCTTGCACGTATCCAAGATTGCACGTTAGGCAGACGACGTTGAGTTCTTTGGCTTTTGACTTTTGGTTTTTGTTTAGAATTTTGGCTTTTTTGTCTAGGCTATTGGCTTTTGTCTAGGATATAGAATAAGCATAAATGACTCCATGCGTGCAAAATGGATATGGAATTCGAAATCAGCACGCAAAAAAGTATAACTGATCTGAGGTCAAAAAGGACAATCCAAGGTCACCGATGTCAGTGACCTTGGTTGACCTTGCAAAGGCGCGATACACGACTCGGATTATTTCAGTTTTAGAGCCTAACAACACCCGATAGACTCACTTCCGTGGAAATGTGAAGAGCGGGTATTTCAGATTTGGATGGCAGGGATAGATTGGTAGCGCGGCGTCATGACTTTTGATGTTTCTGGTCAAGCAATTTAAAACTATACTGATGTATGGCGTGTAGATAGAATATTGTACACACCAAACTGTAGAGCAATGGGACAAAAAAAAACGCACGGAATTAATCAGCACTCGTCAAATAGCCTCTGGGCATATTTCTCGAGTTCCACTTGGCAGCGCTACATTCAAGATTCTTGAAAAGTTGCGGTTTGCTCAGAAATGCTTTTCGCCGCGCTTGTCGTAGATATTCCAGGACATATGATGTTACGTTTCCGCGAAGATCACGGGGGAGGGGAACATGGTTGAAACCAGAGGTGTTCCATATGATCAAGCCAGATCAAAGGTCATCCCGAGGTCACCGACAACATGAGCTCATTTAAAAAACCTGGAGCATTTTTCTTTCGAGTGGCACCAATCGCACCTTTCTGTGACGGCCAGTCACTCTCGTTATGGGCGCAAAATGATTTCAGTAGTCGGCGCGCCCGGAAACACCAATAAACAACAACAAAAGTCAGTCACCGTGATACAGACATTTGGGTTATGCAATGTATGCAAGAATCGGTGACCTTTCATGCCTATAATTTTGACCCCAGAGGTCAACCAGGGCTAAAATTTACTCTTGGCTATTTTCCGATAGGTACTATGAGCGTGCATCTTTTTTTAAAATCGAAGGGGTTGGGTCACTCCTTGTGGTATTTGCCGTTTGACCTATTTGGCTTTACCTGTGCCCTTAGAATTGATATCGAAGTTCAAAAAGCGGCATACACTGATTTACATATGTAGGAAAATCGGTTCCCGTCCGAATCAGCCGAATAGGTCTGTTTATTGCGGAGTTATTATGCAGAGGCGTCCTACGCCCCCCCCCCCCTTTCTTGTAGCAGAATGTGACAAAGCAAGATACCCAGCAAAAGCCAGGTTAATCCGAACAACTGGCTAGGACGGCGTTTTGCATCGGAGCTCTTGATAAACTGAACATCTTGCCTTCCAGCGGGGAGTGATGCGACATCTCATTTTCCTTGTTCCCTAACAGAGCAAGTCAAGGTTCTTTGTGTCGCGGGGATCAATGGAGGAGAGCACTCCTGATCGTCTATTAGTGAGCGGCGGACTTAAAAAAATCATATTAAGTAAAAAAGTTACACAGTCCCGAAGTTCCCCATGCCAGATCGTGAAGTTCAAGATAACGGCTGATACCTGAACGAAACTTTGCGACGTCATGGATTACGACCGTGGAGTAGCCAGTTTACTCTCTGTGTCAGCTCACGGTTACATTCTTTAGCTTTACATTCGAGTGTAGTGTATTGCGCAATGATTGTGCACGGCACAGTTTTGTCCTTCTCGTATTTCACATAAAATTGGAGGGGCTAAGCATCTTGATTTCGAATTAAAACATTGAATCATGGGCAATATACCACGTATTGCTTCAGGAAACTTTAGCGACCTGATATGGTAAGTGGACATCAAAACGGATATCTTCCGCACCTCTGAAAAATGTTTTCGCATAACACCATACAATGCACATTAAAGAAATGGACAAGCAGACTGTAGCAAGGCTTTTGGTAGTTCTATAAATAAGATATCTTCCCTACTCCTTAAAATACCCATGTCCCTCGCACCTCCCCCCGCCACACAAAGACAGATATACCGAAATAAAACAAGTCCCGTCTGATGTGCACGAAAATTAACCTGAGACTACATGAAATAGCGCATGGCGCGTTCATATATTCGCAGACGTTTACCGCAAGATAAATGGCATAAAATATTTAACCACTTCACTGGCGCCCAGTATGCGACCACAGAAATTATTTTAGAGCTGCTCGTTGACGAATAAACTGGTCACGCCAACACTGTTGTGAAATCTATCAAAATAACATTTCATCGCCAGACTCCAATACGACCAAAAGGACTGCCGAAAATCTCTGACCACGTCAGTTGACATTAGGCACCGTTTCCCAAACAGTAATTCGATATTTGCTTCCTCATTTGTTGCGCAACTCTGTTCACAATTCCCCCGCAGTGTCTCAAGTTACGCGAAACATGAGCATAACGGTGCCCTCCAAACCTCGCAAACTGGGCTACACAAAAGGCTTCCCAATTTTGTGGTCAATTATCGGATTCATTCAGCGACGGGCTGGCTGGACCGTCGTCTGTCGCTGAGCTGCCGGGACTGGCGCCTGCAAACCGTCCCTAGACCGACCCCAGCCGGGCTTCAAAGCCCACCCGTCACCCGCGAGCGGCAATGCGGCCACAACTGCCCTGTTCGCGGCCTCCGATGACGTTATCGTCAAACGGAACAGCTCCGCCCCGCCATAGCGGTCGTCCATCACCAGCCACAGCCGCTCGCTGACGACTGCACAGCTGCTCCGGCGCCGCTGTCCGGGGCGGTCAGACATCAGGCGCCGCTTCCCGGGGAGGCCAGACATCAGGCGCCGCTGCCCGGGACGGCCTGACATCAGGCGCCGCTGCCCGGGGAGGCCAGACATCAGGCGCCGCTGCCCGGGGAGGCCAGACATCAGGCGCCGCTGCCCGGGGCGGCCATACATCAGGCGCCACCTCATCAGGCCTCTCATCAGGCGCCACCGCCTGAAGTGGCCCTCTCATCAGGCGCCACTGCTTGATCAGGTTCCTCATCAGGCACCTCCCAGGCTGGCCAGCCATGGCGAAAAGCGGACACGCCGATCGGTGCTACATCACTCGATTACTTGCTAATTCGCTCCACGAAAATGTCTTTCTACCGGACAAAGGGGAGCCAAACTGTTGACTGCTTACGTAGGTACGTGTTCGTGCTCTTCATGAAAAGCAAAGGCATCATTTCATAAAATGAAATCAAAATTAATCGCCACCAAATGAAACAAGTCCTTCAGTTCAGAATATCGAAATCTAATAATTCCACATACACTTTACTCGGGTTTATGGCGACATGTTTCGTTGATTGACACGCGGTGAACGCAAAAGTCACCAGACGACATTTACTGGCAGTGGAAACATTTAACTGGAAACGTGCTGCTGCAGGCTGAAAGTGCAAATCTCCGACCGAAATGACGACAATGACTAAAAACGTGAACGATACTACCCAACGTGCAGCGCTCGGCACTTTGCACCTGGGACAATTGCGAATCGATTTATCGTGCCACAGCACGCAGATTCGAGCCACACCTCACCCACAAGTGTCCAAACCACCGTGCCTACCAATCAGCCAGACTCGTGAATGCCTGTCGGGAAAACGTGTTAGTTCAGAACGCTGTAATGGCAGTCTCGAAGCAAATGAGTCCCATATAGCGAGACACACTGCGCAACATTGACAGTTGTCGGTTCGATACTATTTAGTTGGGACACTTATTCGACAGAGAATGAGTGATCCTCATGTGGATGACGCTCTTGTAGGTGGCGCTCATGTAGTGGAGCAGAGTAATGACCATTCTGCCACTCGCGCCGGCAGTCATTCCCTTTCAGGAGCACGATATTGCATTGTGGCCCCTCTTTTTCGTGGCTTCCATGATAGCCTGAGGCGCTTTGGGAGTGCTCCGGGCGAACGGCAGAGTACCCGCAGCGGACTGGACGGCCGGCGGAGTAAACGGACAACACTGAGCGGTCCTGAAGACTACCCGGATCAGACCGGACGGTCTGCCTAGACCGCGTAGTCCAGCGGAGTACTCGGACCAGACCGCATGGTCCGTCTGAGTATCCGGACCAGGCTGGATGGTCCGTCGGAGAACTCGGATCAGACCGGATGGTCCGTCGAGCAGCCAAACAATGCCGGACAGTCCAGCGGCCCCCGCTCAGCCAAACGACCCCGTGGCGTGAGCGGATGCCAAATCAGCGCCTGGTGGCGCGCCGACGCTGGCCGCCGCCGCCCCCGCCGCACGGCGACGGGCTGCGTGCCGACCGCCGCCCGAGCCGGGGCCGGGCGACACTCGTCCGTCATCGTTCGCGCCGCGACCGACGCGTGGCGCGCGAATCTCGTCACCGTTTGCACGGCAGCAGGCGCGCGGAACTCGCCGCCGTTCGCACGGCAGCCGGCGGATTACACTCACCACCGTTCACAGCAGCTACATCATAAAAACCGACGCCGCACGGCAGCTGGCTTATTCCATTCTCCACTTTTCAAAGAGTAACTGAAACGCGAAACTCGCGACCGCTCAAACGGCAGCTGCCGCAGTAAACTCATCGCCTTTCACACGACAGCTGACGCGCAACTCGCCATCGTTCATACGGCAACTGACTGCATCATAAAACGCGTCACCGCTCACACGACAGCCGTCACTGTTCATACGACGGCTGGGGCACAAACATCGCCACTGTTCGCACGGTCACTAACGCATATATATATATATATATATATATATATATATATATGTGTGTGTGTGTGTGTGTGTGTATGCGTGTGTATAACGCTGTGTGTGTAATAAAGTTGTGTAATAAAGTCGGAAGTGTAGTTATGTAAGACGCACAACACAACTTATGTGTTGTGCGTCAAAACACTGTTCTCATGGCTAGTGCAGATCCTCCTGCTAAGGCACGTGGCCGTTCGTGAGGTCGATGCATTAGTCACACCGGCCCTAGAACACTCAGCTCACCATTTACGGCACAGATGTTGCCGCCTGCGCCGTCTTGGCAAATATCAAATACAAGATGTTCATGGTTCTCATTTCATGGTTCGCAGCGCATCTGTCGTTTATTTGTGTCTAATATGTCACCGTCCACACCACATCTGACACCTCCCAAACCACATATCGCCGCCCGCCGTTCGTCTGTCACAACCTCCTCCGTAACGTTTCTTTCACACATCACACCACACCCGATAATGAACTCGACGTGCCTGCTAACTTTCACACTGCACCTGTCAACTCTTCCATCGCAACGGGTAACTCTCATACCGCAACCGTCAAGTCTCGCACCACACCTGTCACTCTCGCACCGCCACCACCAACTCGCACACCGCCCTGCTAGCCCTAAAACCAGGCACACGTGCCCTCAGCCTCCTCTCTAAACTACCCCACCGCAGCTACCGCAACGCATAACTGAAATACGGGCCGCTGCCAGGCCTCCGTCACCCGCTGCTGTCAGCGGGCTGTCGGCTGTGACGCGGCGTGGGCCGGGAACGATGCGGCCTGACCTTTCGACGGTCATTTAAATCGACCTGCGCCGTCCCCGGGGCGGCTCCGGCAGCCGCCCGCGGCGAGGCTGCGGCATTCGTGGCGCGCGGCGACCGCCGCCGCCGCCGCCGCCGTCACTTTCTCCCGCATCAGGCCCCTCAGAGACCTCCTGGAGGCTGCACAGCAACGCCGACAGAGATGATATGATGCGCAATGCCAGGCAACAGTTTCAGTGGACCTGTTTGTCGCTGCTCCGTGCAAATTTTTCCAAGTACTATAGAAGAAACTCTAGCTAATGGGTGAAGTCACTTACAGAGCTATGGTCGGAAAGAATTAGCGTCCTTTTCCTTACAGCCGAAGTACATATCATTTTTGTTAGACAGCTCGTACTGTTTGTTTTAAATGGAAGATGCTTTTATATCAAGCCCAAATATTGTTGTATGACTAAAAATTTACCAGGATTTAGAAAATGCGTGAAAATGTGCAAAAATGCGCTTTGTGTATTTCGAATTTATTTCTGGCGGAAATCTCACTACCGCCAGACATCTGCATGGTCGTCTCTGACGTCACGAATAATTCGCTACTGACACTAGAGTTGCAAATATTTGGGAGTGAACGCAAGGCGGAGCAACTTGTAACAAATGCCGACTTTTTTAGGGCTGATGATTAACTCTCCAAATCGCATACACACGCATACGTATGCGCATACGCACACGCAAACACACACTCATATACACACACACACACACACACACACACACATACAGAGACATCATTTGCGCGGAGTACTTTTGAAAGTATCGAAAGAAAATAAACGCTACAGTTTCATGCGCTTCAAAGAATTTAGGTGCTCACATGTGATACATCGACTTCTTTTCGTTTTGCCTATACCGATTAAATGTGCCTGCCTTCGGCCTGATTTAGTAAGGACATAAGCAAACTTCAGACTCGGTCCAATGGGTTTTTGATTATGGTTCGTGAGCCCAACTCGAAAAAACACGAGGGTCTGAGCGAGCTGGGGCGGATTTAGGACTTCGATTCATCAAGGAAAACACCGTGGTCCAAGGACTCCGGTTCACGAAAGTCGAGCTTTGGTTTTCCAAGTGGCTCTGCGATAGAATGCATCAGCTCCAATAAAACAGCTACAAAATTCGAAACATGGTTTTTCACTGCAAACACCACGCAGCCATGTATTAACGTACCTGTGACGTCATGAACTCCACCAGGAACATGGCGTAGAAGACACAAAGTCCTGACGGCGTGACGTGGTTGCGCTGTATGACGTAGTGCAGGTGATCCAGACAGTGGGAGACGTTGAACAAGCCGTCGCAGAAGGCCATGTACACCGCAATTCTCTCTCCTGCAGAGACGCAGAACGGCTGTTATAAAAAATGTTGCGCAGGTTGTCAAGCATACTAGCGATGGATCATGACTGACATTTTTCTCAACTCGACTCCAAGAAAGTTTTTGTGACTGCTACAACGTAGGTATAAGATCATCATCAGTTTAAAAATACTAGGTTATCAATGCTGGCATGCAGAAGATGTCGCCCCAGTAACGCTGTTAACCCGCATCGTCCGGGGAGGTTGTTGACAGCCCGCTACATGAGGCTTTTCAAACATTGCGAGAGAACAAAGAAATGAAGCGCTACGAAATTTTTGAGTAGACTTTTCGTGATTTTGTCTCCACCTTACGAGCAGCTTTGACTCCAGTGCAAGTCAGGTCATGGACCTAGGTCATATCAAGTGATCCTTTATTCTAAAAATTTCAAATTCACGTGACTTTTTCGGGAACCAAGACATCAAAGTGAAACATTCTTCTTCAGGAGATCTTGCCAGGGACCACAAATCTGCTACTGCCAGGTGCCACGTTTGAACACTGCCAGATCACTGGCCTAAGCTGGATCAATTTTCGATGTATTTTCCCTTTTTGACAGAAAATGACGGTTGTTTAGGACTTACTGGGAGTAAAAATGTAGGAGCTGCAAGTACACAGCATACAAAAAGCATTATGAACTCAGGCCATTGACCTTAGGCCAGATTACGAATAACTTACATGCCCCAGTACACATGCTCAGGAAAATAATCCATAAGACACTTTCTGTGAATAGGAAGATGTTCTCCATGGAAAATGTAAATTTCTACATGAGAAGTACGACAAAACGTTGACCTCTTGTTGGGTCATCGTTATGCGCATACTCACACCATGTTAACCTAACGTATGTAGGCTATTTTCATTAAGAGAATGTTTCTACCTACTTCACGGTACATGTACACTTTAGATTACGAAGGTTCTCAAAAACTAAGCTAAATTCAAGTAAGGCTAACCTTATATTTATGCCATTATAACACAAGTATGTTTTCAGAGAGCATCGAAGACCGCTTCTTAAAAGATACACAAAAATAAATATCCACAGCACTACAAATCACTGACTTTGACTCACATGGTAGCGCACGTCTGATATACCCCAACAGAAGAAGTATAAAATAAGATGTACTGGGATGACTTTGACTCCATATGGATTCGTACTGAAGTCAAACTTCCGAAGTCTATTTGACCTCGTGAAGATGTGTGTTCAAAAACACTCGAACACAGCCTTTTGACCCAAGAGCTTTGACATGTTTGCCCCGGGGCTAAGAAAGGTCATTTGCATGCAAGCAGCTTGTCAGCGATGGTCCTAACAACAAACTGAAGGTCACCATGGCCAGGTATTTCCAAAGTGAAGTGAGGTAACAGTCCCATCATGGCCTCCATTGAACCCAGCAAGGGGTTTGTGCAACTGAAGGCCCTGAATCGTATGACGGTAATCTTTCCAACCCCCAATCATTGTCATATGCTGTTCTGGGTCTAATCGAAGTCTTTCACTTCCAAGCGGAAATTATACAGCTGGCTGTTCTCTTCCGTCTGAATGAATAAGTCATGTCTGAGGTCAAAGAATAGGAGCATCTAAACGGCATTTTTGCAACTGCGCCGAACATGTACAGCCTTTAACCCCCGCCGTGGTAGGAGGCTCCTGAAGCTCCCTAAGTCTTTCGCTGGAGACGGACAAACGGCTGGAGACGCCGTCGGTCCAGCGGCGCTCAGCGCGTGGGCGGCCAATAATCCGACAGCGGGCTGCCCGGCCAGCCCACGCCGGCAATTTTAAACGCCTCGCCGCGCCAGGCCGGCCACCTGTGTTTGCTCTTTGCCATTTGTTTTGTTCCGTCGATATTTCTCCCTTTATCTCGTGACCCACTCCCCTCTTATCTTGGCGTAAACACGTCTGGGCCCTGATCATGTCCAGCGTTCGTGCCGTTCGCACGTCTCTTCAGTACAGAAATGCGTCGTCCGTGGTGATGTACAGAAGTGACGGTTAAGTGACGCCTAGTGGAGAACTGGTAGTTCGCAAGGCTTATGACTTTCCTTTCAGCTTCTCCTTGGCCTCTTGAAATAAGAATGTCTTTCTCTCTGAATTACTACTCTTTAAATTAGTTCATTCCTATCCTTTCCATCTTGAACTGGACCGTTGCTTGTGCTCTTGTAATGAGAACCCTGCCAAACCTACATCAGCTTAAATAAGTTGGTTTTTCTTTCAAACCGTTGAATTAAAGCATCCGGTGGGGCCTCGTATACCAGATTGAACTGGGACCCTCGCCTAGTGAATTTAAACATTATTTGCTAAGCGTTACAACAAATTAAATAAGCTGGGTTTCCCTTTGATGCCCTCAAGTCACATACAGTTTTCTGCAGAGGTTTGGCCGATTTTTGCCACTTACTCCTCCTTACATTTATCCTAAGCCAAGCGTAGCGTTTCTAAGTGCTGCGGACCCCCAGTGTCCATAAAAATGCACTGAACACCAGAGAACACACAGACGGGGAAAAGACGACCGGCGACAGTTTGTGGTGCTGTTCCCCAGTCAATGTGTTTAAAAAAGTTATCGACACACGAAAACGATTAGTGTGCCGCAATCAAAGGCTTCCCTAGAGCAAAGTACAGCTTAATTAAGTAAAAATGCGCTCTTGCTTAGGCCTCGGGGATTCGTAATACAAGGCAGTTTATTAGTCATAAGTGACAGGAAATGCATCACGTTAAGTGTAAATGCACTCGGGTAGACCACTTCACATGGTCGTTCTAAGTGCCGCCAAGTGGAAAGATCAAAAACATTAGCGAGGTTTGGATACTAGCTGTCAGTATCGCCGTGGTCTTAGAGGAATAAAGAACACTTGCAAGGTTACCCATCTAACTTTTACAAAGTTAGAGAACTTGCTGCAGAACGGCCCCTAGTATTCACAAAGCCATTTTTATTCCCAATGTGTATCCTTTTTCTAACAGTTTCACCTGTGCCGGTCTTCCCTGCTATGTCCTTATTGTTTTTAGCACGAAACTCTTCTCTTGAGAATACGTCATGATGAAAAATACACCAAATATGTTTTTTCCATCTGAACGCCCTTTCGACGGTACGCTTGATTCAGAAAAAGATAAAAACAACCACTGTTAGAGGCCTCACTAACGCACACTTACCACAACAAACAGATCGCACACTTGAGTTTGCAACTAGCAGATTATCCGGTTCAGGTGGTATTACTGTTCCAAGGGCGATTTAATCAAAGTCATTGTTACTTATTTCAATTGCCGTTTAAGATCATGACTAGGATTTCCTTTCAGATAAATTATAACAATAACATATGTTGTACATGGGAAGGTGGCGCCAGTTCCCGTCTAACACGGCTTTTCAGAAAATATTCAAGACTTATTTACTGCGAACAATCTTTGTTAAAGGGGCAACGCGCCGTGTTCAAAAAACCTGGTGTCTTGGAAAATTATGTTTTGTAAATGTTTGTAATGAATCAAGTTCTGGAAGTTTCCTAAACAAAATTTAACATATAAGAAGGCCAGGGAAAAGAAAACTTTAGCCCTATTGCTGGCAGGGGGCTAAATCCGCCCCCTCGGGTTTTTTGCTTGCCAATTCCAGGGTTTTTGACGCAGTTTTACAAAACTTGGTCGCTTTTCCTAGCTACTCTTTTTACGTGCTGTGATAAAATTTCGAAGTTCTTTTTTGCTCAGGGGCGGAGCCAAGCAGCGTTTTTGGGAGGAACCCCAGGTCATTTTGGGCCCTATCGAGGGTAAAAGGAAAATGACTGCCAAAAACGGAGCTTTTAAGATAGAACTTAAAACTTTATATGGATGTATAGCTTAATAGTTAGGCAACGCACAAACACACTTTTGTTTATCTGAGGTGTCTTTACAAGGTCATGTCAAGGTCAAAAGTCAAAATTTGGCTTTATAGTAGTAGTTTTGGCGATGTTATTTCAGACGCCAAACTCGCAATACAAATGACGTAGAAGGATGTTCTCTACTTGTGTATTAAGTTTCAGCTTGATATCAAGTCAGGTTACGGAACTATGACCTAAAATGTCAGTGCGCGTACCCTATATCACAATAGCCGTAAAATGGAATTTCCGAAACAGAGTGAATTCAAACGATTGAAAAGGTTTTCAAATAATATTAAATGCAAATGAGATCATTCCAAGTGACTCCAAGGTCACTGGAGGTCATTTAACCCGCCCCGACTGAGGGGGCAGTTGACCGCCCCCCTGAGGTTTATCCGGAATTGCGATAGAACAGACAAACACAGAGCCACGAAACTTTGCGTACCTTTTTCGTAATCAGTTTTACATCTTGTGCCAAAGTTTTGATCTCAGGTCAGGTCAGGTGCCTGACCTAGGTCAGGTCAAATGGACCTATGTCCAAAAACTTTTATCGCCCTCTAACGTTTTCGCAAAACAAGATATCTCAATAATACTCTCAGGGATTAGTGATCTCGATAGATGAAACAAATCTTCTATCTCCGATTTTTCGGAATTTTCCGGGTCATGGACCTAAGGTCAAGCCCATTTTTGACACATGTCGTCGTTTTTTTTCGGAAATTGACGGAATATTTCATAACATTTTTAGTGTGGAGTGAAGCAGACATCTAGTTACCGCCATTGGGCAAAGTATCAGTGACTTCAAGCCATTGACCTGAGGTCAAGGCACGAATTACTGTTGTGAGCTAAAATGTACCACCGCCAAAATCAGCGATGAATTACTCAGAATGGGTAGAAAATGACAGAACTGGCTTGCACAGACGAAAGTAATACCAGGAGTTTCAAATTTTTTTTTTAAAAATTCGTATTTTGGAAACAAACAGGCTGCCGCGAGTAACAATCACCCAATTGTGTAGATTGGTAACTAATGAATTTTTCCAAAAGTTTAGCATGGAAAACCATCACAAGAACCACTAAGATCAATGAAATCTAGATGGATAGGCTTTTCGCGAAAATAAAGGAACGCTAAATTTAGTTTCCGTTAATTTCTTACTGCGTACGGCCACGGCGCCCGCCGACAGCCGGCGCGAAAATTGCCGTGTGTTTAACTCATCGTTTCCGCGTATATATTGAACAAATCCGAGAAATTAGATGTGTATCGGCATTTGCGGACCTTTAGTTGTGCGCTGGTGCCTTTACCTATGCGTTATTAGTCACAGCCCTTGAGATTCAGGCCGGTTCTCGGTGTCATGCAGTCGGCTGTGAGAAAACATATATAGGACGCAAATTGCTTACATATTATCTGAAACTTAAAAATGAGACCAGTTTCGAACTCTACACGTCACAAGCTTTCGAACGGTGTGCTTATTTTTTTATCGTGCGACCAACCGTTCGTGAGTTAGAGAGGGGGCAGCCGACTGCCCCCCCCCCCCCCAGTCGGGCGTGATCGTCGCCGAAGGACGGTCGTGCGCGGGTTAAGGCCAAGGGTCACAAGTTGATCTGAAGAACATGTGACCATGACAGTTCCCCTTTTTCATGTCCCTGGCACCGCCTATGCTAAAATTATACAAGCAATATAATACGCTTTGCGTTTCTTTAGCATGACATGACTAGCAGAAGCTCAAAAAGCGGTTTCTCCTTTTTTGATCCTTTTTCGATTTTTGTCCATTCAGTTGTTGAAAAACTAGTACTCCTATTTATGAAGCCCTGTGAACGCCTATGGATTTCTTTCAAAATTTCAGAAGTGTGTACCAATGGTAAAAATCGCATCCATAATCTCTCGATTCATGCCAATTTAATCGAAATCGGTCTGTAAACAACGGAGTTATAAGAAGTCCAAAAATTCCCTCCATTTTGACATTTTTGCCCAATCTATCTAACCCTTTCAAAATCTGGAAAAAAAACATATTTTCCTAAAAGTGAAGTTTACGTCATGGGAAATCAATTGCCTTTTGTTGCGATGAAATCAGATGTGTAATTCTGGAGATCTCGGGGGCGGAATCCCCCCACCCCTGCCGGAAATCGGCCATATCGTCTAGCCCTTCAGAAATAGGGTTAGAGCAAGGGAAGAGAAGAAATGACTAAAGTTGTCCACATTAAAGAGGAGAATAGAGGGACATGGAATAGAAATATAGAAAACTACAACATTACAACAGAAATCAATCATTACATGATAGTGCTGGGAAGAGAGAGGAGAGGGTGAGGGAAGGAATGGAGGGTGGTGAGGGGGACGAGAGAGATGGGGGAGAGAAGGAGAGAGAGAGAGAGATACGGCGGCACTTCAAATCTTCTCTTACATTCTCTCTGATGAAGACGTGCCGCCTAAGCCTTCGAGAAGGCACCACTGGCAGGGTAATTAACTTCGACAAACGGGAACATTTGGAAGCCGAACCAGAACGGAACGGACTGCTGCATGTGTTCTAGCAGGGCAAACCACACTTCGCCGACCATCCCCACTGACGGAGAATAGCTTGCATTTCGTCAGTGTCGCTTCACAAAGAGGACAATATTTCCTCTTTAGAGGGAAGATGAGGGCAGACTGATTACATTAGACGTTTGCTTTACTTTTCAAATATGGCTGACGGTTCAGACGCGCTAAAAATATGGAGGATCGATCAGGTTAACTTGAAATATTCCGTAAAAATTGCGAACTTTCCTAGCAGCTTGACGGGCTTTTCAGTTACCGATGGCCTATTAGAATCTAATCAAAACTTTGGCATCATGATTAACCATTTTTCCCAATCCATTCACGTCATGTTATGACAACGGGAAAACATCATCCTTCGGCAAAAAAATCATTAGCAAACTTTTTGTGCGGTGGCCAACTACCCACAGTACCGAATACGTCGTACTGTTTCCTTTTCTTGTCACATTCCGTTAGCCTTTGAGACTGCCTGCCATAACATTATAAAATTCCGCAAGGCACCAGTAAAATATTTTCCCATAAGCTCAAGCGCTCGGACAGAAATGCAGCAGTTTCCTTTGTAGTAAAAGCTGTGGAGCAAGAAAGAAGGCGGACTGGAAAATTATGTTACTCACTGAGGCCTTTTTGCCAAAAAAAAACAAAATCCTTCAGATCCTCGATCCTTCGTTTCAAAACTCATAGGTAAATGGACCTTATTCTTCGCCCAGCTCGGAATTATGCTCCCATACGTTTCAAATGCAACACATGTAGAAAAATAAACGTTTTGTCAAGGAGACACATTGCCCGTTCTTAGACCACACAAAGGACGGTGTTTAGGAACCATCGATCAAGATACTGTGGAACATGAAAGCTCATAAGCTTCGTTCATAAACTCTGGGGTGAATAAACGTTATTTTCTCGCCCGGCTGGGAACTATGTTCCTATATGTCAAAAATCCAGCACATATCGGCCAAATTAAACGCTTCATCAAGGAAACACATGCCCATCTTAGACCACACGAAGTACTGTTTTTTTTTTAAACTATCGGCCAAAATATTGTGCGACAGGCATCAAAATACGAAGTGGGATATACATTTTTCCTAGATGCCGGTGTAGGTTTTTACTAAAAGTATGGCAAGCATCATTGGGCACAAGTTCTAACGACGTGAAAAAGCCGTTGGTAGGGCAGAGATAAACAATGCTTTTGAATGGAACAGGTAAGGAAACATTCCTTTACTGCCCACGATTCCTGGACTGGTAAATAACTACCCGTAAGTCATTTACTTTTGATACTACATGGAACAATTAGCTGCCGGTGAAATGTTCGGCAACGTGCAGTGGTGTCACAGGCAGATGTAAAGGATATCGCATATGCAAAGGATTCGGGCCGAAACTAGGCTGCAGCTTGTACGTAAAAGGCGAGGTGCCTAATCGACAAACACCCCCTCCTTCATTGCCGCAAACTGCTACCGCCGGGATGCTGAAAATTGGTGTGCAGGAGCACGTGATACGTGTCAGTCAAAAGATGTGGCTGTTCGCATGTTCAACAGCTTCAGCCTGGTGTGTGCGAGACGCACGTGCTGAGGTGCACCCACGTGCAGGTGCCATTCAGGCCTGGCGACATATCCAGCCTGGCGATACATGCCGTCTACATGCAGACATCGTTATGTCACTGGCGGTCGTAGCCGGATGGCTAAGTCGTTTGTCTGGGAGACCCACAGAGCGGTTTCGAATCCCGCCCGCCGGAAGAAATTTTCGTTGTTCATAGTGCGCTGATATCACCCAAACTTCTTTCATTGAGAAAATGTGTCGTTGCGTTAATGGTAATACGACTTACAAGTGCCTTTTTTATCAGGAATTATACTGGTACCAAGCTGGTGCACAGGTCTGCATGCGATACAGAGCTTCGATTTTGATCGCAAACCAACCGTGTGCCGCGTTGATTTGTTCCTATTTTTTATTTAACCTTAACTGGCCTCGACGACCTGGTAGCCTTTGTTCTGACATACAAATTGCCGTTAATCAGCAAACCCATTAAATCACCTGCACAGCACTCCACATGTACTACATCACTGCAGCCCGTCGCTGGCACTCATGCGGAAGCTACGTTTCAGGAAAAGTAAACAACCGTGACATGTTGGCGTCATTTCTTGCTATAAACGTCAACAGCATAGCCAAGTTCAATTTAAAACAGCAGCATTACATGAATATATATACACACATACATACATACATATATGTATATATATATATATACATATACATATAATTGTCAATTACTGTCATTACCAGCAAGTCATGTCAAAAGACGAAGTGAATCTAACTTTATCCAGCAGAGGAAAACCAAAATGAGCGGCCCGGCCCCACCCGGCCCGGACCGGACCGGAACGGTCATGACCGTTTCTGGAGACTGATGACTTCGTAAACAATGGGCATCGAATCATGAAATGTATACTAGGAGACAGCTCAGTTCTTCATGTATCATGTGTTAGTATTTTCAGCCTGTGAGCTCGCATGCTCTTTCTTTCACACAGCTAATCCAGGAGTGACATTTTTGCTCTTTGACTTTTTCCACAGATGCTTTTGACCTGAGCTGAGTTAAGGCAACAAACGATATGATAGGCACGTGGCGTTTTAACATACAGTTCCACGGATGCAAAATTCTCAAATAGATCGATACCTTTGTATCGTAAAATGCGTAAAAGGGAAAGCAATGATGACTGCGGCAGCGAAGTACACCTCGATCGTCCATGTGCTCCGCCGAACAGTTTTATCGGTTCATGGTTGGTTTTAGCGAAGAATGAATATCATACCATACAAATGCCAGGATACCTTCTGCAATATGTCGGCCATTCTTGAAATTTGCGCTGTCGAGCTAAAGCTCCTAGGCGGAAACTCCAAAGAAAACCTTTGGGGGTTTTGCAGCAATGAGCAATTCTTTTTTAGCGTTACGCTGCGTTGTAACTCATAACGGCGTTCCATTGTGGTTCTTGTCGACGCAGTTTATTCAGTACTTATCATAAAAATGTTTGCCATTTCTAAACCTGGACACCAAATACGGGCAGAAATTCAGTTATCAGCCGCTGAGATTTGGATTCTGCATTCGATTGAATCTAATGACATGGAAATAATTTCGAGTGACCGATGTGGGCTCGGAGATCATCGGCATCATTCCACTAGCATTTTACTTTTGAGAGTTTGAAGCGCATTCAGACATCAGCCCGTTTATTTCTTCGTGCGCTTATCATTTCTTCAGACCTCGCTCCGTTCGCCATTCGGCTGGAGCACAGGGTGCACCCGTGAGCTCTCACGCTTCGGGCGCCTGGCATGAATAAGTCATGAACACTGTTCGTGGAAGCGATCCGTGCCGGCCTGACGCTGATGGTTGACCTGATGGTTAGACGTGCCTTACTGGCCAACCCACAAAGGGCACAGCCGTCTAGGCAACGAGGTAACCTCGTAGGCGTAGAAAGTGCCGTCGCAACGAAGGTTAAGCAGACGTTTGAGATTTGATAGATGGTTAGCTTCGGGAGATTCAACAGACGCATTATTGCGTTTGCTATTTCGGAATAGTCACCCATGTATTTAGCTTTTCCCTTACTCCGCTGACAGTTTAATGTCTTTAAATCGCATCATCGAAGTTGAAACCTGTGAGCCCTCTGAAATGGCAAAGTCCAATGTGAAATCATACGATAGGACGGCAGGGGCCATTAGCTCTAATGAAATCCCACGGCGGGGCCTGTCAGACTTAGCGTTCCGCTCTCGTCTCATGACAGCCCGCCACGATCTGGCGCTGCGCTGCGCCGCCAGCTCCGCACGCACCTTGCGACCAGGTGAAGAACTTGGTGTTGTGGGCGCGGAAACTCCACACGACGACGGTGGTGGCGCAGACGAGGCTGCAGAAGATGATGGCGAGCGCCACCACGTGCAGCTTGTAGAAATTGCCGTCGTTCAGGCCGTAGACGGGCAGGTCGTAGCCGGAGCGAAGCGTGCTCAGCGGCGTGCTGACGTTCCACTCGGCCATGGCGGCGCGGCAGTCTCTGCGACAAAGGGGAGGTCCGGTCAGGCACGGCGACGTGCCACTGCGCGCGTGGAGGGTGGCTATGCAAATGTCGTCTGAGCGTCGTTTGGACTGCGTGGCAGAGACGCTGAACACAGGTATGGATCACACATCGATGGGTCTTCATAGATTGTTCTTGGCGCCATGGAATTCGGTACACATGTGACATGGCCATTAGCAGGGTGTGCAAACAAAAGAATTTTGCCGATAGTTTTGGGTTGTGCGAAAAATCATCACATGGGTAATGGTGGAGTTGGCTGAAATACTTGTGGGTCAGTGACTAGCCATAAAATGTAATATTTAACCGAAAAACTCGTAGACGATTGCAGGCAAGCAGAAATATTCTGAACTAGCTTTTACACTTCCGTGTTAGCCTCCGATATCCACCTTCCTTGGGTTAGCAAATAAAGAAAGACCGGGATCACTACAATCGCCCAAAATCCGCACTCTTGTCACAGTTCACCGTCCGCCTCCGGCTGCCGGCACGGCTACAGCCACCATCACCATGACAACCGGAACGTGTCGGCCTCGACACCAGTCGGCTCAGTCGGCGACAGCCGACTGTGCCAGGCCAAACAGACGACAAACCGAGGCAGAAATGGTCCAGCAGGCGGCCCATCCATTAGGCCGACCATGTCCAGTGACAACGCCCGGCTTCTGTCGCCGACGCAGACGCCAGATCTCAGAGCTGCGGCGGAGACTGGCCAAGTTGGAGCTTTTGCTACGTATCATCACGATTACACTGGCACGTGCGCTCAGAAATTTGTACTTTTTCATCTGTAGTTTATTGATGTTAAACTGGAACCAACACATACATAAACAAACAAAAGAACTAGTTATGAGCATCAGGGCAATTCGGAATATTTCTTTCTTGGGCCAGCTAGACAACTAAAAAACATCCTAGCTTGTGTTCTGTTATAACCACACCTGTCATACAAAGCGCAGTCAACTTGTGGCACAAGAACGTGGAAAGGACTTAACGTAATTGAACTGCGTATTGTCACACAAACGCTTCCATTACTACGTGTCTGCAATCAACAGCGACCGAACAATATGCCATTTAAGTCAATTTTTTCCTCAGTATCCGTCATTATCGAAGAATTATGTGTCACACCACGGTCTTCCATAAACGTTCGCACGAAGGCGTCTTTACAAGGTGCTCATTCATGCATTATCATTTATTTGCCGACTACGATACTTGGTTTCAGCATAAATCCTAATTTTTTGCAGAGAAAGACCTCTTTGGCACCTTGTTTTTTCCCTTGATTAACATTGCCATATTTGTACTATATTCTGGGACCATGTTCAAGAATCGCTTTTATCCAATATATTTCCAGAAGTCATGAAGCAAAGCTGCATTTTCTTTAACCCGCCCCCGACTGGGGGGCGATTAACCGCCGCCCTGAGGTTTTTCCGAGACTGCGAGAGAACGAACGAGCGCATCGCCACCAAAGTTTGTGTACCTTTTGCATCATCGTTTTGAGACTTTGTGTCCAATTTTTGACCTCAGGTCATGTAACATGTCCGATCTAGGTCAGGTCAAGTGGACCTATGTCCAAAAAAGTTTAGCGCCTTTTAACTTTTTCGAAAAACATTGAATCGCAATAAAAGTTTCAAGGATTAGAGATTCCGGTTAATGCAACAAATCTACCATCTCGGATTTTTCGGAAATCTCCGGAACATTGACCTAAGGTCAAGCCCGTTTTCAACATATGTTGTCGTTCTTCGAAAACTGACGGAATTTTCTTAAACAGTTTGAGTGTGGGGAGATCTAGTTATCCAGTTTCTATCAATGGGCCAAGTTTCAATGACCTCCGATCACTGACCTGAAGTCAGGTGACGAATAACTATTAGGAGTCAAAATGCACTGTCATCAAAATCGGCCAAAAAATGACTCAGATCGGGTTGAAAATGGCTTGCATAGTTGCCACTAATACCATGAAGCCCAAAAAGTTAAAGAATGCATATTTGGGGAATAAACGGATTTCCGCGGATAAGGCCCCGCCAATTGTGTATATTGATAACTACTGAGTTTTACCAAAATTTAAGCATGAGAAATCATCCCAAGAACCACTAGGATCAAGAAACAACACTTGGAGTGGCATATCTGGCGGAAATAAAAAACGCTATAATTAGTTCCCGTTAATTTCGTACCGCCTTTGTCGGCGGCGCCCGCCTCGCAGCGTTGCAAAAATCACCGAGCCTTTAACTCAACGTTTCCGTGCACATATCAAAGAAATCAGAGAACTTAGACGTGTATCGACATCTGTGGATTTTTGCCTTTCCGTTGGTGCCTTTATCTAGACTTTATTACTCACGGCCCTTGAGATTCAGGCCCTTTCTCGGTCTCATGCAGGCAGCCATGAGAAAACATATATATGGCGTACATGTCTTACATATTATCCAAAACTAAAAATGAGACCAGTTTCGAGCTCTACTCGTAACGAGATTTACAACGGTGTGCTTATTTTTTTGTCGTGCGACCAACCATGGAGTTAGAGGAGGGGCGGTCAACCGCCTCTTCCCAGTCGAGCGTGCATGCACCACCCACGGTCGGGTGCGGGTTAACTTGTATGTCATTGCATGTACGCTATCAAGACGAATAAAACCCGGCTTTTGAATGGCATTGCAGATTACAGATAAAGTCGGATTATTTCACTTTTAGGCCATTGTCAACCGCAATGCGTTTGCGACCGTCCGCAACAATGTTGTGTCGTTCAATGCAAGCATTAAGCCATTTTCACGAAATAACGAAAGCAAAGAAATAAGATACACTCCAGTATAAAATAATAACCGATAAATTTCAAAAGCTTGGGGACGGGGCGACAGATAAACTATATTTGCAGCAAAATAGTTATTCGTTTTTCATGCCAGTAATTTACCTGGCTTTCAGTTACGCGGTTTTCATGTAGGTGCCCAATTCGTCAGAATTTAATCATTGAATATCCAGGCGTTTTCACAGGGCACAAGCTATTGCAATTCCGTCTTCACGACACCATTGGATATTCTTGCTGCCGAGAGTCGTAGTATTAGTGGTCAGTAGCACCAAATATTGCCTGACTCCACCATGGGCGAACACAAATTTTCCTGCGGTGGGTTGACACCAAGTGATATTGAAATTCTTCTGAATAAGTGGCACGTAGCATTGTACAAGACATGAAAAATGCTGTCGGAGCTCAGCGTTTTCCTTAGGGGATGCAATATTTCACGACACATAAGTCACCTGGACGTCAATCTCATTAGCCAAAACCACATCTTTTTAATGATCACACGCTTAAAATACATATTTTGTAAATTATCACACACAACTTATTTCACATCAATATAAAAATGGGTTTTAACCCTATTCCCGGAGGGCTAGACGGTATGGCCGATTCCCGGCAGGGGGGGGCGGATTCGGCCCCCCCCTGAGATCTCGAGAACTACTTATCCGATTTCATCGCAACAAACAGCAATCGATTTGCCGTGACGTGAACTACATTTTGATAAAAAGAAATTTTCAAAATTTTGAAATTTGTGGATACAGGGGGACAAAAATGTCAAAATGGGGGGTACTTTTTGACTTCTTATAACTCCGTTGTTTATGGACCGATTTCGATGAAACTGGCATCAATCGAGAGATTATGGATAGGGCTTTTACCATGGGTATGCAAATTTGAAATTTTGAGAAAATTCATGGGCGTTCACAGGGTTTCAAAAATAGGGGGATTAGTTTTCCAATAACGGAATGAACAAAAGAGGCCAAAACGCTTTTTTAGCTTCTGCTAGTCATGTTATGCTAAAGAAGTACAAATCGCATTACAATGTTTGTATAATGTTAGCATGGGCGGTGCCAGGGACATAAAAAAGGGGGAACTGTCATGGTCACACGTTTCTCAGATCAACTTGTGACCTTTGACCTTAAATGACCTCCAGTGACCCTGGGGTCACCTGGAATGATGTCGTGTGCATTCAATATTATCTGTAAACGTTTTTAATCGATTAAATTCACTCTATTGCAAAAAATTCATTTTTTGGCTTTTGCGATATAGGGTACGTGCACTGACATTTTAGGTCATAGCTCCGTGACCTGACCTGATATCAAGCTGAAACTCGGTACACAAGTAGAGGGTGTCTTTCTACGTCATATATATTCCGGGTTTGGCATTTGGAAAAACGGCGCCGAAATTATTGCGAAAAAACAAATTTTGACTTTTGACCTTGACCTGACCTTGTAAAGTGATCTCAGATAAACAAAATTACATATGCACATTGCCCAACTATTTAGGTATATATTCATATAAAGTTTTAAGTTCTATCTTAAAAACTCTGTTTTTGGCAGACATTTTCCTTTTACCCTCAACATGGCCAAAAATGACCTGAGGTGCCTCCCAAAAACGTTGCCTGGCTCCGCCCCTGAGCAAAATAGAATTTCGAAATTTTGTCACGGCGCGTAGAAGGAATAGCTAAGAAAAGTGACCAAGTTTCGTGAAGCTGCGTCAAAAAGCTTGGAATTGGCAAGCAAAAAACCCGAGGGGGGGGCGGATTCCGCCCCCCCCCCCTGCCGGGAATAGGGTTAACACACAAAAGATAATTAGGATTGCTAAGAAGAAACTGGATGCTACTCATAGCTGTCGTGAATAACAGGTTAGTCATTCCTTTGCATGCATAATGCTTGTTTGTACCATAAAAAATGCATTATGCATGGCCCACCCGTACAAATGTATTCTGCATAGCCAATGCAGCATTATTATGTACGAATGATATCATATATCATTATATCATATCATACGGATATCATACAGATACGTGAGATGTGCTTATCACTGGTGATATTTTCTCTCTTTAATTTTCAGTTTTCTCGCGATTTTGCTTATTTCTCTGTAGTTAGACGTTTCGGATTCTTGAAAGGTGAATATGCCGAGAAAATTCTCCATTGAACAACATTATAAAGACGGCACATTTTATCTCGACGATGTCTGCTTGTTGTCATATTGACAGGCTATTTATCTGGACATCTCCTCAGGATGCAGGTGAAATGACCAGTTGGAGCCAGGTGCAAGCCTGGGCTGACTGGCAGAAACTATTGCTTGCGGCTATCTGGCAAATGATGGCATTAACATCCTTCAATTCATTTTTTGGCATCTGGTGAGGTCATGTCATCCGTTTTTTTTTTTGAAGATACGAAGCCCTACATCGGTCAGCTGAGCAAAGGAACTATCTCACAGATAACGACCAGTATACCATCTGGCGTTCCATGTGACTACCATGCAAACCAAAAATACAAATTACTCGCGCTCAATTAGGCTTTAACCTTGCGAGCGTCAAGGACAGCAGCTTCAAAACTGCAGTCAGCTCTGCAATGACTGGGATATATCATCACCCACAGCTCTTGATGGTGGGAGGGGAGGCGGACATTTTTTGCATGTCATTTATCTCGAGATCAAATGGACTAATTTCATCTAACCAGAGCCAGCTGGCTGCAGATTACCCTTATACACCATAAAAAAACTGCATTTGTTGATCATCAGGATCAACCATTGTGTCTCAGGCCTGGTTTAAACCTTGAAGTTTAAGACTCTGTGCCCATTGTTTCAGAATTCGATAAATGCTGTAATAATGGCCAGCATATGCAAAATGGCTGGGGCTGCGGACCCAGAAATCACTGCATCCAGTTATAGCGCAAAAAGGGCGGAAAATGGCGCATCGTTGTGTGTTATCCTCGTCAGACAACACACAGCTCATCGTTGTGTGTTGTCACAGACCCCTGACTGGCGCCTGACGGGACACAGGACGTGGCACAAGACTTTGGACACCTGAGTCCAAGAGGCTGTGTCATAAAACACAAACGCACAAAATCCGCGTGGTCTGACCGCTGCAGTACGAAGTCGTAGATGTCCGCCTTTGAACAGATGCCGAGTCACATATTTACTTGTGCTCCTCTGACGTTAGGCATTATCTTAGTTCTTATATGGGTGTGTAGTTGAAATTAGTTAAGATCCTTAACCCTATTCCCGGAGGGCTAGACGGTATGGCCGATTCCCGGCAGGGGGGCGGATTCGACCCCCCCCGAGATCTCGAGAACTACTTGTCCGATTTCATCGCAACAAACGGCAATCGATTTGCCGTCACGTGAACTACATTTTTATAAAAAGACATTTTCAAAATTTTGAATTTGTGGATACAGGGGGGCAAAAATGTCAAAATGGGGGGTACTTTTTGACTTCTTATAACTCCGTTGTTTATGGCCCGATTTCGATGAAACTGGCATGAATCGATAAAATATGAATAGGGCTTTTACCATGGGTCCGCAAATCTGAAATTTTGAGAACATTCATGGGCGTTCACAGGGTTTCAAAAATAGGAGGATTAGTTTTCTAACAACTGAATGAACAAAAGAGGCAAACACCCTTTTTTGGCTTCTGCTAGCCATGTTATGCTAAAGAAGTACAAATCGCATTACAATGTTTGTATAATGTTAGCATAGGCGGTGCCAGGGACATGAAAAAGGGGGAACTGTCATGGTCACACGTTTCTCAGATCAACTTATGACCTTTGACCTTAAATGACCTCCAGTGACCCTGGGGTCACTTGGAATGATCTGGTGTGCATTTAATATTATCTGTAAACGTTTTCAATCATCTGAATTCACTCTATTTCGAAAATTTCATTTTATGGCTATTGCGATATAGGGTACGCGCACTGACATTTTAGGTCATAGCTCCGTGACCCGACCTGATATCAAGCTGAAACTTGATACACAAGTAGAGAAAATCTTTCTACGTCATATATCTTCCGGGTTTAGCATTTGAAAAAACGGCCCCGAAATTATAGTGAAAAAAACAAATTTTGACTTTTGACCTTGACCTGACCTTGAAAAATGACCTCAGAAGAACAAAACTATATCTGCACATTGCCCAACTGTTTCGCTATACATCCATATAAAGTTTTAAGTTCTAGCTTTAAAACTCTGTTTTTGGCAGACATTTTCCTTTTACCCTTAACATGGCCAAAAATGGCATGAGGTGCCTCCCAAAAACGTTGCCTGGCTCCGCCCCTGAGCAAAATAGAATTGTGAAATTTTGTCACAGCACGCAGAAAGAATAGCTAGGAAAAGTGACCAAGTGTCGTGAAGCTGCGTTAAAAAGCCTGTAATTGGCAAGCAAAAAACCCGAGGGGGGGGCGGATTCCGCCCCCCCCCTGCCGGGAATAGGGTTAAGGTGTAACTGCAGTTATTAACAGAATGTTTGTCTGGAATGTGGCAAGCAGGTGACTCGAAAGGCATGTTTGAGAACTGAAAGTGTTTTAAATTGTTGAATTATCAGCCCCCATATGTTTTGGTGTCATGACACATCATTTTTTTCCCGAAAATCAACACTATTCTCTATATCAAGTTATCCTCCAGAGCTGAAAAAAGAACTGTACGCAGCTACCAGGAAACAAAATTGAAGTTCCAACTCTGATAATAATCATGTAGTGTGGACATGGTATGATTGCCTGGATACTGTACAGTCCTGAAGCAGTACATGCTTTTTTGTATTTTCAAGCTGTATCTTTTAACAGTTCTGTGTGTGAAATATTCTGGTTTATCGTCACAGACAATACGCATGTCAAACTCAGATGAGAAATTTGCAAGCAGGCCCGGTGATGTTCTTGTGCATTTGGTACTTTCAATTCCTGTCGGTATCCTGTGAATGATATTATTTTAAACAAACATATTTTCGGCCAGGCTGCATTTTTGGCTCGCCAGATTATGCTCTGACAAACGTAATTATTTCTAACGCATTTTCCGTTATGGTATTTTTTGCAGCAGCGGAGGAACCTCCATGGAAGTGGGGAGGGGACGTGTGCAGGAGGATGTCCAGACGTAATATTTGGCTAGTTTCTTTCTATGCATCGTCATAGGGTTAACATTATATGTTGCCCGGCGTTGAGGGGGAAGGGGTAGGTGCCCCCCTACCCCATCCTCTTAATCCACCGTCCTTGGCTTGCAATTTTTGTTGGTTTTCTACAGAAGTTACCTCATATCTGTCCAAAATCACTCAAACCCCACTGATCACACACTGATGAAGACAAGACAGAATACACCAGACTGGTCTGGTCCAGTCTGGTCTGTTTTGGTATGCCGTTATGTGCCTGATCTCGTCACGGAAAACCCCGGATCCCGGAAAAGCACCTACCGTCCACAGAGACCACACGTACCACCGTAGTTCTCCGTGTGCCAGCCTGAGTGTGTACCGTGTGTCAAGATGTGTGTGGTGTAGGTACAAAGGGAGCGGGAACTCCTTCCACAGGGGAGGGAAGCCAGCTGCACATCTGCCCCCCCCCTGCTTCCCGAACACTTGGTAGGCTCCAGCAATGATGATCTGTTCCCTTTCAATACAATCCGATGTAATTTGCTGTCTAGAGTTGGGGGAGCCGCCCCACTTCCCCCCCCCCCCGCTTCCCGTGCCCTTGTGTAAGTGCCATCAGTGATGACCTGTTCACGTTCACGATAACCTGCTGCCTACGTCTGTGACAGACTAGTTGCATTTTTGGGCTCCTGACTCGTAAAGGAAAGCCATGTTGTGTGATGTTTAATGTACATGTAGATCGTTATAAGTGGATCATTTAACGCTGCCAGTGGCCGTCTGCATTCTGCTCTGCTAGCACGCACAAGTCGAGCCGATATGGCCAACACGTATCAGCAGTAACAGCGCCGACCTCGCAAGGTTTCGAAATTCATGATCATCTTGTGGCCGACTTGATATTGGCTCGGCTGCTGACCACGATGAGGTGCCTCGACCACATTGAGGACCAGCTTATTGAGCTGATACTGGGCAGCTCATTGTTCGTTGGTATTTCAGACTCCCGACTGTTAATATCGCAAGGTGCACGGACGCCTTGACCATTAAATCGTTTCAAGAACTCCTTCGCATCAGGGAGTAGTGACTAATCTTCGGCTCGCGGCTCTCAGGCCGCCTATACCAATACAAAATTTTCAAAAACATATGCAGCAGTCATTTTCCAAGTAAAGGGGATTGCAATCCAAAATCTGCAGTCCTGTAATCCAGTGCAACCCATCCCTTCTAATAGCATGTTCAATGTTGGGCCTGGGGCTGCTACAAATTTGCTATGCAGGTTATACTTCTAGCCATCAGTTCTGAATCAAACTTTACTTTTTGTCAACACCTGAATGAAATATAACGAACTCAGGCTCAGGCAGAGCTGTGGCGGTCTTAGTAAACTTGGCAGCATTTAAGATAGTCGCGACTTAATCACACCATGCAATGAATGCAACGTTCACAGCAAACAAGTATTGGGCCCAACGAGGCCATTCTCTTAATTTCTGTCTTAAACCGAGCATCCTCTTCTTTAACCCTATTCTCGGCGGGCCAGATAGTATGGCCGATTCCCAGCAGGGGGAGGGGACGGATTCGGCCCCCTTGAGATCTCGAGAGTTACACATCCGGTCTCATCACAACAAGCGGCAGTCGATCTGCCATGACGTGAACTACATTTCTAGGAGAAAAAAACTAAATCCTTAAAGGAGTGGATACAGGGAGGGCAAAAAAGTCAAAATGGGGCATATTTTTGGGCTCCTCGTAACTCTGTTGTTTATGGACCGATTTTGATCAAATCGGCATGAATCGGGAGATTATGGATGGGACGTGTATCATTGATCCATATATTTCAAATTTTGAGAAAATTCATAGGCGTTTCAAAAATAAGAGGACTAGTTTTTGAAAAACTGAATTAAAAAAAGTTAAAAACACTTTTTTAGCTTCTACTAGTCATGTTATGTTGAATAAGTACAAATCATATTACAGTGTTTGTATAATGTTAGCAAAGGCGGTGCCAGGGACATGAAAAAGGGGGACTGTCATGGTTACATGTTCTTCAAATCAGCTTACGACATGTCTGACCTTAAATGACCCCCAGTGACCTTAGAGTAACTTGGAATGATCTTGTAAGCATTTTATATTATCTGACAACGTTTCCAATCCAATTTGAATTCACTATTTCTAAAATTCCATTTTACGGTTGTTGTGATATGGGGTACGTGCACAGACATTTTGGGTCATGGCTCTGTGACCCGAACCGATATCAAGCTGAAACGTCTTGCACAAGCAGAGGGCACCCTTCTATGTCACATTCATATATCACATTCATTTACATATTCATATATTCCATTCGTTCACACATTTCATTCATACAATCATTGATATATTCCGGGTTGGGCATTTGAAAAAATAGCGCCAAAATTATTACTATAGAACCGAATTTTGCATTTTGACCTTGAACCGGTCGCTTAAAGTGACCTCAGATGAATAAATTTGCATTTCTATGTTGCCGAGCTATTTACCTATATATCAGTAAAAAGTTTAATGTCTGGCTTAAAAACGATATTTTTAGTAGCCATTTTCCTTTACTTTCAACATGGCCAAAAATGGCCTGAGGTGCCTTCAAAAAATCTTGCCTGGCTCTGCCCCTTAACAAAACAGGATTGCGAAATTTTGTTACAGTACGTAGAAAGAATAGTTAGGAAAAGTCACTAAGTTTCGTGGAGGTGCGTCGAAAACCCTGGAATTGGCAAACAAAAAACCCGAGGAGTGAGACGGATCCCCTGCCGGGAATAGGGTTAATCCTTATGATAACGTAAATATAGCGAACTGAAAATGTATTACAACTGTGGTGGCTTTAGTCAACATGCAACGTTTTAGATCGGGACAGTCAGCTTACCACGCCATATAATGGAAGTGATTTCTGGGTCCGCAGCCCCAGCCATGCACAATGTATCATCAGATGTTCACGGGGCATTCCTGCGCTTAGCCGCAGAATGTGTGATATGCTCGGAATGATCAAACCCCCAGCTACAATCCGTTCTAGAACTGGTCCAGCTAATTTCAAACTTGTTGCTCGTAATTCCTTCACGCCGACCCAGCAGCTTTCTTCGTTGTAAAGTTGTGCCCTTAACGGTGATTCACATCGCAGCTTCGTTCGAAGAAAGTTTGCCGGGAGCGCTGTAGCTATTAGTGGGACTTTTCTGGCACGGCCACTTTGTTATGTTCGGCCATGCACAAAATAGACTTACGGGGCTGTAATGAACATTGCTTAATGTAATTTTACCGGAGCCAATGACTTTAACTAATCAGGAATGATGTTACGAGGTAGTTGGAGTTCTGTGCTCTCAAGAGAGTACAGAAACCAGCTTAAATTTTCATGACGTTTATGACGGCTCTTGGTTAAAACGTTACGGGCGGACAAAATTCCCTGAAGTAAATCCTAACGCGTTTAAAGGGCCAAGCACAAGCAACATGATAACACATTCCAAAGACATATTTTAGACAAGAGGTGAGTCTATTTTTAAATCTCTGAGTTCAGCATAGCTCAAGGTATTTTTTTAACTTTTTTCCAAAGTGTACGACAGTTACATTTTGGGTCGGTTTCAAAACCTTTTGCCTTGATACAACTACATACTACAAAAGCATAGCGATCAAATCGGTGATACGAAAATCAGTCGCGACTTTATTTACATGACTGATGGCACACTGAGTGGATCGGAAATTTTGTTTCTAGCAGCTGTCAAACTTACTGAACGCGTTCAGTTGCATTGCTGCCACACCTACGTCACATTAGATCGCTGAAAGTGTCCCAGATCCGTGCTGCAAGATCACGTAACCTTCCGGCTTTCAAGTTAGACGGACAGGCGGCTATGCGGTACATCTCAGAGAGCACCTCGCCGTGGTCGCTGGCCTTTTCCGCGAGGCGTGCCCTCGCTTCTTTGCCCGCGCCGTTTGAAGTCCATTAGACCAGTAATGGAGCGGCGCCGCAAGACCGGCCGGGCCGCCGCGCTCTTACGAGACCACGACCACGGCGGCGCCGCGTCGACGCCGTCATCGATCCCGCCGGCCGGCCATGGACCGTCGTTTTTACCCCGCCGCCATCTCCGTTGGCGCGATAACACCACCGAGATAGGCGCCGCCGGCGCGCGGGGTCAGTGGCCAGAGCGGAGGGTCTGCAGGCGATGTCTTTCACCGGGCAATATATGACAGATATTGGATGGGTCGGTCTGATACAGTTATGGAAGTGTATAATAAAACAGTCCACCACTCATTCACGTCCTGTCGTTCGAGCAGAATCATAGCCGCATTCATCACGTGTACTCACTAGCTATCACTGATTGGTACTTGTGCTGAATTTATGCGTATCTAACGGTTACGCAGTAAAACATCCAAAATAAAAAGATAACGATTAGTCTGCTGGAAATGCTCTACTGCTCAGATACCCTGATTTAGCCACTACATTACATGCCATGCAGTTTGAAACATCGACGAATTCCATGGGATTTTGGATACTGAGAGTGAAGTTTACTACTACTGAAATAGCTCGGTGCTAGGGCTCACCGCTTACTTCGTTAAGCAGGGTTTATGGACACTGAACTGATCGTTTTTCAATGGTACCGGTTTCGAAGCAGTATGACTTTTGGGATCTTGGGTTGGTTTTGGGCTTTGGGGCTCGAATTGTCATTTTTGACGAGAACATGCTCCTTGCTTGAAGCTCTTGTGCATGAAAAAAAACGTTTCTCAAGGCTCTTGATTTTATTTTTCATTTTGCTTTGACCATCGGATCTTGGTGATTGCCTGTACGTCCGACACAAAAGATGAAAAACATGGGAAATAGCCATTCTGCTCTTTGCCCATGAACAGGACATTAGCATTCTTCTTAAGGGCACAGAGCGCTATCCAATGTGCTGTTCATTTTCTTTTGAGAGGATATTCATTTCGAGTCACTGTCCCTGGGTGGCCAAGACAAACTTCTGAAACCAAGGCAAATGGAATGTGCCAAGCTCTTGACAACGCGGATCTAAGGTTCAGGTTTTGAGCTGCGCGTGCGCCATTCAGCTTATTCCGCCGGGAATTTAGCCAGTAACTCCAACTGGAACGTCATTCCTTTTTCGCGATAAATCCGCATTAGGACATGCAGGACTTGAACGAACGACCTATTGCCAGTTGCGGCGGAACCTCTGCGGGGATTGAGGGGGCAAACGTGATTTCTACCTCCTTTCTTCCCATGCACCGCCATAGGATTCATGTTAAATATTGCCAAAAGTTGGGGAGGGGGGGGGGCAGCTACCCACCTCTCTGCCCGCCCCCCCCCCTCCCTCCCCGGTTCGAATGCTTTTGCCTATTACAGACAATGTACAATAAAATGTGATGATTTCTTAGATTGATATTGAGCACAAAAAGGCTACACGTCGATATGATGTTGGTTGCAAAAGCGAACAGCCTCCATGCGCTATTGAAGTGGAATCGATAAGGGGTTCAAGAATGAGTGCATTGTCTGATTCTGGGCGGCGTGGCGCTCGAACCGTGGGCCAGAGCCTTTGGGCTTTTGGTACAAATGGACAACGGTACAATGAGCTACACCGTGATGCTTTTTCCGTGTCGTTGTGATCTCTGAATCTTTGAATACCCACGCGTGTGGCACGTGGCACTAGCATTGCGGCATGCTCTGTGTCATGCGATTGACCATTTAATTCTCGTTTCAAGTTGACGCGTCCCGAGGTAATCCGACCTGTGGTTGCCGAGAAAACTCGCCGAGGCAAGACGAAGTTTGGTGCTGTTCATGTATCCCGTTTTACGTGTTATCCCTATGGATAACAAATCACCCTTCACCCGACATTTTCTGGTATGTTTTTGCATCCGCGACTGCATGGGAGTTTCAAAAAGGGTACCCTCCTGTTATCTCACGATCTTACCGTCGGATCTGAACCGGTCTACCACCAATCGAAAGCCCTTAGTCTCACTTCTCAGAATATAACATGTTAGCTCTGGTCACCTGACTGATGACGTCACAGGTCACGTAAAACACATAACACGACGTCGGAAATACTGACAACGGTCTTACACCATATCATCGGTAATACAGATCTTAGTGCCTTCAACTGGGTATCAAACAAAAGGCCACGGCCTTCTGCATCAGAAGCATGCCAAAATGCTAAAAAATGCTTGGTCAAGGCCAGCCTAGGTTGGGTGAAATATTGGTCTTAACTTACACCATAAAAGATCGATACTTACTCGCAGCCGCCCCGATATACTCGACAAGGACGAAAGTGAAACCTGATGATGAACAGTTTTACATAACCTGTTTTTCATCCAGTCAAGGCCAATCTAGGTCACGGCAAATAAGACTGCACTGCTCTTCCTGGCAGAGTAATAATTACGGGTTGGGATTCTTGATTGCTTCAAGTACAGAACTGAAATGACATATCGTGATAAATTAATCTGCTTCGCCTGCTCTTTATCTGGTCAAGGTCAATCCACGTGAGGACAGAAAGTCATTTTCCTTTTCTGACTAGGAGGAATAATTGCTCCTCGTTGCTGCTGAACTTCCACAGACAATGCTGTATTTCGTTTCGTTTTGACGTCTACCTATGATGTGACTTGACACGACCTCACGTTGCATTTGGTGAACCTTGCTAAGAGACGCATATAGATTTGCTTGCCTGGCTTGAACGATGACAAAGGTCAGCAGCAACCATTTCTGTCACCCAAAATGCAAATCAACCCAAATGTCATGCATGTTCTTTTTTAATCAATTTTGCCTGAATGGGGTGAAGTGGGGGCGATCGGATCAGAGTTCATGCTAAGCCGAGCTAGATGCCGGACCCTGAACATGTGACCTAGCAAGGCTTCTAATGTTAGCGTGTCACGGTTATATATCTTTTGGGGACCGTGGCCTATGCAAGCCCAAATAATCCATGCATTATATTCGGGAATGTTTCGAAAAGTGAAGCATGTTCACTCCACCGCCCGAAGAGGCGAAGATTTGCAGGCAAGACTTCACTTACGACGTCATATCTCCATGACGTGGCCTCATATGGAAACGCCTTTGATGTCAAAATATGTAAAATTAATTGATAAATAGGTACTAAAAGTTTGGTTGGGCTGGTTCTAACGGTTCAGAAGTTATAAACGAAAAATTGAGGGCACTCTGTGCCACACCCCAGGCGGTGCCGGATTAAAGCGCGCATTAAGCGCCAACGATGGGTCACAACTCGACGAAAATTAGGTAATGCGATGGTGGCGCGCAAGACCTTTTGAACGGTGCGTGGTACATACCGGTCCGATAACCCCTTTGGGCAACAGAAAGAAAGACGGAAGGAAAGGCAGAAGGACGAACCGACACAATTTACTGAGATAGTATAAAAATGACCCCCGCTATGCGCGTGGTTATGTACCGATCCTCCCGCGAGTAAAGTGAACCCCTGAATAGACACAAACCTACCCATAAAACCACTATTTTTATTGTTTGAGCTATTCCCGTTACCTCCCGATTTTTTGCGACACTAGTATATTCATGTTAAGGTACAGGTATGCAGTGATACAGAAAAAGTACACAATTGCGTAAATCAGTATGACACAAGCCTTACTGGGTACGGTGTACAGAACTCGCCTCACAGCACATACCTCTAATAACTACACAACATAGCCATATAAAGAACAATACTGTGCACCGGAAACATACATACAGTAATATACTATGAACCGCTGAGAACATTTTCTCTCGTGAAAAAATGCAGGAGGTATCTTGTGATTTTCTTATATTATTATAAAAAAGCCTGCGAAATATTTCAGTCCGCAAATGACGAACCCGCGAAAAGGAGGGGTCCACTGTATAGATCGTCAGATGTCTTAGATAATGCAACGGTGTTGGTGTTGATGAACGATTTGTGAACCTTAAGCTTCGCCCGTACAGGGGGTGATGCAACCTTCCGAGGTTTTCCGAGGATAACTTCCTTATGGTTTGCCTGATCTACGAGAGACTTGGTGTACCCTCTAGGCAGGGGCGTTGGAACGGGGGGAGGTGGCACGGGGTCATCTGCCCTTCTCCCCTACTTTGGCAACATATAACATAACCTCTATGGTGTTGATTGGAAAGAAACGAGGTGAAAATCACATTTGCCTCCCTCCATCCCATGAGAGGTTCCACCCCTCTTACCTCTGGGGCATTACTTCCTCGTGTTATGGCGCGAAAAACTTATGAGCTATGACGCCATAACAGAAACTATGTCAGCCGTTCTCGCGCGCCGACGCGGTCGTCTCATTTTTGACTCGCCGCAAGACGAGTGGAAGGCACGAATGCCATAATATATATATATATATATATATATATATATATATATATATATATATATATAGACTCAAGACTGTATGTTCTGCAAGGCAATTCATGTATTTGATAGGCTTATCCTCACTGCCGGGATTATGAAGGGTATAACCTCAGGTCATGAGGAACTGGGCGGAAAACACGTTATTTTTCATCTCTGAAATGCGATAAGCGGTACGTACTGCAACATAATCTACGTATTTAGACTGCTTGAGCTGTAAGGAGCCGAATGGAGTAAATTCAGTGGAGCTGATTTCTTATTTCATGAAAAGAGGTCGAGATGCAGCGAAGGCCTGATTTTCCGCCAATGGACGGAGTAACGCTGGCCGCGGGGTGATGAGCCGACAGTACCGCGACAAGCCTGAAACCAGATTTTGTGATGAATGTCGACTGCATAAGGGCTTTAAGACATTTGAGTAACGATTTTCTGATAATCTTAGGTAATTCCAGGTCACTGGGTTAAAACAACCTTAGATGACCTAAGATGGACTTGGATGACCTAACACCACCATTAGACGTCATTCGACAAAAGTGTTCGTTTATTTACTTGATACATTTAACTTCATTGCCTATTGCTTTATTCAAAAGCTCTTCTGCAACTTCCACAGCGCATTTCTGCCGACGATCCCGGTGGACAAGAACTGACCAAGCATGATCTGGATCGGAATTCATGGGTGACTCCATGGGACAATCAAGTGGGGTACAAATGAACTCACAACTGATTTACAAGCACTACAATATTCCGATCCGTCTCCTAGCCATTAATTCTTTTTGTTCACTGTGCCTTTCGTTCCTCGTTCATTTATGTCAGTTGTTTACTTCTGACCCGACCACGAAGACCACTTGTAGACCTTAGGGACAGACGCGAGGTCTCGTCACTCGCAAGACGCTGTTTTTTTCATCGCTGTGGGACCTACGGCGTGGAAATGGTCACGGATCCTAAACCCCTCCCGCGACCGTACGTCCGCGTTATACAAAAGCCTCTATACGAGCAAGGGTTAGGCATCTACGTAGACGTTAAAGTAGAATCGCCGACAGCGTCAGACACCGTGTCGGTTTCAGCAAGTTTTCTCGGTAAACACATGTTGAATCGACTCAAAACGCGTTTAATCAGAACGAGGAATGAACGGGCAGTCGCGTCGTACACAGCACATTTCAGTGCTGGCAGCAGGTGCCATGCACGAGAGATGGCAATGCAAAAGAACCGTTCCTGAATGTTATTCAGGACTGAGTGTGGTGCCGTCGATCCAGAGATCATAGCGACTTGGAAAAGCACCATGGTGTAGCTCCGTGTACAGTCTTTTGTTTGTACCGACAGCCAGAGGCTTCCAGCCCACGCCGACTGGAAAAGGGATTATGAAGTCATTCTCAAATCTCTTATCGATTCCACTTCAATACCGTATAGAGGCCGTCGGCTTTTTGCAGTGAAAATTACACTGACGTGCAGCCCGTCCTTTTGTGTCCCATATCCACTTAAAAGGTAATCATGTCTTGGTGCGGTCTGGTTACATTCCATCTTTTCGTGAAGTCCTGAACGTCCAAATGCAGATATTTCACGTAAGAAGAATCGCTTGCTGGCTGCTCTCTTTGACTAAATTTACGGTCAAATAAGCTTACTGACGAACGCATGACCCAATACTTGGGATCCGCTACGTGAAAAATGGCCACTTTAGTTATCAAAGCGGTCATGATTTCTATATGCGACAATCCAAGATCAAAGCGACTCGAAATGAATGTCATCTCGAAGGGAACTGAACGCCCAAACGTAAGGTTTCATGCAGAAGCAACATTAAACAACACATGTCACGTTCATAGGTTTCCGGATCAAAAGCGACTACTGTAAAGTTTTCTTTTCTTTTCTTAGCATCAGACCTAGAAGTCGATTTCGCCTGTCGTCGACAAGGAAATTGTATCTGCTTTGCCCTGGGTTGTGCATTGCACGTGGTGCCCGCCTCCCGCAGGATTGTGCAACGGAATACATGTTGCTTTTGATTCTCAGAGCCTACTTTTAGGTTCGAATATATGGGTGACTCGACATTGGTATCAGTGAAAACTATGGAGTGCAGCGGGGCACAGCAACCTTGCTAAACGAAGTAAACGGCGAACCCTGGTCTACATAAAGTTTGAATGAAGTTCAAGTTGGCGGGTCGGCACGTACCACGCACCGTTCGAAAGGTCTCACGCGCCTCCTGAGCATATGCTAGTTCTCCTCGCGCTGCGACCCGTCGTTGGCGCGTGCTGCGAGCTTCAAGGGTGATTTTTTATCGGTAGAAGTAACACGTTATACTTGAATCGCCAAAAGCGTCAAGCCTTGTTTCGGTTCCAACAAGTTTTCTCGGCAGCCACGGGTCGAATCGCCCGGAGACGCGTGGTTACGAGAACTGAACAGGCAATCGCATGACACACAGCACGTTCCAATGCGCGTGGCACGAGCCGTGCATGAACGATGGCAATGTGAAAGGGCTGTTTTGGGGCGTTTTCAAGGAATGGGTGTGGTGCTGGGGATCCTGGAATTGCAGCGAAAAGAGCATCATGACGACTCCAGTCACGGGCGTTGGAGCCGAGGGAGGGGCAGCCTCCCCAACAGGCCCTAACTTTGGGCAACATTCAAAGTTAATCCTATGATGTTGCATGGAAAGAAACGAGGTAGAAATTGCGTTTCCCCCTCCCCCCGACTCCACAGAAATTCCACCGCTCCTGGCTCCAGACCACGGTTTGGGAGCTACCCGCCAAGAAGCAGACAGTGCACTCATTCTCGATCCCCTTATCGATTCCACTTCAGTATCTATCAAGGCTCTAGGCTTTTTGCAATAAGAATCACATCGACGTGCAACTTGTCACAGATCGTTCATTTGAGTCCCATACTAGCCAAAAATAGTCGTATTTGAATCCAGTTTGTCTGTAATAGGTCGCTTGGTAAAGTCCTGCATGTCAACGACGCGGATTTGTCGTGAAAAAGAATGCCTTGCCGGCTGAAATCGCTGGCCATATTTACAGACATATAAAATGAATGCGTGGGCTCAAAACCTAGGATCCGCTTAGTTGAAACTCAGCACATTTCTCTCTCAAATTAGTTCCAGTTCCGGAAGGATTTCTTGACTGCTCACGGACATTGTGACGCGAAAAGGATATCCCATCAAAAGAAATCGAACAGCACATCGCATAGCGCCCTGCGTACGCTTAAACGTGTGGATGTGCCGTTCACGGGCAAAGAGCAAAATGGCCTTTTCCCACGTTTTTCGCCTTTTGAATCGAACATGGAGACAGTCGTCAGGATCATATCATCAAAACAAAATGCGAATAAAATCAAGTGCATCTAGAGATGGGTCTGCCATGCACAGGAGCATCCAGCAAGGAATACCTTGCCATCATTTATGACAATCCTCGTCCCAGAGCCCCAAACTAATCCAAAAATCTGAAAGCTCAGAGAGCTTCAAAACTAGTGCTATTAGAAACCGGGCTGTGCAGTGTCCATAAACCTTAATCAACGAAGTAAGCGGCAAGACCTAGTCTATAAACTATTTTGGTAAAGTGTGCTTGTTTCTCCGTCTGTCGGCTCGAAACGCGTCAACTTGTAACGAGAATTTAATAGACAATCGCGTGGTGCACACCACGTTTCAATGCTTGCGGCATGTGCCAAGCGCCAAGCGGCGGCAACGGAAAAAGCCGGTTCAGAACGTTATTCAGATTTGAGTGTGGTGCTGGCAATCCAGAGATCGCAGCGACTTGAAAAAAGGCGTTACGGTGTAGTTCCTTGTACCGATTTTCGTTTGTACCGACAGCCAAACTCTTCCAGCCCACGGTTTGGGCACCACGTCGCCCGAAAAGGGGCCATGCATTCGTTCTGGAACCTTATACCGGCCCCATTTCAAAAACGTGTAGAAGCCTTCGACTTTTTGCATTAAAAATTACATTGTCGTGTCGCCCCTTTCTTTTGTTCCCCATATCCACCCAAAACATAACCGTATTTTCCTGCGGTGCGGTTACAGCCTACCTTTTAGTAAAGTCCTTAGTGTCCTAGCGCGGATTTATTGCAGCAAAAAAGAATCGTCTACTGGTTGTGGTCTTTGGCTAAATTTATAATGAAATTAGCTTAATGGTGCACGTATGGCCCAATAGCTGGGATCCGATGCTTGAAAAAATGGCCGCTTTTTGTTTCCAAGGCGGTCGTGATTCCAGCAAGCTGTATCGGCTGTCAAAAGTTAGAAAGATTCGAAATGGGTATCGCCTCGAAGGAAATTGAGCTCCGAGTCACACAGCATCATGCAGATACAATAGAAGTCAACACGCTTAAGTTTTAGCACGTTTAGGACACTTAAGACCGAAATGGACTGTTGTAACGCCTTTTCACGTTTGCCATCAGACCTAGGGCCGAACTTGGTCTGTCGTCGAAAAGGAAGCTGGGAAGGCATTGGCATATGGTATAGATAATGCACTGCACGTGGTACATGCCACTTGCAGGAGGGTAGAACGAAATGCGTGTTAATTTTATTTCTCAGGACCTGTGTGAGATCCAAAAATCTTAATGACTCGGAACTGGTATCACTGCAAATTATGTCATGCAGGACGGTGCAGAATCCTTGCTAAACGAAGTGAGCTGCGAGCCGTAGTTCCTTTTCGATGGCCCGAGTAGATGTCTGTAATATCCTTTCCCAATGCTGGCATTCACCACCAGTGGGCAGCAAACAGGTTTTGGAAAAAGCACACAGTATATTTAAGCAGGACGGCACGGTACAAATGCAGTGTGATGTTTGGTATCACGGTACTAATAAAATATGTATTTAAACATCACTAAAACATGATGCTGACGAATCATGGAAGTCACGGTTTTTTGCAGCTTTTATATTTAGTTACAATTCAGTCGGATTTTGATACATTGTACGCAGCTCATCGTGTCTGTCTTGCACGCGTGTTGACAACTGTCTTGGTTTGGGGCTGCGGCCTATATTTTTTTTTGTTTTTGTTTTAATGCTAACCTTCTCTGGGAGAGGCGTGATAGCCTCCCCGGTGAGGTTTTTGCTGCCGGCAAACGGTCTGCGTCAATAGCGCAAAATTTACAGTAGCTGATCTTACAATCATTTCGCATCTTCCCTTAAAAAATGAAACAACAAATACATGTTAGCAGGTCATTACGTTAATACGTCATCCTTTTGAAATCCTTTATATATGCAGAGGCGGATCTATCTGCTCCGCTGGGGGAGGGCAAACCAGAGTTTCTGGATCTAGATGGTAGGTCAGCGGAGTCGTTGACCGGAGGAGGAGGGGGGTGGAAGGCGCTGGCCATGGGTTCGAAAAGTACTTCAGCGGCTGGGTATGGGTGGTAGGCCATCGAAGGGAGCGAAAGACGCAGGCCTAGGTTAGATTCGGAGCTTCAGCAACTTCATACTCTGGTTAAGTAGAAATGCTCATATCGTTAAGGGGACGCCACATGATCATTCGGCTTCCCCTGATCGCGGTTGGGAGGGGGGGAGGCATGGCCGAGATGTTCCCCTGGATCCGCCAATGTATATACGTCGCTTTTTATATAGGACTGTCCGCAACAACTTTCGGTTTAAAAGTACTAGACGCTCGATTTGGTCTCGTCATCCGATCTTGATAAGGATAGAAATGGGATGGGGAGAAGGGGTAGGGGTAGTCACCACTTCCGTCCCCCAGAGCGTAGATGAATCTTCTTGCTTCCTGTCAGAGATATGTTTTCGTATCTAAACCGAGAAATTCATAAGCCATTTATTAAAGCAGACGCTCACCAGCCGAGAAAAGCGGGACAAAACATGCAATTTTTCATCCTGCTTTCGCACACACATTTAATAAAATACTCTGACGACATTAATAACGACAATGAGACGGCACTGCCCACACAAAAAATGATGTTATTAGGTAACTACCAGGTAACAAATGTGTGTGATGTCGACGTTACGGGCTTTTTACAAGGAATCCCCATCAAACGCCAAATAGACTTCTGCGTCAACAAAATATAAAAAAAACAATGGTGATCCTGTCAGCTTTAGCCAGCCGCAACGAGGTTTTCAAGGGATAATTATCTGGCGGCCACTTAACTCCGTAATATACAAATTCCCTATACATTCATATCATCCTAACCTAACAGTTCCATAAAACTTAACGAATTTGCCCATTTACTTTTTTAATTATAACATAAATATTTCAATCTTATTCTGTGCAAGGCCAGAGCCAGGGCAAGCTTGGGAAAGGACCCCGGGGCTTTTGGAGAACTACAAAAACAAGAAAATGAAATAAAAAGCGGGCTACATATGACTTGAGATAGTTTTTCTGTCTGCGCTTTAAATTTCAAGTCGATATTGGGTCAGGTCAAGCGCCTATGACCTGAAATGTCCGCTTCCGTGCCTCTTATTACGACGGTCATAAACAGGACAATGAGGAAATTAGCTAAATTTTTCGAAATCGTTTTCAAACACTACCAAGTGCACCCAGGACCATTTTGCGTGACTTTCAGGTCATGTAGATAATTTGAGGCCAAAGGTCATAAGCTAATGTAATGAAAATGCGACCATGATAGTTCCCCTTTTTCATGTCCCTGGCGCTGCTTATGCTAACATTATACAAACAGTATAACACGATTCTTACTTCTTAACCCGCCCCCGACTGGGGAGAGGCAGTTGACCGCCCCCCCCCCGAGGTTTTTTTGGGATTGCGAGAGAACAAACAAACACAGAGCCACGAAACTTTGTGCACTGTTTGTTTAGTCCTTTTTACACCTTGTGTCAAAGTTTTGACCTCAGGTCAGGTCCGATGCTTGACCTAGGTCAAGTCAAATGGACCTATGTCAAAAAAAGTGTAGCACCCTGTAACTTTTTCGCAAAACAGGATATCACAATAATACTTTCAGGGATAAGTAATCTTCATAGATGCAACAAATCTGCTATCTCAGATTTTTCGGAGTTTTTCGGGTCATTGACCTAAGGTCAAGCCCATTTTTAACACATGTCGTTTTTTTCGGAAATTGAAGGAATTTTTGATAACATTTTTAGTGTGGAGTGATGCAGACATCTAGTTACTGTCATTGGGCAAAGTATCAATGACTTCCAGCCACTGACCTGAGTTCAGGTCACGAATTACTGTTGTGAGCCAAAATGTACCATCGTCAAAATCAGCGATGAATTACTCAGAATGTGTAGAAAATGCAGAACTGCCTTGAACAGACGTGAGCAATACCAAGAACCTCAAAAAGTTTGAAAAAATTCGCATACGAAACCATCACAGGGACCACTAAGATTAATAAAATTTACATGGATAAGCTTATGTCGCGAAAATGCGTTACTGCCGCAGCCTTACTGTGTATGGCTGCGGCTCCCGCCGACAGCCGGCGCGAAAATTTCCGTGCCTTTAACTCAACGTTTCGGCGTACATATTAAACAAATCTGAGAAATTAGATGTGTATCGGCATTTGCGGACCTTTGCTTGTGCGCTGGTGCCTTTACCTATGCGTTATTAGTCACAGCCCTTGAGATTCAGGCCGTTTCTTGGTCTCATGCAGACGGCTATGAGAAAGCATATATAGGACGTAAATTGCTTATATATTACCTAAAACTAAAAATGAGAACAGTTTCGAGCTCTACTCTCCACAAGGTTTCCAACCGTGTGCTTATTTTTACCGTGCGACCAACCGTTCGTGGGTTAAAGGGGGGGGTGGACCGTCCCCTCCCCCCAGTAGGGCGTGATCGTCGCCGACCGACGGTCTTGCGCGGGCGAAATGTAAAATGACCCGTACAGCCTAGGAACAAGATTTCAGCGTTTATGTTTATTCACTTACCAAAAACATACAGTTCATTTTCCAAGCCCGTGAACGCTAATGAGTTTTACCAAGCATTCCGAACACGTAGGAGAAAAATTCTATAGATTAGCTTTCGATTCATGTCAGTTCCATCAACATCGGTCGATAAAAAATCAGAATTATAACAACTTAAGATTTCGCGATCAAATCAAGACGGTAGTTCTCGAGATTTCAGGGGGGTGGCGAATAAGCCTTTCCAAACGGGAATGCGTATGGGAGATATGTATGGGTGTGAGAATGCATTGCATGTAATGCGTTGTATACATGCAATGCGTTATGGACACGGGAGTAGGATTAAAGCTTTCTTGTCGGCACTTAAGTCGCTTATTCTGGAACCACGCATTGCATTCGTCTTGCCAAGTAGGTTTGGGCTGCGGGAAACTTTTCGCTCTCAACGGCGGCTTCCGAGGTGATTCAGCTGTTCGTATGATGGTGGCAATCCATGATGACTAAACTAATATTATGATAAACTACTATGATGATAGCTGAGCTAGCAATGTGTTATGTGTACGCATATGATGTGTTACTTTCCTTTCCTGTTATCTGAAAGGCTATCAGATGACCTGAAACAGTCAAATCACGCATCGGTTAGAAACAAATATGGTATTAAAAAAGACGGATTGGGAAGAAATGTGCTGCAAATGCGATTTTCCTCGCCCTGTGTATATTACGAGAGGAACGGATGACGGAGGAGGGGGACGGAGCTGCACTCCTCGTCCGGCTGCAGGTGATGTAAAATACTAACGTCCGGCGAGGATTTAACTTTGAAACGTAACTGAATGTTAAACCGTACTAACAACGTCCCAAATGACGTACCAAATGACGCTTTCATGCGTGAATGACACTGCGTTATATTCCTGTGGGTTACGGCTTTCGATGGCTCTAAGGACGCACTCATTACGTCCGCAATGAAACTTTTGCTGTCGGTAGCGAAGTCTGACAAAAACGCAAACCGTGAATTTTTTGGTCTCCTGATTAAATTGATTTATTGAAATCGTTTATCTACGATCCCTTTCGCCGTCAGCAGTTTGTCGGTGTCCCGTATAACTTAACGGTGGAGTAAGTCTGCATCAGACATTGCAACCTTTCTGGCTAAAGACCTTCCTCAGGACAACGGATGGGCGAGTCCATTCAGCAAAGCAACGTGAGGGGCAGGGTGCGTGCACCAGCTTCATTAGCGACGATAAACTAATCGTTAGTCCACGCAGCGGCTGCCCTTCCAGCAACCCGTCAGCACAATCCAGTTGACTTAGTCCAACCTGCCAGCGCAGTGGATGCCAACTGGCAGTGGCAGATATGAGGCGAATCCACACGGGCTCTGCAACGCCGTGAAAACTCGTTCCAACCGCATGCATGTGAGCTGGCCAGAAACGATAGCGCTGGTTTACGTGTAGGCAGTCGTTGAAAGTTAAATATTTGTTTATGACAAAGGCTGCCATGGAATCTCATCGTTTGTTTGGTTTCTCAGCCGCCCTAAAATACACAAACGAGAGTTTACGGCATGAGATCAGGCTTCAGCGAAGAGATGGAGACAAAGAGTTGAAGGATCCTTCATGATAGGACGCTGCAATTCAGAAAATCAACGCAGTGGGGAATTTATCCATGTCGGCATTTTTGGAGGGTAGGGTGGGGTCGTGGGGTGAGGGGATCGTTGCCTGCTTGCTCCCGAATAAATACTGCCGTCAAAATCTGAAGCTTTCGCATGGCCAATCACCTGATTTCTTCGTCCCGACTGCAGTTCAGAGGCATGCACATCGGAGGCCAAGAAGTAGTCCATTATCATATTTGCAACAGTTGACTTCAGAGTCAAATGCCGCAAATGCCGCAAAATAGGTCGGAATCGTTTGAGGAAATATAAGTCAAAGAGACCCTCGATGAAGGATATGTATTTGTATTTCTATCACGAGCAATACGGCGCAGATCTATGTTATTCTGAAGACATCAAACCTGGATGGACTTTGCCTTCATGCGAAGTGGGTGGCACTGCATTTTCCATCTGATCACGGGCATATTACTTTCGTATAATGTAGATGACGCCGAGGGGCGCAAAAAGGAGGTCCTAGGGGTCCCAGGACCCCCGAAATGTCTGAAGGGGGCCCACCACGATCGACGCCAAACATTTACTCTTCTAAAAACCGAAGCAATCACCAAAATGCTTTAAAACGGTAGGCAAGAGAAGACAAAGATGAAATATATAGATCCAAGGCTACAGGGGGCCTCCTACCAGTCTTTTGGACCCTCTAACGGCCTGCAGAGATCACCTACCGGTCTGTGGGACCACTGTGAGCCTTCGAAGGACTCGTGATGGCCTGTGGAGGGAACTCCTGCTGTCCTATGGACCCCTTCAGACCTGTGGGGCGCCTGCCGACCTGTGGATGGGCCCCGTTACGGACTGTGGAGGGACTTCCTGACGGCCTGTAGAGGCTCCCTGACGGCCTACAGAGGAGCCCTTTGACAGCGGTGGAGGGCCTAAGTGTTTTTTTTAAATTGTTGGTACAAAAATTCTTGCTATGTTCTATATTTCTGAAACATAAAAATTTGCCCTCGTCACCGCGACCCGACTGTTTACGAGGCCGTTCAAATAATTTCCTTTGCTTGGTGTGATGGGTTTTCAACCCATACAAGCTTCTTGTTTCTGCATGCATTCCGCACGGGGTAGCGGCGGTGGGACAGGCCGACTTCGTGCACATTTGGTAATGTGAATTATGAAGGCTTTGTTTTTTTTGGGGGGAAGGGGTAAAAAGAGAGCCTTCGTCTGCCCCCTCCGATATAAAAAATATCCTTGCTACACTTCTGTGGTGCATATTCTAGGACATCGTTGCAAACATTTTAGGTTGTGGGTGCCCCAGGTGCATTGTGGGTGCCCATTCCAGCTTTGTAGGCGCCGAGGCACACACAAACACACAAAGAGAATATAGATCGGAAATCACATCCACGATGGAGAGGCCCCTGCCAGTTTATAGATACCGGTCCCGCACCGGCACCAGCTAGATGCGAGACCATTCAGGAACGTCATTTTGTTACTTTCATCGCTCTCAAACGATTTCGATGTTGTTTCTTGATTTAAGTCCATGGGTAAAACGAATGGTGGTCTTGGACAGTGATAAATTACGATTCAAGTTGTGGAGTTATCTACCAGCCAATAACTTAGTTCCACAAGCTCCGTGTACACCTACGACTGCAAATATAGCGCAGCTATTCCTGGACATGGCGCAGCAGAGGCTCGTTGTTAGCAGTGAAAACCGTGGGGGCAGATTCGTGTGACTGGTTAGCCGTTGGTCTCCCATTTTGGTGGCTCGCAAAGACTCACCCGAAAGTGCCGTCATATTGGAGCAGTAGCATTCGTAAGTGTAAATGCCATGTTTTAGGAAATGAATAAGTGGAATGTGTCTATGCTGTTTTTTCTTACCAGACGCGTTCGATTCAGATTGCACCATCAGCGGTGGAATGTCTTGTTTTGCATCCGGGTGGTTTGAATGCAACAGGTCAAACGCCACTTTGGTATAAGTTTTGTTTATAACTTCGCCGGACACAGCGGCGGGTCCAGCGGCTTGGTGTGTGTGTGGAAGGGGGCAACCAGAATTTACTGGGTGTGGATGGTAGGTCAGCGAGTAGGGGGAGTGAGACACTGGCCGTGAGTTCGGAGTATCCAGTGACGTCAAACTCGGATTGTGTAGTAATAGCCATGTGTTTTGGGCTGTGTTGAAATGTGCACAAACTGGGCATTGCTACATGACCATTGGGATTGTTTTTCATCTGCCAGCCCGGTTTCCCTTGATATATCGAACGCGGAGTGCCGTTTGCGTGTACACACACAGCAAAGCCCATGCAATCTGTCCCACACAAAGATGTCATCGGTTTCAGTGCAGTTCAGTCCACACCACCTGCAACAATCTGCAACGGCTCCTGATGGGCCATCACAGACCTGGCATCGGCATCCGAATGGCATAGGCCGGTGTCTGGAACAGTTCGTGGACGACGCCACACGCTACCACCTGTTCCGCGGTGTCTGGCAGCCAGATGAGGATTATATTTTCTTCACAGTGGTCGAATCAGGCGAAGGGCGTAAGTTCTGTCACTCGTGGCTGAAACTAAATACCTGGATGAAGTATAGTGCAACTAAGATAAATGGCTTATGCAAGACGTGTGCTGTTTGGGAACCAGCGAGGTATTAGTAAGGGTGGACATCAGAGGGGCAGTGTGTTGTTCAACAAAGCTTTCTCTAAGTTAAAAAACATAGTAGTCTCCTGTATAGTACGCACAATCTCGCAGCGGCCCACGATTTCCTCATGTCGTGCGGAGGTACAACGACACCTGTCCGTGAACAAATGCAACACGTTTGGGAGATCAAAACACTGGAAACCAGGGAGGCCCTAGTAGCCATCGCAGAAACAGTCGTTCACTGCGACACACAGGAGCTACCGCTTCGGCGACATCGAGATTCGGGTACTCTGTCCGAGGAACGGCCCATTCAAAGCGACGGCAACTTTAGGGCGTCACTTCGTGCACGACTGAATGTCGGCGACAAAGACCTTAAGGGACAATTGGTGTCGTGTTCCAAAAGTGACATGATGATCAGTTGGGCTATCTAAAATGGGCTATCTAAAATTTCATGCATTAATACTCTGGTACGCGACCAGCATCATCACCGATGACACCATGATTCTCTCCCTAAAAAAGATAGTTATGTTGGTGCGGTACCTTGATAACTCAGCTGTTACCACTCTGTTAATTTTATATATTACATTACATTATATTCGTCATGCATATCGTTATATATATGGCATGCATTATATACCTCAAATATAATATACAGTACTCTATATATTATATGTTATGACTCATTGTTTTGTTATTAGTTCGTGCACAGCTGGTTGGTTGGTTGGTTATTGGGGCTTAGGGGCGCACCGACTGCAGGGTCATTCGGCGCCCAAGTTAGTGCACAGCGGCGCGCTTCGCGAGCCTGTTCTTACCGGTCTAAGTGGTGCTGCAGAGCTCCAAAATGGATTTAGCCACTTGTGTTAACCCTATTCCCGGCAGGGGGGGGGCTGAATCCGCCCCCTCTCGGGTTTTTTGCTTGCCAATTCCAGGCTTTTTAACGCAGCTTCACGAAACTTGGTCACTTTTCCTAGCTATTCTTTCTACGTGCCGTGACAAAATTTCAAAATTCCACTTTGCTTAGGGGCGGAGTCAGGCAACGTTTTTGGGAGGCACCTCATGCCATTTTTGGCCATGTTAAGGGTAAAAGGAAAATGTCTGCCAAAAACAGAGTTTTTAAGATAGAACTTAGAACTTTACATGGATGTATAGCTAAATAGTTGGGCAATGTGCAGATGTAATTTTGTTCACCTGAGGTCATTTTGCAAGGTCAGGTCAAGGTCAAAAGTCAAAATTTGTTTTTTTTCGCAATAATGTCGGTGCTGTTTTTTCAAATGCCAAACCCGGAATACATATGACGTTCTACTTGTGTACCAAGTTTCAGTTTGATATCAGGCCGGGTCACGGAGCTATGACATAAAATGTCAGTGCGCGTACCCTGTATCGCAATAGCCATAAAATGAAATTTTTGAAATAGAGTGAATTCAAACGATTGAAAACGTTTAAAGGTAATATTAAATGCATAGGAGATCATTCCAAGTGACCCCAAGGTCACTGGAGGTCATTTAAGGTCAAAGGTCACAAGTTCATCTGAGAAACGTGTGACCATGACAGTTCCCCCTTTTTCATGTCCGCCTATACTAACATTATACAAACATTGTAATGCGATTTGCACTTCTTTAGTATGACATGACTAGCAGACGCCAAAAAAGGGTGTTTGCCTCTTTTGTTCATCCAGTTGTTAGAAAACTAATCCTCCTATTTTTGAAACCCTGTGAACGCCCATGAATTTTCTCAAAATTTCAGATTTGCGGACCCATGGTAAAAGCCCTATTCATAATCTCTCGATTCATGCCAGTTTCATCGAAATCGGTCCATAAACAACGGAGTTATAAGAAGTCCAAAAGTACCCCCCCCCATTTTGACATTTTTGCCCCCCTGTATCCACAAATTTCAAAATTTTGATTTTTTTTTGTAAAAATGTAGTTCACGTCACGGCAAATCGATTGCCGTTTGTTGCGATGAAATCGGACAAGTAGTTCTCGAGATCTCAGGGGGGGGCCGAATCCGCCCCCCCCCCTGCCGGGAATCGGCCATACCGTCTATCCCTCCGGGAATAGGGTTAAAGATGTAGAGAACTTTCTGTCTCTTCTGCGCACGATTCACGAAGGGGCAGATGACCAGTTTCATAAACTGTTCGTTGAGGCTGAAGACCTGCTAGGAGAGACTACTCGTCCACCTCGCGTATGTGCAAAACAGACAAAGCGGGCCAATCCACCCCTTACAGATAATGATGAGTACTACAGGGTGAGTGTATTCCTCCCGTACATGCACGGTCTCATTATCGAGACCCAAGAAAGGTTTGCCGCATGTGAAAGCCGCTGCCAGGCTTCAAAGCCTCGTTCCCAGGTACGTCACGTCGTACATGCCGGAGATCATTGCGGAGGCAGCGGAATTTTACCGCGATAATTTGCAAGGGTCACTGGGCGAGCTTCGTGGTGAGCTCGAGCGCTGGTGCCATAAATGGGCGAGAGCTGAAGAGCGCGATGCCAGTAGCAAGGCCACCGAAAGCGGGGTTTTGTGCATGCGATATGTGGTGGGGCTCGTTCAAAGCATGGTCAGGACGAAAAAGACGGCGCGCAGCGAGGGGTGTCTTCGAGTGTTTTGGATGCTCTGGCAGTTACCAATGTAGAAGTGTTCTACCCGAACATTTGCATTCCGCTTAAGATAATGGGGACTCTTTCCGTCAAAACGGCTTCCGCTGAAAGCATGTTCAGCTGACTGAGGCGCCTAAAAGACTATCTGCGCAGCACCATGGGTGAGAAGAGGCTATCCGGACTGGCACATATGAGTTTGGGAAGGGGTAGGTTGCCGACCACCGACGCCGTCATATGTGAATTTGCCAGACGGCCTTGTGAGCTGCCCTTGTGAGGAATACGTCCTCGGCGGGCAGTATGATCCGTCTGTTGTGGCCCGTAGGCTTCGCGATGTTCGTGCATGTGAAGCAATGCATTTCAGATTCGAGAATGCAGTTAATGAGATGTGGTCGGGTGTGGCTACCAATAACGCAGAACCTCAGTTTTGAAAACAACAAAGTCGTTTTCAAAAACAACAAAAACAACGCTGCGTCAGTCATTTGCGGTGGCATTGTGGTGCTGCCTTGCCACAGGATGTGATTGTGGTCGCTGAACTTGCATGTACGAATCATGTCTTAACCGGGAGGTGGCTCATCCGCTGACCTTCGGAGCTATGATCCCAGACAGTGCCAGACTTCTCCGGATATATCCGAACAAGCCGCCCCAATAAAAACTGCTCTCGGCGCGATCATCGACAATCAGACAAGAGTCAACTGGTTGCAGCAAACAATGTTTATTAACCGCAAGCGTCCATTGCTGTGAAGTTTTCACTGACTCGTCAAGCCTCCCTCCCCCCGTGAAATTTTGGGCTGGCTGTGCTGCGAGCCCCCACCCCCTGTAAGACGCTACGTTAATATTTTTGTCTAGGGACCCACATGAAGTGAGGGGGCCCACCGCACACCATGACCCCCAGAAATTCTTAGTTAGCTACGTCCCTGATAAAGCGTGATTCTGTCCAAAATCGCCCTTCAGCCTCGCTTCCAGTCTGATTTCAAAGCAGGGAAGTCATCGGGGTTTTGGAGCAAGGCGGGCTGTCTATGTTGACTTTGTGGCTGGGGAGAGTTCGATAAGGTGTACTTGTAAATATAATACGAAGTTCCGCACAGTCTCAGGAATGGTTGTAAATCCCGCCAACGTCGGGATGTAGCCTTGCCAATCCCCGCTAGTCACATCCCTGCGTCACAGCGACGTCCAGGCACGACATTAGGACATATCGATGTCGCCAGCAGTAGAGTGCAGTTCTCGTGTTTCAATCCTGTTTGCGTACTGATGAATCTAGCCGGCCATTTTGGAAGGTCTAAACTAGGGATGTACCGGATATCCGGTCCGGCCGGATATCCGGCCAGATATAAGAGATTATCCGATATCCGGTATCCGGCCGGATATTTTCGTGATCCGGCCGGATATTGCCGGATATTTAACCTCCCGGTGTACAATCAAGACGTTGCTCTACTGTCTGCGTCCAAAACTATTTCAGGAGAAACGTGGCTTGTTGTATTAGACTGTCGATGTAACTGGCAGTTCCAGGTCGGTCTGGAGACCTTGGAATCAGTACTTTTCTGTGTTGCTCCGGGAGGGTTCGGAAATATTTTGCAAGAATGGGACTCAAGCTCAAAGCTGTGAAACAATAGCCAGCATGCGGTCAGCAGCCCATCTTATGATTCATCATCTTCCTTTTTACCAAATATTTCTTATCTTTCTCAACTTCTCTGATACAAATGCATTAAGGGGGACTATAATTTGTGGGCACTGGGAAATGAGACGATATTTAAAGTCACACCGTGAGCACATTTATTAGTATATGAACATTAAACTTTGCAGAAATGTAGTCATAGACGTTGCGGTCAGTTCTTGCCTAATGGATCATCTCCATCACTTCTCGTCTGTCGGTAACATGCACGTGCCTGCGCACGCGTACCAGCATTTTACGCGGTACCTCTAGGTCCAGAGCAACGAACACCTGGCTCATCTAGCGCTTTAGGGCGACTTTGGATGTTGCGCACCAGTCTCCCTGATACATCCTCTGCTTAATGATGCCCCAGATGTCCTCAGTAGGACGCACATGAGACACACAGGGGGATTGCTGTCACGCACTACATACGGCACTCTGGCCTCTTCCAGCAACTTGAGCGTTTTCTTCGCATAATGAGCGCTGGCCAAGTCTAGCCAGATCAACACGTCCCTGTCGAAACAGTCCTCATCCAAATATGGGATGAGCACATCTCCTACGCACTTCTCAAGGTACACGTTGCCATCAACATTACCCATACTCTGCATGATAACCGGACTTGTCACACCCCTTGGGGAGATGGCGGGCCACACGAAAAGATTACGCGGAAACATGCTCTCTGGCCTCAGTTGTACTTCTGCTGGACACTCTCCACGTGTTCCAGCAGAGTACCTTAGGTTTCCTGGCATATGCCTCTTGTGAAAGGTGAAGTAGCTTTCGTCGTCCATGGCGATGCCACATTCTTTTCGATTTCATATGATCCGCGCGACAGTTTCCGGATGCGGATCTTTTGGGCGACCTCTTGTTTTTGGGTGACCTGGGGTGACCTCTTGCTCTTTCGGTACCGAACCTTGTTTGCCACCAATATTTTTTGTCACGTACGTTCTAGAGATTTCAAACCTTCCAGCCAGAACGCGTTATTACACCCGTTGTTTTTACAGCCCGAATCAACTGCAGCACCCTTTAGCACGTGTACTGGAAGGGGGTCTTTTTGTGCCCCCCCAGCCTGTTTTTCTTGAATATCTCGAGAACGGATCGGAGCTGGTTGCTGTTGCTTTGTGACAATTATGGCAACTGAATAACTTGTCAATTGGCAGAAACTTGGCAATTGAATAATCTTGTAACCTGTTCCAGATTTATTCTGCGACATGTCGCTTTGTATGAAATATGCATTCAAGGACCCTAATAAAGGCACGTGTGCGTACATGGATACGCACACATATATACCAGAGTCAATTCAGGTCAAGGTTATCAAAGGTCAAGGGCAGCTTTTTGTGACCTGGTCCAGATTTGCTTTGCACTATATCGATTTGTGTGGAATACGCACTCAGAGGCCCTACTGAAACACGTTTGGCACATTGATATATGTATATACATATATACATATACATGCATACAGAAATATAAACGCTGGAAATGACCAGATGTACCGATGTTGGCTACCTTCATTGAAAATGCGAGAAAAGATACATGTTGCGCCCTCATTTACTCTCAAACTGTCCTGTGTTGTTCGAAATCTGATTTGTAAAAGATGGAAACATGACGCCATACGTCAATGGCCTGACTTGACCTTGACCCAAAATCCCCAGCGAAGATGCTAAATAAATGGACGTTGTCGTATTTCACGTTTTAACGGCCCAACAAACACCCCGTTTTGTTCGAAAAGTTGTACGAAATGGCCTGCACGGGCCGAGGAAGTGTCCAAAGTTGACCTTTTCCACCCAGTTTGACCTTGAAGATATCAACCTAGGGTAATGAAAAATTCACACAATGTGGATCGTGATAGCTCCACCCTGTCCATAAAATTTCATGTTTCTAGCCTTTTCTGTTGCCGAGATCGGAGGGGGACACTTTTAGACCCCCTTCCAGTGCGCGTCAGTGCAAAACCCCCTTCCACTGTGCGGGTTAATGCTCAGTCTGGTTGTTTGGTGGTGATTGCTAACATGGGAAGCATTATCACGACTCTAGAGGGCTGCCAGCGTTCTGTTCACAGTTGTCGTGGGTTCCAAAGGGTTCACAGTGCCTCCAGATAAATGATTTGGGCCGTTCCGGGTTCTCACGAGCAAGTTTCGCGACAATCTCTCTGTCACCTTGCTTTGATATTGCCTTCTGACTGCAAATAAATTGAAATTCCTCATACATTTTTGCACGATTTTAAGGCCAACTGTGGTTAGTATGCACGAGTCAAATGCCAGTGGTGAAACCTGTAATATTTAAGAAAGATCTATAGTTAAAAAGTTTTGATTTCTTCATGTCTTAGTACCCACCCGTTACTTCAAGAGGCATACTTTAGTAATCGTAAAGAACGCTTGTCAAGTCAGGTATTCTAGTTCTACGAAGGCGCTGTACTGGTGTTTGCCTATGAGTGTCCATGTCCCCCTGCAGTTTTCCAGAAGTGGCGATTTGTCTCCCTATTTTTTCAAGGTATCCAATAGGAAGTTCCCATTGGAGACACAATTTCTTGCACTTTGAAATCCAACAAAAGGATTGTCAATCGCAAGTTGTCATGTAACGCCAGAAAAAGTTATTTCTACTCCCCGCCCTATATGTTCCTGGTGGACTGCAGCCAGCTTGTTCCCCCCCCCCTATTTCTGAATCGTGGCTACACCAATACCTTTGCCTGCAGTGGGAGACGGTGAGCTCCGCTATTACTGTTGTGTTCTTTGCTCATCTATTTATTTATTACAAGAAATCCTATGGAAACCTCACAGTAAATTTATGCACTAGGGTATGACTCACAACCTGTCGACATTTTTCACTAATTTTTTTTCAGTTTCCCATGTTTTTCTTTTTTTATTCAGTCTTGTCGGTTCCATTCTTTCAATAGAAATAGTAAATAAAAACATGTAAGCATAATGTCCGGTATCCGGCCGGATATCCGGCCGGGTATCCGGCACCCCGATCCAGCGTATCCGGTATCCGGCCGGATCACAAAAACCCCGATCCGGTGCATCCCTAGTTGAAACCTGTGCAAGTGGGGGTGCAATGTACTAAAACCACCGACAAGGAGTAAGCCGTGCTCCATCTGTCTGCTGCTGAAGCATTACAGTCATTGCTCTAGCAATCCTGCCTCGAACTCGCATTGTCCGAGTAAAGAAATGCTCATAAGTGTCGTTTCTTTGGTACCTTGCCGCTTTGGGCCGATAACCCGTTGCCATCCCACTTCCTGGAACAGTCGGGGTGCGTAAATCGGTGCGGATGCGGGTGTGGGTGTGAGCATGTCTGTTTCAGGTTGGACTGGCGATGGTGCCAGCAAAGGTCTAAAAATGTGCTGGCGTGTCGCCCACCATGTAAAATGGATGATTCCGGCCGCCCGGTCTCTATTATTTATCATCAATCGAAGATGGTTAAAAAAACTCAGGTACTCGTCAGCCGAACTATGAAAACCGCACCAACCAGTCACACGCGGGGTACTGAACTGGTAAAATGGGCGGCAGTGCCGGTTACACCCGGAACCCTATGTGTTTAGACGCTGGCCTTTCCACCAAGCTAATCCAACCCCTTTACCGACTAAACCACGCCCGCTTTGGCGCGACGTGAGCAGGCGTGAGCGCCTCAGAGTAGGGAGCAGACTGAAAGATCCACTAATACCTTGAAGACGGCTTCGTTGGTAGCTTCTTTTTTGTAATTGGCCGTGAGGTAAATATTTTAAACACAACCTTTCATTCTCTTTAAATCAAACCAATTTTATTTCTAATTTTCAGACATCCGAAACTTCTTTCCTTCATTTCCCATTCACTCATTCATTTGTTCATTCATTCATTCATTCTTTCTTTCTGTCATTCTTCATTTCAGCTTTCTTCAACTTAAGCGACCTTTAATAACGTTTTTCAGCCTTAAAAAGCAATTCATATATTCATATTTATTGGAATGGCGCATATATTGGTTGACAAGATACCAGGCGGCACACGTGACCCGAGTGGCACAGTTGCCAAGAAGCTGCTGGCACCTTCAGCGACGAGTCATGGGGACAAGACATGGTCGTAGCCGCTTTTGTCTGCTGCACCACGGTATACCATTTGTCCTTAGTACACGCTGATTCAAGGGTAATAAAGGCTGCTAAAAGCCCATGGCGTGCTTTCCTCATTAGTTTCATGTAATGAATGTTTGATATCAGTAAGATGAAAACCAGAAGGAAATGTCTGGCGTCCGAGTGTCATGTGTGATATAATGCGATATAATGATAATGCCAAAATCATAAATACGACAAAGCCGCGACCAGGATCCGTCGCTCATGGTTGCGTGGATCCGCCGACCACCGTGGTTGCTGAGTTGCCAGAATTTTAGTCCTGTGGGTGCCAAGTTGGCACGCCTCCACCGGGCGACGATCGCAGCTGGACAAAAGGACGCGCCGTGACACAGTGCGAACCTCATGCCTGGCAACCCGAGCCTGGCATGAGGAAATGTCTCGCTAATGACATGGAAGAAAGGGCAAACGCTTCAATATGTTATGAGTACTTCGCGAAGAACGAGGGTCAGTGAACATTGGTCGGCGCCGCGAAATCGCATTATCTAACAGCGTAGACCTGACTTGATTTCGTCCAGCAGACCGTCTATGACACTCCTGAACCGGCTTTAACATCACTATCGAAGCTCAGCCCCTAAAATCCCTCTAGATTCGCCGGCGACGCTCCTTGGGGGCATGGGTCAGGCAGCCAGGCCAGCCGCCGTGGAAATCCCGCCGCGGGCGCCGCTGTTGCCGGGCCTGGGCGGAGGATGCGATGTCATTTGGCGCTCCGCGACGGCGCTGATCCCTGCAGGCGTGGTGAACGCCTGCCGTCCGGCCGCCGCAGATTGTATCCAGCGCTGGGCCGCCTCGCTCGGGTATGACGCTCAGAGCTCGAGGCTCACGGGGCGCAGAAATGTCGCGTCGTGTTTGGTTGTTCCTACAGTGACAATAATCACACGAATTACCAGTAGCTCGCCATGTTGCTTTTAATTGTGATGTATATTTACGCTCCAGAAAGATTGTGATTGGGACGCCAGAAACAGCTCAATATTTTACACCAACTACTGCTTCTCTTAGCATCAAAGTACGGCGAAAAACCGGCGCAAAAATTGTTCCCACTGTTTGTTCAGTTCGGCACTACCGCACCTCTGCCAGAGAAGAAATCCCGTTCTGAAGACGCCCTGCCGCGACATCTGCTTTAAATACCAATTAGCCTCGCTCCAGACGGCGCCAGGCTTCGTTTGGGCAAGCTGTGGCCGCGACGCGCGTCCTCTGCAGCCTTCGGCAGGCCGGACCCAGTTCACTCGCAGCCCGCGCCGCCGTCCAAATGAGGATGCACCAATCCGACCACGTCAGAGCCAGCCGGCGCCGTCCGCTGGCGGGGGGAGGGGGTGACGGGAGGTCGCACCGTCCATGTTGGCTGGCCGAACGGAAGGCAACCAGACGAGGACTTTGTGACCCGGCGATGGAAGCGAAGGACAAGGCCGGTACAGGTCCCGCTACCGGGTTCACGACGCCTGTCCCTTGTCACGCATGAGATGTGCAGTCATCAGCGCCATGTAGGCCGCAAAAGCGCTGATCTAGTCAGTGTGTCTTACGGCAGTCATTGCGTCCCGGGCGAGGTCTTGTTAAGCCCCAAATATATTTTTTGTCTACCATTTCTGAACCGTTTTAGTTAGAACTGTGAAGTCTCGTGAATTTTCAGAGTATTTCAAAACTGAAGGGGCCGAAAGCGTGCTTTGCACGCTTTTAGCGGGTGAGATTTTATACATCGCAGTCGTTTGAAAGCAAGATACGTTTACTTCCGCTCGAAAGCAAAAGCAGATCGAAGTGCTTGTATTTCAGTCTGTGTCCCAGCCAGCCAACCACGACACAGGTGGCACCATCGGGCACCATCGGGTGCACCGACTCGGCGGACAAATTGTGGTGCAGGTTTCGAAGCGATTCGTGGCGTATGGTAAGTGCCACGTGGCGCGGACCGGACCTCTGCAGAATTCAAATAATCGCGGATGCAGATTAAACAGCGGATGCTGTTGGCTCAAGACAACAGAGTTGTGGCAAGAGTATGGGCCCCCACTGCGGATGCATTCTTTTATGGTCGACACGCACGTGCGATCGTGGCGAACCACAGGCACGTGTTTCGATTTGGACTGGGGGACCTCCAAGTATTGGAAACAGTGACCTAGGCGGCTGAAATTTAGTGGGTATACAGACCAGCTTAATGGTGATCCGACGATACTCCACGTTATGGGCAGGATGCAACGGGTCACGAGCAGCGCGTGTGCGCCTCTTTTGCACCCTTGTTTTTCTTTCGGGCCAATTGCTGGGACTGAAACGAAACATTTTGGCGCGATGCTATCTTGGAAAGACAGAAAGGTAGCTGGACGATTAATTTCGATGGATTCAGGCCAAAACAGAGGTGCAGCTTGCACGTGATACGCGAGTAGCTAAGTGATTAACATTCCTCGCTCACTGCCACAGGACTACAAGAGCTGGGTTGCGGGATATTGGCGGGCAGGAGCACGTGGTGGCCGACATACATGGCTGTTTTGCGTGACAGTAGTTTCAACCTGATGTGTGCGGGACGCACGTGCTGAGGCTTACCCCTTTGCCATTCTGGTCTGGCGATATATGCAACTTGGCGATATATGCCGTTTACTAAGTGATGCCATTCCAGCCAAATACCGCTGGCCGGCGGTCGCGGCCCAATGGTTAGAGCGTAAAACTGTACATCCCATTGTGCAGGTTCGAGCCCGGCCGGCCGCAGAGCATTTCCATGGATCATAGTGCGCCATTGTTTTACAGACTTTTTTCGCTGTGCGAGTGTGCTGTTGCTTTAACAATATGACTTAAAAGTGTCTCTTACTTATGAGTGGGGGCAACGCTGGTACTAAGCTGATAGGTCTGCGTACGATACAAAGCTTGGATTCAGACCCCAAACCAACCGCATAACGCGCTGATTTGCCAGTTTTCATGACGACACTGTCGGATGCAGCTGAGCAAACGAGGCACGCACGACATCGTTTTTCAAAAAGTAACTAGTTGACTTTATCACATCAAGGTCGCATATCATAGCGGTTTCTGTATTTTACTCCTTTTCCTTTTACTTTTGTCACATGAAGGTGGCATGATGACACAACGGACGGATGCGAAGGACCAAGGAGGAACACTCAGTAGACCATGCCGTCAAATTAACCTGAATGCCGTGACGACCGTGAACTGTTTTGTGGATTAGACTTGTTGCATACACTTTTCGACAAACTAAGATGCATATTGACATGCTAAGAGCGACCAACAAACATGCATCGAAACCTCCTCCTTTATTGCTGACACCACCATTAACATTTCTATTTCAAACTTGCAGAATTCCAGGTTAGATCCCAATGATCTGTTTAGACTATTTCGCAGCAAAATCGGACGGCTAGTCCCCGAGATATCAAGGGCCGAAAATGCCCTCCAGCGAGATGTGGTTGCAAAATCCCTCGATTTTAGACCCGAAAAGGGATAAACTTCCGGATCCGACCGCAATGTTCCTTTAACGGCTCTGCTAACCACCGCTGAAAAAAATCTGCGTTTTGCACGAAACTTTTGCAAGTTTGTATTGGTTTCGGCCAAAGTTGTTTTCCAGGCTTTGTTCACCCATCCGATTGCTGTCCAAGAGAACTACCGAACTGGGAACGTAACCTGCTGCACTGCGTGTTCGTTGTCAGGGCAACGCTTCTGTTGTTGACGCCAGGCTTGGTTTTGGCCTCGGATAGGTTTTACAAATTGGAGGTTGGCTGACGGGAAATCCAACAGATTACCAAGGGCTGACCGGAGCCAAGCCAGTCTAAAGCGCAGACAGCATCCATCTGGGGCCGTCTTCTACAGCTGGCAGACGGTATCAGCCATAGCTCTGAAGATCAGATATTTTTGCAATAAGATCGAGTCATCACGCAGAAGATAACGCAATGTTGTCAGACAACAGACAATTGATTAAACGGCAACTGCGCGACTGCTCATTTTTCGTAACAATTTAGCGCATTCTAGTGTCAAATAAAGTGCTTAAAGATGACGCAAAATTCACCCATTTGCCACCGTAGGTCACCGACAAAGTGCACCATTGCCCCGTCTGCTCTTGTGAATGGTAAAGAGCTACAATTTTCCCGACTCAACGTACACTTAGGCAATTTTCGGCATTTAAGTTCTTAGCACCACCAACGCATAGCCAGAAAGACCTTGTGTAAAATAAATCGAAATCTCATTCCAGACAATGCCTTGAAAGCACTAAGAACAAGGCTAACAAAATCGCTTGCCGCATCTCCGGCCTACACTTCATCCCAAGCTAAAATGCCTCCAAAGCCATATTTTTACATCAATGGGTTTTCCGCACGAAACACGCAAAATAGCCTAAATTAGGTATCAGCTTCCCTCAAGGTCTTGGACTGATCTGGTATACAAGACACCGCTATGTCTATCTTTTCATTAGCGTGCGCTGTTCCCAGTTTTCACCACTTTGCCCGACAAGCTCCGCGTCATCCGCCAAGGCCTCTTGGCGGATGGGCACTACCTTGGCATATTTTTTGTGCATCACGACACGATACCATTGGATAGTATTCCCACCACAAAACACTCCTTAACGGAATGGGTATCAGAATAGGGGGGGGGGGGGAATAGGAGAGAACAAGGCGAGACGGATCAGAGTGTGGAAAAGAGAAGTACACCAAGAAAATTTATCATTACGCTTGCTTGGCTCTGCAATGTTTGCTTTAGATAATCTGCGTCGCCATTTGTGCTGCCACACATCAAATGATTTTTTTTTTTTGCCTCACTGAGAATTTAACGTCCAAAGTAATACGTCTAAATTTGGCCGAGAAAGAGCCATTACGAGACTGATGGATGTCTATCAAGACGGCCTTAAGACCTAACAGCTAGTCAAGGGTTTCCATTCCAGTTCTCTCACTGCCGCCAGAGGCCAGAAACGATACCTAACAGATGTCATATAACCGGTCTGTTGAGGGCAATAATGTTACTTTCGAAAATCGACCGGACCCGGGATGCGTCCACGTTATTGCAGGGCGCTGACGGTTCTCCTCGGAAGGGCGGCAGAATTTCCCATAAAGTGGTCCAACGACCGCCATCAAAGCTTTTTCATCGCAGTTGGCCAGTTTTACGAGGCCGCGGCCTGGATCTCGCAGCGAGCCGCAGCCGGAGCGCAGTAAAGTGCGGCAGAGCGAGCAGAAAGGGTGGAAATCAAAGCAAGTTCTCCGGCCTAAGTAATGTTTTGGGTCCTTTGGTAGTCATTAAATGATGGGCAATGCGGAGTGCGTCTGGAGGGGACTTTTTTTAATCTCGGGAATCATCTGGGTCTCAGCGCTAGCTGATGTACGCGCCCCGCCCAAAAAAATTGCGTTGAAGACGTGGTTCCCTTGTGTTGTCGGCATTATGGCTCGTATTTCAACAGCCAGATAAGCATAACTGTGCGAGATGTGAAAGAGGGAGAGCTGTTCGTATACGAGCCATAATACGTGTCACAATGCGCCGAAATTACGAGCCATAATCATCCTAGGTCAGGCTTATAAGCCCAAACTGGACTGGCATCAATCCATTTCACATGAGACCATCGTTTGTGAACCACCACTGAGCAGGCCGTTGATCAGTCGTCCCGAGATTCTGGCTGCCCTCATCTTAGACCGGAGCCAGGCCAGGAAACGGCACACTTACGCTGCACTGTGTGCTAATGATGCAGGTCCTGCCCGTACTATCATGTCTGCAGGGTTTAATTAATATGCGGGATACTTCTGATATACACGTCCGATAACAAATCATCAGGCTATTCGTCAAACTGGGAGAGATACCCAAGTTAGGTATTGAATTCACGACTTCCAGAACAGTACCGTTTGCAACGGATAATGTGCCGGTGATAGTGAATACGATGCTGTGGGCATCCCACTGCAAATCGACAGGGGTTAACACACCATAGTCTCGAATTTCGATAAAACTTGGTCCTAGGGGTACCCAAAGCCTAGGATTGCAGTTTTGCAGATTCCAAATCGATCTGACTAAGCGTTATTGTGATAAGGCACGTTCAGTTTCTTAAAATTTGCCAAATGTTACCAAAACTTGCTACACATTTTTCTCCATAACTTAGCAACTATTGGTCTGATTTCCGATTAATTTGATCAGAATGAACTAGCGCAACTTTTGGCTATTTCGAATCTCAAATACACCGGTTTTCAAAAATTTGACCTTGAACGCCATTTTTAGGATCAAATTTTTGAGGTGTGGCCATAAATTCAGATGAAAACTGTGGACTTGTAAAATGTCTCCCAGAGGGTTTTAAATCTGCAAGCCATCGAAAAGTACCCTTTCTCAGGTTTAGAACTAACTATATGCGATGGAAAATCTTCAAAATTAGGCCATTTTTGTTGGTTGGTACAACTCCCTTTGGCGATTAGCCCCTAACTATGCTAGAGCCGAGAAATCAAAACCAACGTGTTGCTCGTCATAAAAAGGCCAGCGGTATCCGGGTTTACTGTTTTAGGGCGACCGGTGACCTCCCAGGTCAGGTAAACGACCCAAAAATGGTGAATATCGCCTCGGAAGACTCAAGATGATTTTTTTCCACACATCTGAGGTATTTTGGACGCTGATTTCTGATTTGGCATCCATTTAGCGTCATTCCGATTTAATAAGATGCATTTCAGATCTGCCAGAGGGCTCTAGATTCCAGACCCGTCTGAATTTAGAATCAATGAATGAACCTTAATGAGTAAAATGGTACCAAATGGATGGCAAAGTTGAAATCAGCGCCCCAAAATATCCTGTAGACCATCGATGGTCAAAAAGACCAACCTGAATCGCCCGGGGTAGATCGGAGCCTGGGGTAGCGCGCGAGCGCTCACAGCGATGGAACGTCGGCGCAATGCACATGACTCGGCCTCCGATTTGGACGAATTTCGCCGGACGTCATGAGCTTCGTCGGTTCGCCGCAGTACTGCGTAGATCACTGTGTACTGAGCAGATAACTGCGTTGAGGTGCCACCGGCGTTCCTTAGAGGTCCGTAGTTACAAGTCATTCATTTTCGGTACGTCGCGTCAGAAACGGTTGTTTTGCCGTGATCCTCTTGCGGTAAACAAAAGGAAGCGCTGTTTAAATACCTTAAGGGACGGCAAGCCTAAGAACTAGCTATGTCGTAATGGAGCATATAAGGTGAGGCAACGAAACCTTGAACCAAGTCATGAAACATATAGTCAAACATGTGGCAGTCTTCCGCCGAAGATTTCGCTGTAACGCAAATCTTAAGTTTATCTCGGCAACACGAGCCACCTTCACCTGTAGCAGGGGAAATACCACTGCTGTTGACGCGGTTTTGCGACTGTTGGACGAAACTTCAGTGGAAACCACCGAGTAAAGGCTTGATTCATTAGCCCGGCACTACTCGCCGTTGCAAACATGATGACACACAGAGCTGATGACATAAAGAGCTGTGGCCAATATAAGTCTGGCGCTTTCACACTCGAAGCAAATTCTTTCTGCAGAGAACTTATGTGATTTCTTCAAAGAAAAAGTGAACACAAAAGTATATTTCTTCGTCCCAAAAGCTGGGGTTCTGAGGACAGCGGATGAGTTGAACACACGGTTTTATAAGGTCAGGACCGTCAAAGGGGATTCAACAAATTCTCAGTTTGACCCCCGTCAATGTCCGAACAGTTGTTGTGCCTGTACTGGCAGCAGACGAGAGAAGAGAAATAGGGTTGACTTAAAAGTCTCCATTGATTGTGTTTTACTTCGCTTTAGTACGGACAGATTTTTTTCCAATGGACATTGCTGGCAGACTGATGCCCTTGCTGCAACGAAATGCCCACACGCGAGGAGTCCGCATTGGCCACTAATTAAGCCAGAGCCGGGAAACAAAAACGAGTGTGTTTCTCGTCATGCAAGGAGGCGGATTCAGGTTCATTTCAGAGGGTTCCAGATTCAATCCAGGTTTATTTCAGAAGACTATAGATTCATAGATTCTAGACTCGGAGGGGTCTGAAATCTAGAGCCCTCTAACGGGCATGAAATGCACCTTACTAAGTTGAAATGGTGCTAAATGGATGCCAAATTCGGAATTAAAGTCCCACAATACCCTAGAGACGACCTGTGGCTAAAAAGCCGATCTGAGTCTTCCGGGGTGCAAGATAGTAATTTCTGCCATTTTTGGGTCATTGGGAGGTCACTGGGTGGACACCGGCCGCCCTAAAACCATTAAACCGGATACTACTGGCTTTCTGTCATGACAAGCAACAAGATCGTTTTTGTTTCTCGGCTCTAGAGTAATTCGGAGTCAATCACCAAGGGGGAGTTGTACCAACCAAAAAAAAATGCCCAATTTTATAGACTTTTCATCGCATGTTTTGGGTAAAAAATCTCAGAAAGCGTACTTTTCAATGGAATAAAATGATTCAGTTATCTTTGGGTTCTACTTGTTCACAGTTTTCATTTGAATTAATGGCCACACCTCGGAAATTTGACCTTAAAATAGCGCTCAGGGCCAAATTTTTGAAAACCTGTATATTTGAAATTCAGTATAGCCAAAAGTTGCTCTAGTTCATTCTGATCAAAACACCATCAAGTATTTGAAGACCATATCAATGGTTGTTGCGTTATGAAGGAAAATGTGTAGTAAGTTTCAGTGACAATAGGAAAATTTAAAGAAATTGAAAGTGCTATATCACAACTTCGTCAGATCGATCTGAAACTTGCAGAACTGAAATCCTGGCCTACGATTACCTCTGGCACCACGTTTCATCGAAATCCGAGACTTGTGTTTAAAGTGGGGTCGGTGCCTTATCGATTTGTGGTGGAATGCCCCAGATAAAAAGGAGCGAAAACAACACAGCAATATTTCTTCGGAAAGCTTTTCATGTGGCATCTATAAATCGATACTTTTTGGCATCTATAAATCGATAGCTCATCAAAACTCTGATATTGATGTGTTTATTTGCATGCCAGTTGTCAGTCAGTTAGTCAAACGGTGTAAAGTAAATGAGCCCCACTCGTCATGGAGCTCTTGCTCTCACTTCCCGTCATGGGGGCAATTTGATTCCCCTTCTGAAATCCAAACTAACGGTGATTGGGGACTGAAAATGACACCATTGGATAGCCTCGCTATTGGTCGTTCTTAAAATTCCAAACTTGGCGTTTTTTGCGCGTTACGTCTTCTGTCAGGTCGGGTCAGATAGGGGTATGTTATGGCTAATGTTACAGCTTTGGCATCAAGCCTACAAGTAGGTCTGGCGACCTCTTTGTAAGTTTGGTGGCTTTGAGTGCCTTGGAAGCTCGAACATGGTTTATATATTCTTTTCATAGGTACGTGATACAAAGTGAACTAAAAGATACCACATTTCATCTTAGGTCACTTCAGGTCACGGTTCTCACTGGTGGTTATGCGCCTTTCGATATTCGCTCTTCGCGGCGAGGCGGTGACCACTGGATTTGAGTCGTAACCCGCCCCCCACTGCGAGGCGGTTGACCACCCCCTGAGGTTTTTCCGCGATTACGAGAGAACAAACAAACGCAGCGCCATGAAACTTTGTGTTCGTTTTGCCTGATCATTTTTACATCTTGTGTCAAAATTTTGACCTCAGGTCATGTCAGATGTCTGACCTAGATGAGGCCAAGCGGACCTATGTCCAAAAAAGTTTATCGCCCTGCAAAGTTTTCGGAAAACATAATATCACAATAATACCTTAAGGGATTAGAGATCTTGGTAAATGGAACAGACCTGCTATCTCAGATTTTCCCGGCTTTTCAAAAATTTGATCATTGACGTAGGGCCAAATCCATTTTTAAGACATGTCGTTTTTTCGGGAATTGACGGAATTTGTCGTATTATTTTTAGTGTAGAGTGATGCAGACATCTAGCTACCGTCAGTGGGCAAAGTATTAATGACTTCCACCCATTGACCTGAATTCAGGTCACGAATAACTGTTATGAGCCAAAATGCACCGCCGTAGAACGGGTAGAAAATGGCAGAACTGGTTCGCACAGTTGCAAGTAGTACCAAAAAGTTCAAAAAGCTTAAAAATTGCATATCTTGGAAATAAACGGGCTCTCACGAATAAAGCTCCAATAGTGTAGATTGGGAACTAATGGATTTTTCCAAAATTTAAGTCTAAGAAACCATCACAAAAACCATTAGGATCAATAAATATTACATAGGTAGGCTTATGTCGCGAAAGTAAAGGCTCGCTAAAATAGGTTCTCGTTAATTTCATACAGCATACGGCTGCTGCGCACGCCGGCAGTCCGGGGCCAAAATTGCCGTGTCTTTAACTCAACGTTTCGGCGTATATATCAAACAAATCAGAGAAATTGGACATGTACCAGCATCTGCGGACTTTTACCTATGTACTGGTGCCTTTGCCTAGACGTTGTTAGTCGCAGCCCTTGAGATCCAGATCGTTTCTCGGTCTCATGCAGTCGGCGATGAGAAAACATATGGGACGTAAATGGCTTACATGTTATCGAAAACTAAAAAATAAGCCTGTTTTGAGTTCTGCTTGTCACGAGCTTTCCAACGGCGTGCTTATTTTTATCGGCGACCAAGCGTCCGTTTACTTTTACGGGATTGCGTAAGGCAAGGCTAACAACTGATGTTTAGTTGGTTCAGATCGGTCCAGCAGTTCCTAAGATGGTACGCTGTAGGATATTGATCTCATTTGACCTTGGCCTCTGGCCTGAACTGAAAGGACATTGGCAGCGTTAATGTGCACAATGCGTTTGAAGTATCAGAATTATTTTGTGTCGTGTGCACAGCATATGACGGCATTTTACATTGCCCTGGCCTTGATTATAAAACTGGACTTGGCCTTGACCTGTCACCTACTTATTGCCCCGAACCTAACCCATACTGTGAGCTGTGGTTATACTATACATTTTTTAGGCGAAAGTATCAGCATTTTTCACGTTTTAGAGTACACCGGTAGCAAACAAAAATGCAAACATCTGATACACCGTCAACTCCGAGGATCCAGCTCGAAATGAGCGGCACGTTTACGGCGCGCGGCGCATAATACGAAGAGAAAGTTTAACAAGATGTGACGCTTAATATTGATAAGAAGGGATTAACAAAACGATTAGTTTGCATGCCTAATAGCTTCCTGTTTTTCAGTCAAGTTGGTTGTGAAGAAACAGGGAGTTTTTCGTTGCATTTCCAATCGCTGACATATAGAAGGGACGGTGGTGTCAGACGATCAGCATGCTATTCTTCTGGAAGTGGGGCATGGGTTCGACTCGGGAAAACCTCATGGGTTCCGCTGGCCTTGCAACGGCAAACGTGGGAAACTGTAGTTCTCCATGGTACCTGGCATCGAGAACATCACTCCTATGAAGCAACAGCGTTACCTGAAGGCGTCGTCCACGCCCATCTACGCTAGCTATTTAAGGTTTGGCCATTTACCGCCGCCAGCTTACCGTTTAACTAAAATCCATCTCTGCAACGGCGCCGCCTAGCTCACTTCGTTTGCCCCAAGCGGAACGTGACCTAACTGGCTAACTTGGCGGCGAACGTCCTTCACCCTCAGCGCGGTTTCAGCTCATGCCTGTGGCATTTTTCCAGGGCTAAGCAATCTGGCCGACACCAGACTCCATGGAGCGCTCGGCGAACGGCAGGCCATGAAGCTGATGGCAGAGGACAATATTAAATGTGTTAGAAATAATGTGATACAGGCAACTGAAGCGTCTCGAATTGCCCTCAGAACTGCGCACGCCTTCCTTCTAAACAGAATCGGTTTGACGAGCTAATCGAGGGGGACTAAAATAATACCTATCATTAGTGACGGAGGTGTCCCTTTGGTTAGTTGTGTTAAGATAAAAATCGTTACATGAAATACACTGACAAATACATTAACTAAAGAAAAAGGCATAATGAATGACTTTGTATATAATGTGTATCTATAAAATAGATTCGTTATGATTGTAATAGTCCACATGTATACATATGCATTTGCAATAAATGTGCGTGAAGAAAACTTTTTGTGCTGTCTTACTTTAACAACATTCAGGCTTGACGGTCTCCATTTTGGCGCAAGAAATCCAGAACCAAACTATCTTCAAGGACAGAACACACTGCCACTCGTCACGCTGTGGTCTGGCCATTGCCATCCATCTTTCTTCAATGTCGGGTGGAGATTGCGTCAACAGAGGCCGTTTCAAGAATGCACAATAGCCGACACAGTTTTACCAAGAAATATAACTGTCAGATGAAAGTAGTCATCTCTCAAACGTGTTCTGGACAAACTGCTCACAGTGTGAGAGCTCTTCGGTAATGGAATGCATGCAGCATGTATAAATACGATCTTCATAAGGTGCTGGGAAAGCACGCCACTAACAGGCGTTTCCTAAAAAGAATAAAAGCGAAGGACTCTCGCCATTCACGCTTTAGACGCTGAGTAGTTCGGCACAAACCGTACATCTCATTTTTGTTCGTTGAGAAAATAGTGTCATTTCATATTTCTTCTATCTACTCAAATATGCCATGCCGACTGTTTCCTCTTCTTGCAATTTTCGACAGCTAAATATTTTGGGATACATGTAAGATGTCGACAGAATTTGTTCCAACATAAGTGGGCATTTCCAAATTTATGGCAGTTCTGACGCATTCATTCCGTTAATTGTAAGTTTTCACTCTTCCGTTTGTTTGAAAAGAATAGAACAAATAAGGTATCTGTGCTAGTACACTAGGATATATTCTTAACATAACTTGATCTTTGAGACACTTGTGTGTTTTCCATACACATTTGTGCTATCCCCGTATACTAGACCACAAACGGATGTTCAATAGTTTGGACAGTGTGGTGCGATTTGTACCAAAGATGATGGTAGCAATGGTGGGGTACTATGGTTTTCATATTGCCATAACAACAAATCAGTGCGAAGGCAGGGACAAACACTTTCCTTGAGTGCTCCACGAACACTTTTAATTGCTGCACTTTGCAACATATTCTAGCCTGGAGGAATGAAACTGTATGTTCGTTGCTTTCATTCAGAAACAAAGCGGCTTAAAATGGCTAGCATTAAAGCAGTTATCTTTCATCTTCATAGACCGAATAACTGAAGGTCCCGAAGCATGCACTTCTCATTTTTGTGACCCACATTCCAAACAGCTATTAATATATTACACACATTCAATTAAGTCAGTTAAAATATACATTGGATTTCGTCGATTAAAACATAAACTCAATTTAATCTGTTAAAACAGGTATTCTCCATCTGTAGAATAACGCAAGTGTAGATGCATTCGCGCAAAACGGATCTATTCATTGTCTAGTGTAACTACTTGTTCACACCTTTTACCTAAAAAAGTGTTCTGGTTGCATTGTGTCATAGAGGTTGTTTTGTTATCATTCTACAATTTTCCTGAAATTCTCCACATTTGCTTTCGGTACTTTTTTCTGAACATTGGTTTTAACAACGTGAACATCTAGGTAAACAAGCAAGCATCCTTGTTAGCAAAATGAAACGCGCATTAAGCGGTAATTAGTACGTGGTTAAATCTTTCGCTGTAGGTTGTCGTTCGGCTCGTGAGCCCAATATCACTCGAACGTAATCTTCTATCGATTCAAGTGTCCATAGTGTCTGCGAGTGTGCTGCACTCAAAGCTCTCAATGATCTAAACACCACTCTAGCTCGGCAACCAGAGGTAGTTCTCGGCTGGTCCCGAGTCAACTTGTCCTGAGCACTGACTTACCAGGCACGTCCCGAGAGGCAGTACCTCGGCGTCTCTCGCCACTGCTTGCTCCGTTCAGTGTATCGAGCAAATCACGGCCGGCCGAAACCCGAGTCCATCCTTCGGGACGAAACACGAAGGACGAGTCGAGCGTGGCGCGCACCTACCACACGATCTCGCGTCGGCGACGTCGTCGCCCCGCGGCCGACCGCCCGCGGCGCCGGCGCCGGCAGCACTGGCCGCCTGCCGGGCCGATTCGGCTGCCGCCGACGGCCGGGCGACAGCCGACGCCGCCGCCGCCAACGACGGGGCGACCGAGCGGCAGCAGCCGCCGCCGTCGGCCCAGCGGGCGGTCAAGGACGGGCCCAGGCCTACGCCGGAACGATCGATCGGGCCGTAGGGTGGAGGGGTCTGGACAGGTCACTGGGACAAACGATGTCTGAGTTGTAGCACTGAAGGGAGTACATGTAGCATTTGTCGGAGTGCCGCGAGACTTGATGTCTAGGTATTTTCTGTAAACAGGCACGCCTCAAAAAGTGTGGAGAGTCTACCAGTTACCTCTCACAGGTCAATACTTTTCATTCAGTGATGTTGCTCAAACAAACGTTTCCCGAAACAGCCCCGAACATTGCGCAGATCCACATTGAACAAGTCCACTTCTGTCAATAACACGCAAACACAGGCACACACACATATACACATATATATATATATATATATATATATATATATATATATATATATATATATTATACAGATATATATGCTGGTAAATACAGGCAACATCTAGGGGTCTTGGAACATAATAAAATTGGCTGGATTTCCGAGGATTTACACCGCGCATTTTCCTCGAACTACTTCTAAGCGTCATGAAACTGGCCGCCGGACTACGCCAATATGTTTTTCAGCCTTCAATGGAGCCAGAATCTTTGACATGTCAGCTGCATTTCAGCGCTATCGCATCGTCGGGCTGTCGATTCTCGTCAAGAACTTCTCTCAGACTTCCGGAACTGCTTTCATCGGCAAATACTGCGGTGGATAAAGATTGATCGAACCAGAACTGTTGTCCAGAATGCTTTAATCGCAGTTTTTCGGTCAGCGGCTGAAAAACACAACAGCGCGCCGCTGCACGTGCTGGATCCGAGAGCTGACTCCGATCCGACCACGCTCAGACGTCCCACTGCACTGGTGCCGGGTGGACCGCACTAACACGAAAACGAGCTCGGAAAATAGCCGCGCGCAGGCAAGCACCCTATTACTTCGAAGGTGGTAAGGTTCATGTAGTGAGATAATGTTTCAAAGGAGAAAGCTAGTTTAATTTTTTCCCGGTCACAGCAATGCGGACCCCGGCTGTGAGGTAATCGCACACCTGTCCACGTAAACTTCATGCGGTTTGTTACTTCTGCTCAGCGACCAGAACTCCACGAGGAACACCAGTCTGAGTTCGTCGTTTGCGTCCTGGTGACGCTGAGTAATGCGAACAGGCCCTTACGTTTATCTCGAACGAGGGGGGGGGGGGTTTCCGGCATGGTGGACATTGGCGGGAGCTTGGTTTTTATACGGAGCCCGCACGGCCACAAGAAAGGGGTACCGCTCCAGATGGAATAAATAATGCGATGTCTGAACTAACCTGGGCCTGGATTTAAGCTTCCTTTGTCTCGTTCCAGTGCGTCGTCCTTTGAAATACGCCTAAGTCCGCTTTGTAACTTTTTCTCTCTTTCTCTCTTTTTCCCTCTCTCTCTCTCTCTTTCTTGCTTCGCGAGAAGAACCCGTCTTATCTAGCACGGGCCCTTCTCTCATTGGTTCGTTGTTTCGGACCACTTTTTCTGGCGGCGGCGGCCGCCACAGACCGCCTGAACAGTATGCAGCACGGACCTCTACAGCGTGATGGATAACTTCGGCTGTCTCCGTCCCTCGACACCTCCAGTGCCCAACGGTCGTGGCGGTGCCTGACTGCAGCGTCAGTACAGACTGTGACGTGATCCGCCGTGACGAAGCTGCAGTGACGAGGCGCTGACGTGAGCAGTAGTCACGGCGCCGCAGTGACGGGGCGATGATGTGGTCTTCAGTGACGAAGGCGCACTGACGTGAATGTAGTGATATGAGCGGCAGTGACAGAGCCTCACTGGCAGCGTGCTGACGGTGGCGCCAAGCTGCCCTGTCATTAGAAACTGTGTCCCTCTTCAGCGCAAGAGTAGCCCTGTTCACAACGCACACGGTAATCTAGATAACCACTGGGTCGTTTTTCTAGGTCCTGGTTGTAGCCAGATATGACTTCATGGCATCGCGTCTGTTAGTTACTTGTGTGACCAAATGTGTGCGTTGTGAGCAGGGCCAGTGACAAGGCCAGAGAGATCTTATCACAACTCTCGAAATGCCCACTCTGCTAGTATAAATGTAAATACCATCGGAAGCTGATGTCATCTTCCGGAGCGTATCTTTCGCTATATCTGGGTCCCATTATGGTTGAAACTTAATGAAAAGCTACAAGTAGACAATGAGATAACCGTTAGGGACCACGAGATAACATTTTCACTAGTAAATATATAGCGAAACTTCCTCCTGTTTAGTTCTTTTTAACATCAAAATACCTGATACATTATGCATGCACTTGCAAAGTACTGCACCAACATTAACTGCTTCCTAAATTTGAAAGATAAAGTTAATCAGATTAAGACTGCTAGGCCGTGTAGATAACACAAAGCATTTGTTGCAATCATTGCAACATGTTATCGCTGAATATCTGCAGCAATGCGTGACCGAAAATGACGGTGGCCAATATGTTGAGCCGGGCCTGATACTGACAGTCGAGCTATGCGCTGCGCGCAACCTGAATACCTCTATTCCTCCTTTGCGGGAACAGGAGTGTGATGGTACAGGATTGCAATTAACGTCTGTGTGTTTAGTAACAATGAAGGGCTTTGCTGGGAAATATACGATAATGAGTAATCTCGGGGATAAGCAATGAACATTATCGCGTGCAACGTTCATTCTTTTTGGCAATCCCATCACCACATGCCTTTTTAACCCTTGCCGGGCTGGGAGAGGGGGCTTATGAGAACTTCCCTCAGGTTTTTTTTAGAATTTTATAAAACGAGGGGCCGTGGATTTATCGAATTTAAGTACCTTTCTATACATCCTTTTTACATATTTTGTCAGTTTTTTCACCGGAGTTTTTTTCAGTTTTTTCCCCAGGTCACCGGCCCAGGACAGATCAAGCAAGACAATGTCCCAAAGAAATAAAGTGTCATAACTTTTTATCAGATGTATTGATTAACTTGACAAATGCTACACTGACAAAAGGCGACAATTGCAACAACATTGTTATTTCAAATTTTTTGAAAATGTCAAGGTCGTTGACTTTAGGTCAGCTAAACTTTTGTCCTTATTACGCTATCAGTTAAGAATGTGGATCTAGGGTGGTTTTCAAATCCGAATATACGCTCTGGTGCTTCTCACATCCTTTGAATATGTACATTTGCTTTCTGACCCGTGGCCTTGGGTCAGACTACGTTTTATACCGAATTTTCAGACTCGCTGCCGAATATAATTGCTTGTTAATTATGTCTTTGTTACTTATATGTAATTTCCGGATATAATTCTATCATTCTTCGAATGTTTAGCAACAGCCATATGTTCTTTAGAAGCACCGACACATGACCTACTGATTCTGTAGGGTTTTATGCTGTGTTGTGTCTGATCAATGATAATGCCGCAGTGTTCTGAAAAAAATGATATTTCGCTGGAAATGTACGCCTTTCGCACCCCTTTTCTCACTGCAAAATATCCTGGCTATTGGGGGATTTACTCCAGGATAAAGGTAATACTACTTTTTTAAGCCACATGTACATTGTGAGCTGTTGTGCTGAGCATAGGACAAATGCATGATTCCATTGGTATGTTGGGAGAAAGTGAAAGTGCAGAAAAAAACAAAAAAAAAAAACATTTAAAGGAAAGGAATAATCATAGCATTAACAACAAGAGCTACGATGTTTGAACACACACGTTCAGGGGCCCAGTCAGGATTTTCTTAAGGGTGCCTGGAGCTCAGGGTGAACTGAAATCATACGAACACCGCCTGCCGGGAAGACGATGCGCAACGGTTTTCGCAAAAACTGCGGGCCTAAGGGAGGGGCCCCCGTTGGCTGCGCCTCTGCACACGTACAGCGCCACGTGAAGCCGACGAGGGGCGGGGAGCATCCCCTCTAAGGCTTGACAGAGGGGGGACCGTTCCCCAGCAATTTCCTTCAATGATGCAGAAACGATTGAACAGGAAGCTGGCTTTAAGCATTCATAAAGTTAGCGATAGGTGATACCTCAGAGGTGTTTTGTCGCCATCTGTCATGTGCACCGTGACAGGGTGAGAGGTCTTCCTGATCATGAAGTGGCCAGGGCTTTGTGTCCCTCAGCGGAAGGAGGCGGGAGGCTGCCCGGTGGCCATACGTAACTCACCTGGCGGTCTTGGTGCTCCTGCTCAAGCAAGTAATTCAAAACGTCCTCCAGCATTGCATGAGTGCTTCTAAAGGCTTATGCCAAAATAGGTACGTTTTAAAATCAGCGTTCTTTATTCACGGCCTATGGGATTTAACGGGCATGCTGAAGAAGGTTTCCTGGTGCGAGCTGGGCTGGTGATTCGGACTCGCAAAGCACAGTAATCCAACGGACACATTTCCCATCCAAGCTAATTGCCTTTTGCCAGGTCATCTTCGAGCGGCTGATGCGAACAATGTTGCGAAAATTCCTCTTACTTATACGGCAAAACTCCACTCCATTTAAAAAGAAAAAAACACAGGAACTAGAGTGTCAAGACCTCTATGAACTGCAATCTGGTAACTGAACGACTTTGTTGAGCTGGTTGACGGAGTTGGTGACGAGCTGGTTGAAAGAGAAGTGGGAAGCGGCACAGTGGAGGATGGACTTAAAACATTGTAGCATCTCCTGTTTCCCGTATGCATACATGTTCGTTACTCGTTGCTTATTCGGCATACATGCATGTTGGTTACTGCCACGCTTTTTGCATCAGTGCTTTGGAACTAGGAAGGTAGAAACGAGGTGGATTGACACCCTGTCCAATCTACGTAAATTGAACTGAGTAGAATTTCGATCAGTGTGAAATTTGCCTATATCATCAACGCTACAACGTTCTCACGCACGACATTTTCATTCATAAAAGTCAATGGAGTGCAACGTTTTGAGGGCGCAATGTCGGCAAGAAATAAAGATGAGTATGCCTTCTTTGGTCGTGGACGCCATGCCACACTCATATGAACATGCTTCTTTGGCAGTGGCTGCCCGGCCGAATTCAGCGACAAAAGTCGCACACATAGCCGTGAGATGTTCCAGTGTCGTCCGTCAATTCCCTGTGGCTCCACTTCTTGCACTTGGTGCACCTGAGCCATATCTCGCCTTTTCCTATAACGTCTTCGCCACACATCAAACACGTGTCCGTGTCGCTTGCGGTCTCATGTCCCTGCGCTTCTTTTTTATTTCCTTTTGGCTTTGCCTTACTCCTTCTCTTTTATTTTCCCCCTTTTCATTGTTCAGTAGTTCTAGCTTTCTAGCTTTACTGGGCGAGGTAGACAAAATTCCGGACATCCGGCAGCGATGTCTTCACTTTTCTCTATCTCGTTTGGCTTCAGCAGCGCTAGGAGCTGCTCAGTGCCCGCATCTGTTGCAAACCTATCCCATCTGCTGTCGCCTCCATCAGTGTCTCAGTGTTGACGCTGATCAGCTTTGTGTCAGCGCTTGACAGGTTAGCCGGACTTTCCCGTACGGTTAGTTGGCACGCCTGTGGCTGTCTGGAGCCGCCGTGGGCCTCACTCCCGGTCGCAATGCTGGCCGGGCCTATGTTGTGAGGGACTGGGTTGCGTGAGGCTGGGCCAAGAGGTACGGGGCTGACTTGATATCTCGCTGTGATGCCGTCAGTACTGGTGGGATCCCCCTGCTCGTCGTCCCTTGGCACCCAGACGTTTTCCACGTGCCACGTGTTCCATTGTCCCCGAATGGACAAGTGAAGGGGGTATGAGTCCTGTCCTGTAGCCCTGAACGCACTCACTGCTTATTCAGCCGAGGAAACTTTCAGGTGACCTGACCTGTGGTGTCTCCCATACTGTGTGATGCGCTGACCAGGGTGGGTCCACACTCACTTCTGGGACAGCCAGGCCGCCTACGCTTGGTACGAGCTGAAGAACACCACGTCTAGGGTCTGCATCCTGTGGAGTGTGGGTAGCGGAAAACTGACCGTATAGGTGTGGTTAGCTCTTGAGAACTCCCATATTTCCGCGGAGATGAGGGACGAGTGGTTGTCCAGTACTAGGGCGACGTCATGTCCCTCGCGTGCCTCACTGATGCACTGGAAGTGTTTTAGCCAGGCCTGGAACGTGTCACGAATCGTGCACCCGTTGTCTGAGACGGAGAAGATCGCTCCCGGAGCCGCCCCGCGCTAGAGCTGCCGACTGAGGTGTTTACGCTGGAAGACCATCTGCGGCGGGAGATGCACGCCTGACGCCGACACGCAGTGAATGGTGGTTATGTTCATACCCCTCTCCGCAGAGGCCACCGTCCCAACGCGGCGTGCCCCCTTCGGTGACATGACCCTGGCTGGGCGTGGCACCGTGGTGTTTTTAGTTTCGTCGACGCTGTACGTTCGTCTTGCACCGAATTCGTACTTGTTGCTAAGTTCGTGGAGCAGACTGTAGAACCGCTCCACAATATCCCTTCTGAAGCCAACAAGGCGACTGATGCTGGTGGACTCTGGCGTTCTCATTGTGACGTCAGGGTGACGCTTTCGGTACAGTCGCATCCATTTCGTTCCGGCCATTCTGTCCTTGAACCCGTGATTTACTCTCCTCATGTCAGCAATGTTAAACACTATGACGCGGATCTAGGTCTCGGTAAGTCCGTAGAACCTGGCGCTCATCTCATTGATGTAACTATCTACTCCTCACATTCATCGCCGAGAATCCTGAGTGGGCCCCTCTCGTGGTCACGAGGTGAGCACCCTGACTTATTTCTGATACAATTGGGCACACTGTCCCGAAGCGCTGTTCTTGTTATTCTGCAAGACAAAGACTGAGATGACTATGGGACTATGTGGCGAAAAGAGAAGGAAATCGGAAGACTGGGTTCAGTGTGAGGGCACGTCGTGGCTGAAAAGAAGTAAAAATGGAAGAAGTCAAATAAGTGAATTTGCACACTAACGTAACTGGAATTGTTACATGCACTAACCCAAAGTTCAGAAATGCTTTCTTGACAGACATCACACTCGCCACACTATTCTTGTCTTCAGCCAAATCTCTTGTGGTCCACGGTATTTTAACCACATTTTGGCGTTTAACCAACGCGATCCGTGAGCCCTAGAACAATATTCACTGTCCAAGAATGAATGACTCAGAGCTGTGACTAGGAGCCAACTTTTACCAACTGCAAACGCCACCCCACTCGGAACATTGCCAGGATGCATTTATGCATTGCGGGGTGGATTGCCTCACAGACGGTGAGAGGTCTTTGGACCTCGACAGGGCGCTGGGCAGACCCGAAGGAGGGGGCTACATAGGCGCATGCTTGGTAGGCGATGTGCTCGTCCCTTGTGGTCCGAAAATGTCTCGCTCTGGAGCCACGCGTCTATTCCCAAAATTTGAAGGTTTTTCCCAAAAGATCCATTGCAGTCCGTGGGTGTCGCCATGCTTCTCGTCCTGGGTTGTGATTCCATAATGAATGGTAAAACGCGTTGTATTAGTTTCCTCAGCCCGCATTGGCGCAGGAGGGTGCCCAGACCCGGGAGGGGGTGGGGGGGGGTAGGGGCTACAGCCTTCCCACGAGAGTTCTCATAACGTTTCTGTCTCACTCCCAAGGGAACCCTCTGCAGCCGAAATGCACCGGTGATTCCGTCCTCAAATACGCCCAAGGCACATATGAAACACTGGAACATCCATCTGCACACCGTTGCCTGGTCCTGCCCTAAATGCGACACTGGCGTAATTAGGCCCGATGAATAATGACGCCAACGGAATAATGACTCCACCAGAACAAAACCCGCCGCAGACAAAGACTGCGCGCACGTATCACCTCCATTCTGATCGCAAATAAGGCAGAATTCCACGACGGAGGCATTGCATAGGATCAAATTTGCCCCACGGCATTGAAAGCACAGCTGTACAAGGGTATCACAAACCAGAAAATTATTTCATACTTGCATTAAAACTTCGCGGACCTACCGCACGTCTGCACCGCTGCCGGGCAGGAAGAAGGGGAGGTCAAATTCGCAGCGATGTCATCTCTCTGGAAAATATTGTTGATCTGGCAATCAGCTGCCGCAACTAGGAAGCAATGAGGGGTGGCGTAGTGCGGCAGGATGGCTCTCATTGGACAGTTTTGTCTACTTACATAAAATGAAAGATGTCTCTAAATGCGATTGCTCTGAGTATCCTCTGGAAAGCATTTGGCATGCTTTTTGTTATTATTAGCATGTCTTTATTTTATGGCGTGAATAGGGAAAAAAAATTTTTTGGGTCAACGGGGCTTTCCCTAGGATTTTCCTTACTTTTTTCAAAAGATACTTCCGACCAAAATAGAAAATCTGGTTGAGAAAACCCCAGTGGGCATTGAAAAACAAGGTCAACAAATGGGTCATGAAGTTAACCTGGCCAGGCCACGGGGTCAAGGCCACCCAGAATCAAATCGTGTTACAGATCTAACGAAAACTCTCTAAAGCCCAAACACAGTGGTCCTTTCAGACTCAGCGTGGCTCATATAATTGTTCATCTACTAAGAAAAAAAAATTGGGACAATATAGCGGGCCTTATGATTTCCTTCAGATTTGGTTAAAATATGTAACGACCGAAATAAAAAAGGATGAAGAAACCCGGTTGGCACTGATAAAACGGGCCAACAAGAGGTCCTCAAATTGACCTGGCTAGGTGAAAGTTCAAGGTCACCCAGAATCAAATCGCAACGCACATGGAACGGAAGCTCTTTAAAACCCACAAACAACAGTGCTTTCAGATTGTTCGTGGCTTTTATAACTACGAACCTCTGCAGAATCAGAAATATTGGGCCAATGGGGCGCCCCCTACGATTTTTTTTCAAATTCCGTCAAAAGATGCTCACGAAAGAAATCGAAAATCTGGCTAAAGAAACCCTTGTGGGCATTTGTAAACAAGGTTATAACCTTGTTAAAGTCTGGTATGTTAATTAACAAAGGAGTCTTGGAGTTGACCTAGCTAGGCCAAGGGATCAAGATCATCAAGAATCAATTCGTGACGCGTATAAAACGAAAAATCTCCAAAACCCAAATACAGTATTCTTTTAAGATTGAGTGTGGCGCTTCTAGCATTTGACCTGCTGAGAAACGAAAATTTTGGGTCAATGGGGCGTCCCGTTCGATTTTTTTCAAAATATGTTATCGAAAGAAATGGCAAATCTGGCTGAAGAAACCGCGGTGGGCATTCATAATGTTAACAAGAGAGTTCTGGAGTCGTAAAGTTGACCTGGCTAGGTCACGTGGCCAAGTTCACCCAGAATCAAGCCGCGACGCATATGAAAAGAAAACTCCTTGAAACCCAAACACAGTGGTGTTTTCAGATTGGCAGTGTCACTTTAATTATTTGATTTAGTTTGAAACGTACATTTTAGATCCATAGCGCGGCCCCTTACGACTTTCTTCAAAGTTTTGTCAAAAGAGGTTAAGGACAGAAACGGAGAATTTGGATAAAGAAGCCCCGTATGCATTGACAGATAAGGTTAAAAACTGTACTAGAACTGGTCAGGCCAACTTAAGGCCCCCTTTGTTGATCTTATTTCAATGCCCGCCGGAATTTCGTCAGCAAGATTTTCCATCTCGGTCGCAAGTATCTTGGAACAAAATTTAAAGAAAATTGCTCCAGCCGCTCCAATGACCCAAAATTTCGCTTTCTCAGTACATCAGAAACTGTAAGAGCCACACTCAGTCAGAGAGCACCACTGTGTTTGTGTTTTAGAGAGCTTTCGTTTGATATGCAACACGACTTGATTATGGGTCACCTTAATGCGGTGGCGTAGCCTGGTTACCGTAAGTACCCCTTTGTTACCCTTGTTTATCAATGCCCACCGGGTTTTCTCCGGCCAGATGTTCTATTTCAGTCGTTAGCGCCTTTTGAAAATCAAAATCGAGTCCAATCAAATAAAAAATAAAAAATGAGAATGGCAAAATTTGAAGAAAATCATAGGGGCAGCCCAACTTACCCAAAGTTTTCGTTACTCAATAGGCCAGAAACTGGACGTGCTTCATTCACTCGGAGAGTACCATTGTGATTTTTTTTTTAATTTTCAGAGCTTTTGTTTAGTATATCTCCATCTGTATTGAGTGTTTTGATGCCAAAATGTGCCTATTTTTCCCTCTTGGTTGGAAATCATTGTTCATTAACCGTGGATTTCATATTATTGAAATCCTGACTAAAATGACACTACAAACGAGTTTTTCGCATCAAGAGCTTTCATTTCACGTGCAGGTTAACATAGTTTGGAACAATGGCGCGGCCAGGCCCCCCCCCCCCCCCAGCCCTCGGCCCGTATTTTTCGTGAAAACCATTGCTCATCGTCTTCCCAGAAGGACGTTTTCGCGTGATTTCATTTCACACTGACCTCCGGGCCCCCCACCCCCGTTAAGAAAGTCCTGGCTGTTTCCCTGATTTGGAGCGTCCATTTCGTCATCGTCGACGAAGGCCTGAGGCCATGGCTATTTTGGGCTTTTAAGGCGTTATATTAGATGCCCGTCAGACAAAATACGATTGTGGTAATCAGCGCCGTTCGATCTATCATATCACCAAATTTCATCGAAACATAAATTTGTTTGTTTGTGAGTTAGGACAAACAGCCTCTTGGGCTCAGGTGTCCATAGTCTTAGGTCAAGTCTTGTGTCTCGTCGGGCGTCAGTCAGTCTCGTGAAACATAAGGGACCGTCAACCCCTCCCGATCTGTTGAACGCCTGCACCGGTGTGCGCCAATGCAGCCTAGCAGCGTGCACCAGAGTGAGCGCGAAACTGATCGTAAACGACTGGCGCTACGCCCAAGGATACATAAACCGCTACGCCAACGAAATATCGCAACCTGCATTTGCACTCTGCATTTCGCCATGTTGCATGTAAGTTGAATATCCAGGTTGACTATTTTCACGTGAATAGCTTTGAAACGTCTGTTTTGATACCTCACTTTGGATTGTACAGGTGCAAGTTTTTGCATAGACTCTGTGTGTATAGTATAATAGTTGTACTGTAGGAGTAATCATGCTATATGCAATTTTCCTGCACTAAAATTTTGATCTTATGCACAAATTTACCTTGCACGTTGCCATAGTAACGGGAATGTGTTACTCTATTTTAGGCCCAATACCATCATATCTGATATTTTGCCTGAGACATAGTACCTGTAGCTATGCTCCCCACATATGGCCAGAATTGTACATAGATATACATAAATTATGCTGCTGCATTCACAACTCGAAGATGATGCCATGCCCAGTTTTGAGAACATTGTTACACTCCGTGTTTTCTAAGATGACAGAAACTTCTAGTTCATTGGTTAATGCTTCCTATACATACACAACATTTTCATTTTCCGGGGTTTTGCTCATCATTGGGAATAGTGAGCAATTCATATATATGATGAGTTATGATTGGGCTTTGTTGGCCAGACCAGGTGCAGAACCAAACCCTGTTACATTTGGCAATTCGTAAACAAACTCTCGTGTGTTCTGATTTTTTTTAATTGTCATGAGAGCCGTGAAGTATATTAATTCATCACAAACAAATATCCTCACCTGGGCTGGCCTTGTTTTACTTAAATATGATAGATGCAGACTTGATATGCATCCTCAACATGTTTGGGACACGATCTAGCCCAAACATACTCCTTTTCAATGAGAAGCAGAGCTCTTGCTTTTGCAAGAAGGCAGAAGAAAAATCCTTCATTTTTAATTTTGTATAGAATGTCCATACTCTTTTTATACACCACCTAGATAAATCATGCTGTCATTTGCATCTAACCTCTTTGAAATCATGTAAATAGCCGGGTTCTTACAGTTTGCCGCGAAAATGCTGGTGGGTGATTTGGTCTTAGATGACCTCTGATGACTGCAATATTGACCTGACTGACTAGATCTCAGTGTTTTCTTTAAGTTTTATGAAGTCTTTTCGAGCAATGTTTTTACTTTCTCTCTACAACTCATAGTTCTTGAGATTTTGGGGGGCTTCCCATGAACCCCCAGCTTGGGGTAGGTGGATCTGAGGGCCGACCCAGGAAAGGTCAAACTAGGTTCATAATAAGCAGTATCATACCTAGGATTTTGGTAATAAGGATCAAAGGCAAAATAAAAAAGCTTTGTGCTACTCTTACCGTTCCTTTGCGAATATGGGAAGAGTGAACCTATCAAACAGTATACCTGGAAATTTTGAAAACAAAAGTACATTACTGTTTAATGTTAATACATTTTTTACACGAATCGTTCGTGATAATAACCAGCTTTTGGAGACCTTTGACCACAGAAGAGTCAAATGACTCTTCTGATCACCCTCCCGCTAGTCATGCTACTGGAATTACTTAAAAAGTGTGTTAAAAATGCCATTGTGTTTTTCCCGACGAAAGTTTGGTCGTGTGTTTTCACGATTTAATTCTTGCTATTTCTTCTGGAGGAAATACCTCGTTATAGTGGGTGATCAGCCTGTTATAAGAATGAACACCAGACCATACAGCGAGTTGTTTTGTTTTTCAGTCACTGGCATGGCAAGAGTTTGCACCGGTCTCCTTGGGCGTTTGTCCTACGCAGCATTGCCGGCCGCCGCCAGTGTGTGCTTCATTCTTATCTCGTTTTATATCAAGCATGGGTATACAACGTATACAACGTACGTCAAGCAAGTTGATTTACAACGTAAATCAACGTCTCTTTCCTTTAAAAACGTTACTGCAAGAGCTCGGTAAGATCTATTAATCGTGCAGTCGGTAGTTAGGTCGTGTGCTTTGCTATTCGCAATTTAGCAAATCATGACACGTTATTTTTAATGTTCCGTTATTTAATCTTCGTCCAATGCGAGTAACTTTATTGACTACTGTGACGATCAAATACTAACGTGACGAGTACCAGAACCATGCACATGTTCTCAGGGCGTCTTTTGACTAAACGTTACAGAAAACATTCGCTGCATGACTTCATTGTAGGAAAGAGAAGTCACAAAGACCCTAGTAAAGGTGGACATCAGTAGCGATTTCACGCAGGCTAGCAGTCGCTTTGTATCGGCGACAATACTATTTGTCCCATTTCCGGTAGCCACTACCGTTTTTCATTGTCCTCTTACAGCAGCTTTGTCCGTTTCAGCCAGTACTAGCATCACCGACTGCATGGTGAGGGGTCGCCGCGTGCCGCTGGGAGAGACGGCTGCCTGGGGACATAACCAGGACGACACCAGGCGTGTTCACTCCTGCCTCAGCTGCGAGTGCACCGTGTCCTCGGTACGGTCAAAACGCACAAGCCAGCGGCCTTAGTCCCGAATAGATTCATTGGCCTACGGCGGACGGCGGAACACGTTTTTGTTAGTTCTTTTATTTCATTTCTTCATTAGTTCCTCTGACCTTTGATGGGTAAACAGGAGGACCCTTCCATGGCTTGCGATCCAATTACGTTAAATACCAAATTTAAACATTCGATCTAAACCCAATCACGTTGGAACACAGCACTCCCCATTATTCTTTTTTTTGGGGGGGGGGGCAATCTACCATTAGTGTCAGTATATTAAGCTCAGGATCTTGATAAGTGCAGCGAAGCTAGTGACTTCCATCAATGTCCTGGGTCACTTATATCAAAGGCTCAACTTTCGCCAAGTTGGACGGAAGTTCCTGAGGACCCCCTTCGGTTTTCTGATGCTAGCTAAAAGAGGGAAAGGCGCAGAGGTACGAAACTTTTGGGTACCTTTTCATACGTCATAATTACACTTTGTGTCAGTTTGCAACAGGGGGTCGCCTTACTGATGGGGCCAGATCAAGTAAGATCGTGTTCCAAAAAATGAAACTGGTGTAACATTTTGTGAAATGGAACGATTGAAATGAAGCTTGGCATATTGATATGACAGAACCAATGCAACAATTCTGCGATCTCGAGTTTTTCGGAAATATTCAGGTCGTTGGCATTAGGTCAGCTGAACTTTGGCTTCTTTACCTTTGCTGTTGCAATTGTGGAACTGATTCGGCGGCTTTAAAGCTTAGATACACGAGTACACCCCCTGCCTCTCACGTCATTATCTGTCTATCATTCTCACTATCACTTTCACGTCATTTGCGAACATAATTAAACACCTGACCTTTGATCTGAGGTTCGGTTACGTTTCATACCAAATTTTCAGGCTCGCAACGGAGTACAGTTCTTTGGTTTACTGTCCTGGAATGCTCTATATGTGTTTGGGAAGCACTAATATGTTTAGAGCTTATTTGCCAAGGGTGACACAATCCCGTTTGATCCAAGCTGACCTGATTTAGCCTTTTAAAAGATTATATTTGTTTCAAAGCGAGCACACTTTGTATGGCCCGAAATGATAGAAGTATATCCATGCCTTCCTTCTGTGCAGTTTGTACTGCCCTAATATCCTTATTTTCGGTCGCGGAAATAGCGACCCTTGACGTCAAGAAAATAACCTACCCCTAAATGTTACGCTTTTGCGTCGCGGCGGTACCCGCCACCAGGTATCTGAGTGACGCACGTGAAACATGATTTGGATCACGGGTTTCGTGATGTGAAAGGGACATTACATGATTCTATGTTATCAAATGTTTTGCTGTACCGTGTTTGATCAATGATAATGCGATAGATCATACGACAGGCACCAGAAACGCCAGACGTATAGGAATCAATAGGGTGACCTACGTTGACTTTGTTTGACTTTTATATGTTAACTGTCGACTTCACATGCGGGCCAGACACATCTGCAACGTATTCCAGCCAAGACTCATGCTTATCATTCAGAAAAACGAGATTTCTGCTATTACAAAAAAATACGGTTATTCGCCTCATTTTCCGCTTTCCTTGAAATGATCAAATTTCGGCCCCAAATGCCCTTTTTCCACCTCACATAGGTAAATCAGGCCTTCTTTTTACTGTTTAACTACTTTTAAGCCACGCAGAAGCCTTGTTTATAAATGTTTTCCGCCAGAAATGCCAACCAAGTAATTTGACATAAGATAGCTCTGGTGATCGTAACATTGACATTTGGATTATTTGGAGAAGTCCGGTACATTCTTTTGGTTTCAAAAAGGGCTTTCCGATGGTGATTTTACTTTTTCTGTGGGACTTACTGTTTTCAAAGCGACATGAAATGTGGGGGAGGGGGGATTTCCATAAACCGCCGGTCCAGCGTAGGTGGATCGGGAGGCCGGGCCAGCGAGGGTTAAGTAGTCTATAAGAAGAAAACTAAAAGATTCCTTTGCCTTTCAGATGTGACGATGAAGATGAGTGCCATACTTTCCATGAAATTGTGATAGAGGGAGATGCAATGTTCATTGACAAGACGTCATGTCTTGCAGATGTTGTTAGCCATTCGGGGTTAAATAGACGGAATGTTATCCGCGCCGTTTTTGTCCGGGTTTGGGCAAAACAACGAACTATTGCATGACTGCAAGGACTGTTTTTGGTTTTATTCATAACAAGTTGCCAACACTTCGGAACGTTTGTTTATTGGTAGTGGTTCACACCGTGTTTCATAGCGGTGGTTAACATGCGTTCAAGTCTAGTCTTTCGTGTGGTGCGAACATATAACAGCTATGAATGGTTGTTGTACAGCAAATTACTCTTCGTGAATAACATGATGTGGATCACTCCGACCTTTGTCAGCTGGAGGATGGGCGGTTCAGTACGGTTGATCCTAAGGTTGAGTACTTGGATTTACTCCCTGGTGCATTGCGATTGTACGGACTAATGTTTGGTTGTGTGTCAGTCAGTTTGTTTTTAGCCAGGGTTGATATTTCAGGGGGCAAAATTTGTTCTGCCACTTGCCGGTTAAGAGGGTTTAATACCGGCATGAAATGGCAGAAAAGGCCGAAATTATTTTGTACCCATTAAATGTTTCCCGTATATTGAAAGTATCCTAAACCTCCAAAATGCCCCAATATTAGCTAAAAGTTAAATATATGGAACATGCAAATGAAAAACTGACCGCCCTTAACAGAAATGGATGTATTGCAGACAAAATACTCTGCAAATTGTCCCCAACCTGCCAGTGAAAGTGTTATGCATAGGAACAGGGAGGGGCAGTGCACAGCTATGAAATAATGCACAGCTAGCATGCAGCTTAAATTATGTGAGCACATAGCCTTAAGAACATGTAACATGGAAGTTATCAAGTATCAGCCTTGAGGAAGAATATCAGTAATGTTGTGATCCCTCAAAGCAGTTAGGATTTTGAACAAAAAATTCTATAAATATTGACGGACTCAATACCTACCTCGTCTTATATCATATCTTTATGTTTCGTCTACATTCATCTTGCAGGTGCCCGTGTGCCGTAGTCATTGTACCATTTCACGAGGCCAATCTTGCATATTCCTGCATAATGATTACAATGTATGCAATTTTGTATGCCATGTGCTATGTTGTATATGTTAAACACTATGTTGTGTGCTGTATACTACATACATTCTTCTGGTTATTCTCATGTCCAAAGCTAGGACGGCTCCCATTTTATTACAGCTACCTAGCTAATTTATACTACGTATCTAAGACATCTTGTGGAAGTGTTCTGAGCATGGTCTCTGCTGCTTTCCTGAATGACTAGGAAAGTGGCCAGCCATGTCACTATGCCTGTCAAGATTGCACTCATGAATATGTTTTGGAATAATTTATATTTTGAGGTAATCTGTTAGTAATCGGTAGTGGTGTAGTGTCTGAATGATAATTAATACCTTGTTAATGAAATTTAAACAGTCTACTATACGAGGTGCGATCAAATAGTTCCGAGACAACGCCTATAAAAAGCATAAGACGTACTTGGTTTAAATTTGGGCGTCATCCCCTTCGAATTAGTCACCCTGCGTAACGATGAACCTCTCCATCGCCTCTATCGCGCCTGGAACGCTCCCTGGAAGTCCAATTCTTTAGGCGTGTCAAGCACCATCAGCGATTCGCGCTGGATCATCTCCACAGTGCCAAAAGGGCGACCCTTCAGCTTGAGCTTCATCTTTGGGAAGAGGAAGAAATAGCAAGGGGCCAAATTCAGCGAGTAGGGCGGTTGGGGAGCGCCGATGATGCTGCGGCCCAAAAACTCAAGCACTTTCAACGTATTGTGAGTGGGCGCGTTATGTTGCAGCACCCAGTTGCCGTCGCGCCAGTGTCCGGATCGTTTGCGCTGATCGTCCTCCTTTAGATGCCTCAGGATGATGCAGCAGAACCTAACACTGACAGTCTCCAACTGTTGAGGACGAAACCGCGATGCGTAACCCCCAAATGTCGGAATAAAATGACAAGCATGCTCTTCGTCGTGTTCGTGACCTGCCTCACCTCATTCGGTCCTGGGGATCGTGGCTTTTCACTGCGGAGACTGCTGTTTGGTCTCTAGGTCGTTGCCGTAGACCCAAGGTTTGACACCGGTGATCATCCTCGACATGAAGGTTGGGTCAACCCGAGCCTGTTGTATGAGATCCTTGCAGGCTTCGACACGGTGCCTCTTCTGCTCGAGGTTCAGGAGCCTCGACACGAACTTGGCAGCGACGCATTGAAAGTAGACGAAAACATTGTGGCCATGTTTGCTATTTTGGGCTCAAAATGACGCACAGAGACAAAAGAGATACGTTTCAGTATTAGAAATAGTTATATTTGGACGCCATTTTGACAGCGATTTGCATTTTTACGTTGTAGGATTCACCCATAATGCATCCGTCTCCCCAGGATTTTCACATATTTTGGCGATTGTTACATCTTCGTGCCTAACCAAAAATAGATTTCTTAAGACTGTGGCCGTTGACAACGTTTATTTTTGCCATGGCCAATGAAATATCGACATTTTTGATCTTTTGCTACATCTTAACACCTAGTGCAAAATAACTTTGGCCACACTAGACGTGAGGATTGCTTGAAATGGTACAAATGACATGGCGGCGATGTCACCCGCTCCTTTGATGGTGATCTGACGATTCCGACGCAAAATTCGTCCAATTTCTTCGACCTTTTCCGGGAATGTGCTCGTTGAGGGTCGTCCTGACCTCTCGTCATCCTCCAGCGACGTTCTACCCCTCTTGAAACGCGAGTACCACTCGAAACACCTCGCTCGGTTCATAAATTTATTGCCGTAGGCCTGCTTCAACATTTCAAGGGTCTCGGTTGTCCGTTTCCCGAGTTTGACGCAGAATTTGATGTTTGCTGTAAGCTCAAGTTTTAAGTCCATTCGGAAATCGCAAATGGGCCGTTTAACTTGGTCACAAAAACGCGTTTAAGACAGGTCCCAATGTTCACAGCAGGACGCCTTGTGGCATACTGACGAATGACGATTACTGCTCGCTCCTGCTGCGCTTGCCTTGACCACCTCGCATTCAGTTTCTTCGCGACAGGGACAGTGTCGGAGGAGATAGATTGCATCTTGTAGTTCCTATCACACACTTTTTTCTATCAGATTCAGATGTGTGACTGTGCATGCGACTCTGAGCCACAACTACTTTTTCACTGTGCTGTTCAAAGAATGAATCTAATCCCACTGCTTCTAAGCAGTTCAGTATGTACTGCCATTTGTGTCAGTTTCCTTGCTTGAATTACTTCCTCGTACCTTGTGGTGACGTTTTCCACGTATCTGATACTTCAGCTTGCACGAATAGTTGTTTCGCTGTGAATCGTTTTTGCAAGCATACGACAGTGTTTTCATCAAGAAATTTCTATTGATGTTTTTGCATTTTTAGCCATTTTTCATCACCCCAATTTTTAGCCTGCCGGTTTTATCTGGTTAAAACAGGTTGGGGAAATCTTTTTTTCAGCCAGCTGCTACCAACGTTTCGTTCATCCATTTCATATCTTAACTCGACAGTCGCGAAAGCAGTCATTTATTGTGCATCGTTTACAAAATGGCATCTGAGTGAAAAAGCCGAATTTCCACCGTTCCAGATAACTTGTTTTTGTCATTTGCAAGAACATTTACCAATCTCTCCTTTTTGGACGTGATTTGTGAGATCTCCTTCTCGTAAGTAGATGAACTCAGAGTGGAACGGTACAGTGCTATCAACATTATCTCTTCTAGTCTTCGGGCAGAATACATTGCATTATCATTAGAGAAAGTATGCTGTGGATGAGGCTTCATCTAGAAGAGTGTGGAACGATATACAGCATACTCGACTATCTTTCATCCACTTAACAGCTGCGTGACCCCAATGGTTTTTGCTTTCAGGCAAATGACGCTGCTCGCGCAGAATGTCAAATGTTCAGCTGTCCGGCGCACATGTGCCGTGCGGTGAATGAGAACTTCGATCCAGCGCACCAGTGCTGCGCCATATGCGGACCGGTTAAAGCCGATACTGGTGAGTGGTGTGATCCCCTTAAAAAAAATGTTCTTTAACTCGTCCACACCGATGGATTGCCTTTGCTTCCATGAAAAAATAAAAGAAAAAAGAGTAAAGGACGAAATAATAGCAGGCATGCGCATGCTGGTTGCCGTAACATCACCCCCGCACGACGGGTGGCGCGTAACCCGCGCCCAACTGGCAGCCGGCGCCATGCACGCCCGACTGGGGGAGAGGACGATTCTCATAAACAGACTGTGTTGGTCTGGAAAACATCAGTTTTGCTGTTTTCCATACTAATTTCTCGCAAAAGTCTGTAAGCTCCAAAACCGTATTTGATTAACAGCTCCTGTGTACACATTCACGACTGTTAGAAAGCATGGGCCTGCGCAAGCCAATGATGCTTCATGCATTACTTGTATATTTATGACACTGTTTATTTGGTAACAACCTATTTATTGGGTTAGTCTTTACAGAACTAGTGAGCACTTCCCTTTGGTGATATTATTTCTCATATCATTACCAAGAACACGGGCGAACTTTTCTAAACTGTACACCGAGTTTCATATGACAATAGCATCAACACGCAGACATTAGTCACCGTGTTTTTGGACTACAGTGGATGCACATTCACCGTGAAATTGTTTCACGTTCAGGGTGTTCAGAAATATAGTTGTTGGATCAGCTCGGCTAATACATGTTGCACACATTGAACAAAAACACATCTTTTGGGTTTCGGACACATAAGAAATTGATATTATGCATGCTTCAAGGATAACCTTTAACAAATCACAAGTCTTGGTTTCTGCATTCCACGGAAGTTTTGAGCATATAGCTTCCATCATATCTGGCAGTGATGAGAACAAATAGCTGTTGATTATGTAGTTCTGAAACTATCAGTTCTGCTTCAGTTATTGGCGTCTGCATCTTTAAATTCTTTTGTCTTCGGAGATGTACGAATATATCAATCAGTTTGGAAATTTGCGTGACAATTGCAGTCGAATCTTTACATACAGCATACAAGGCATGTAAACCACCTGGAGAAAGTATGATACATTGATTCCATTCAATTATGTTTCAGATTAATCGAAGAACGTCATTCATCTCACAGTCATATCTTTTTATTCAGGAGCATCAAACCTGAGACAAATCAGATATCACTTTGGCATGTGTATCACCAGAGCGCTTGCAAGTCCAGCAAGGTATCAAACGGCACAGTAACAGAACGATTTGATTATGTATACCAGTTGTCATTGCCAGTTAATGTTATTTGTATCAGATGAAGCGTAATTAACGAGACGCGTTGCGAAAGGCAGCTCCTGTATGCTTAGAGCTCAGTCATCTTACTAAAAGGTTATTATGGAATGCATGCTTTCACGTGTATCAAGGTGTAACTCCTTAACACTATGTTGTAAATTTATACACTGTAAACACATTTCGACGATGTCAAATTTTTTAACCACGAGCCATTGTTCGAAATACAAACAAATGGGTTGTCAGCACACGAGTAACTAGTAAACAACTCAAATACTTGCCATCATCGCTATCGTCTTGCCCTGTGTAAGTAAAACGAACAAAGAATAAGGAGTCGATCGTAAAAATAGCAAGGATCTTCATCGTAAGTGGATAACGAGCTAAACATTTGTTGGCGCATAAGAGACGTTTGGATGCTCGTCCTCAACACAAACTACGTGAGCTCGTTGAAGGGAGACGAAAGCAACGTCCACATGGAGTTCGCGTATTAGTCATGACAAGGGCAAGTCCAAGCAGCGTTTATAACTTCTCGCCAGAATTCAAACGCGATTTTCTAAGACGCCATTTTACAGACAAGCAGATGCGCAGTGTTTCTAGTGCGTGGCCAGGATTTGGAGATGGCAACTGTTCGGTATTTGATGTTTTTGTGTTCGGATGTATTGTGGGATGCATATACATGTTTTGATCGGTGTTACCGATGTCAAACTGTATCATGGCTAAGCTTTGATGGTCACTGGGACTGAAATGCAACTACAGATCATCTCAGATCAATGTTTCGAGCGGCGTTTGTGACCCACTTAACCGTTGCTCCACAGTAAGGCAAACACAGGTGAGGGCAAATTCACAGGAAGTTGGTTAATTTTGCAGGTAGCAGACATGCTGCACAGGGAAGATTACGGGTTTGTTGCCCAATAATTACATATAAGTATAAGATATCGAGTAGGTAGTTTGTGCATATATAAACTACCTACTGCATCTGTGACAGGTAAACAGACGAAAGTCGTTGTGGAAAACAGTATGCTGTATGTCTCTCACCCTTAAACCATAATAATGGTTTGCTGACCAGTGCCAATTTTTTGGAGATGCTTGCAAAATCTTACCTAAGCTAGTCTTACCTCACCCTGGGAATATTTAGATGATATGCTGCAGAAGGACTGTTCTGTCTCCATGTGCTTTTTGGCCGGAAAACAAAGCTGAACATTGATATCCTGCATGCAAACACGCACCATAAAAACCTATGATAGGCCCAACAATAGTTTTTTTTTTTGCAAGAGAAACAAGGACGAAGCTTATTAAAATTGTTCAGATTCTCCATTTTTCTGGCATGAAGCAGGGATTTTACAACCAAACAGCATTGAATGGAATGTATACCGAAATCATGGAAGGATTGCCCTGGGATTTCGGTCCAGATTATCACATTTGATGGTGTGCTGCAGTTATGGCATGTTTGTGGTGTAATGCCTGATATATTTTGCTGTAGGTAATTCTGCTTGTACGGAATTTTTGGAGACCAGCAAAATTTCTTCTGTATAGCTAAAATTCCATGTATCCGAACCTCTTAATGCATATTCTGACTTCTAGGGACTGGCAAATTCATTTCCATATGTCAGGAATCTCATATCATCAGATTCCATACATGGAAACTTATCAGAATAAAGCGCTTTTTGTCAGTTGGGTTGCACGATACCTAGTAGGCTGGATTAATTCAGTACATTCTGTGATCCATCCCAGAACCATGAGTTTGACCTCGATCGGTTGCACATGCTGAGTTTGGTATCTTTCAGGTGGTGCTCCAGCACCACCTGACTAGCAATACTAGGAGCAAACCTGACAAGCAATGACTAGGAATAACTAGCAGCACTAAGCAAAAAATATAGCACCTAAAAAAGCACCAGGTGAAACACACATAATACTTTGTAATAAGGAACAAAAAATTGTTTACTTTTTACTGGAACCACAAATTATGTGTCTGTCAGCTTTTTCAACTAAAATAATAATTAGTACATGTCAGCATTGCATTTCAGGCATCATAAAACCACTATTACGACAACTTCCCCACAATGTACGCGCTAAGCTAAAATCTTACTGTTGACTGTATTTCAGTCAGTTTTGTATATTTTAGGGTGGCTCTAAAGATTTGCGGGCATATTCTAGAATTTCAGGAAAGTTGTGTGAAAGTAAAGGTCTCCCGGGAATATCTGCCAGAACTGGTGCTACGCAGTTGGCCTACCTTGCTCAAGTTTTGAGAACAGATTCTAATTTGGTTGCTGCCCATGATGCCTGTCATACCTGAACCATTGTTTGCATCGCCATTAAATTAATCAAGTTTAAAACACTGTCATTCCCATATTACGACTGTTAAATTCAAACGCATCGTATATGATTCCCAAAGACGCTTGACTTCAAAAATTTTAATCGTCTTGCTAGAAAGGTAGAAAACGCAAAGAGAATACAAACGCACACACTCTCTAATTTTTCCTTTATATATATATATATATATATGGCAACAGGGGCGTCGATTTCTGTAATGGTCGGGGGGGGGGGTGCGAGCCGAGGGTCCGACAACCTAACCGCCCCCAAAATGTGGGTTTTTCAACGGATTTAGCCCATTTTATTTTGATCAGCGGAAATTTACATGGTTTTTTGTTGGTATTTACGAAACAGAAATTTCATTTATTCCCATATATATAGGTATATGTATTATATCGAAAAGTTAGGAAGATAGGTACATTGATTTAAATTTTATTCCTTACTTTCTCACTATGTCTTGTCTATTGCAGCCGTTATTTTTATTATTAGTACTCATTTCCCTTTAAAACCTGCAGAAAATATTGGGGAGGGGACCCAAACCAGCATTGGGTCGGTCCAAATCCACATGAGGTGTGCCATGGCCCCCTCAAAAGAATAAAGATCGACGCCCCTGTATTGCAACCAATTTTGAGAAGCGCCGAAAGGGCGAATCAGGTAATTATTGGCACTTTGATGTTTCATTTACGTGCAAAATAACCGCCAGATTTTCCTCGGGTGATGCCGATTTTTTCTTAACCCGTCCCCGACTGGGGGGGCAGTTGACTGCCCCCCTGAGGTTTTTCTGGGATTGCGAGAGAACGAACTAACACAGAGTTACGAAACTTTGTGTACCTTTTGCTCCATCAATTTTACGTCTCGTGTCAAAATTTTCACCTCAGGTCAGGCCAGGTGCCTAACCTAGGTCAGGTCAAACAGACCTATGTCAAAAAAAGTTTAGCGCCCTCTAACTTTTTCGCAAAACAAGATATCTCAATAATACTTTCAGGGATTAATGACCGTGATAGATGCAACAAATCTGCTATCTCAGATTTTTCGGAATTTTCCGGGTCATTGACCTAAGGTCAAGACCATTTTTAAGACATATCGCCGTTTTTTCGGAAATTGACGGAGTATTCCATAACATTTTTAGTGTGGAGTGAAGCAGACATCTAGTTACCGTCATTGGGCAAAGTATCACTGACTTCCATTCATTGACCTGAGGTCGGGTCACGAATAACTGTAGTGGGCCAAAATGAAACGCCGTCAAAATCGACGATGAATTACTCAGAATGGGTAGAAAATGGCAGAACTAGCTTGCACAGACGTAATTAATACTAGGAACCTCAAAAAGTTTGAAAAAGTAGCATATTTTGGACATAAACATACTCTCGCGAATAAAGCTCCGCCAACTTTGTAGATTGGTAACTAATCAATTTTTCCAAAATTTAAGCATGAGAAACCATCACAAGAACCACAAAAATCAATAAAATTGACATAGATCGTCTTTTTCGCGAAAATAAAGGAACGCTAAAATTAGCTCCCGTCAATTTGGTACACGCATACGGCCGCGGCGCACACTGACGGTTGACGGGAGAATTACGGTGTCTTTAACTCAACGTTTCGGCGTATATATTGAACAAATCTGGGGAAATTAGACGTAGATCGGCATCCGCGGACATTTACTTGTGCGTTGGTGCCTTTACCGATGCGGTATTGGTCACAGCCCTTGAGATTCAGGCCATTTCTCGGTCTCATGCAGTCGGCTATGAGAAAACATATATAGGGCGTAAATTGGCTTACATATTATCTAAAACTAAAAATGAGACCAGTTTCGAGCTCTACTCGTCACAGGCTTTCCAACGGTATGCTTATTTTTATCGTGCGACCAACCGTTCGTGAGATAGAGGGGGGGCAGTCAACTGCCCCCCCCCCAGTCGCCGATGTTCGGGACGGACCGACGGTCGTGCGCGGGTTAAGTTACTCCCATCCCGTATTTTTTGCAAATTGCCAAATATATAGGTATGTATGTTTTTAATATACAGGTGTCAGTTTTGGAGAATGTCCGGGACCGGGGACCAACCATCCCAAGACGAGGCCCGGTCTAGACTCAATTTTTTGGAGGGGCCGTCAATGGAAAATTGAAGGAATGTAGGTAAATTTCCTACAAGTGGCCTGGTTTGGACCCGGACCGACCCAAACCGAGCTTATGGCTGGGTCTGCCCGGCCCTGGCTTTGGCACCACAATGATAGGCTGAAGACCACTTGACTCAGGGGAGTGACTACGCCCTTTTCCTTATTCTGTGTATGGTTGGGAGGCAGTGGTGTCGAAACCAAGACCCGGCAGGCCCAACGGAAAGCCCGTTTTGGGCCCGATCGGCCCCAAACCGGGAAGCTTGTGGAAAATTTACCCATTGCGCTTCATTTTCCCTCTGGCTTCCCTCAAAAAGTTGGGCTTGGACCGGACCTGGTTGGTCCCCGGTCCGCACCGGTCCCGGAAATTCTCTAAGACTGACACCTCTGTGGCAGGCTCCCACAGTTCAGGGGACTCCCGCCGACTGAGTACTTGGCGAAGAACAGGCAGCCCGTGCGGCAGCAGTTTAACCCTAAAGATGAAGGCTAAGTTCGGGACAAATATACGGAACAACTGGAATGCGCCCTGGATCAAAGGTATTTCGTCGGTGACGACAAGATCCTGGCTGAAGCAGAGCTACCACTGACCACTGGCGAACTTGCTGCAGCCGAACGAAATATATGGGGACCGTGAGCTATGCTATACATCTAATTAAAAAAAATCGTTCATGGCGTTGGACATGAGTCGTTCGACTAATGTTCGTTCGTTCGGCAGCCAGATATAAAGGGTAACGTGAATTTCGCTGCAAGGACACGCTTAGACAATAAAGAATCGTTCATAGAGTGTTGGTGTCCGATGCCATGTCGGCTTTACAGAATATACTTCTGACCGTTTTTGTCGTGTGTTTGAAGGCATGAAGCAACAGACTGCCGAAAACCACTACAGCTGTAAAAATTTACGTTACAAAGGAGACCCCGGTGGCACACATCGATGTTGTGCCTTGTAACCATTTACATGCATGGGACGCACGTCGTACGCGGCCTTATCCTTACATGGGTGTTCCTTGTTTTTTTTTCAAAAACGAGCACAAAGAATCTCGTTGTCAGAAGCATGCAGGTACTTGGATGTCACTGGTAATGGCATTACTATTACATGGTAGATTGTCGTAGATATCACGCAGGCGAAGCAATCATTCATAGATCGCTCGACTAATTACAAGCGCTTGGGTGGTTGAAATACAAGAAACTCGTCATAACAACGACCCAAAAGGTCGTATTCGAACGAGGCAAAGAATATGCAGTTTTGCGGTAAACTCGGATGGTCGTAAATCTTGCAAGCCCCTGTCGAAATGAGTTTAGTGTATCAAGACCAGCCTGCCTTGGAAATAAGTTTCAATATACACTCACAGACAGACACTAGCATCTGTGGCCCACATTATTTACATATGTTCAAAAACGGATTCGGGTTGATGGTGGCAAATTCATAAAGTAATAGAATTAGCTAAAACTGACTTACCCCTCTGAGTTATTTTAATTCACGTATAATAAAAAATGTTCTTTTGTCATAGCCCATTAAAAATAAGATAACCTGACTCAGTCTTCAAATCACGCACAAAATATACTTGTAGAGAATCAGCACGAATATTTTCGTATTCAAATGCCATCGCAGACACAATGATTCCTTTGCTTAAATAATGTTTTTCCCTAGCATCAATGAAAACGTCACGTTTCTGCTTTGGAAGAAACGTTACACAACGGCAAAGCACTTCTACATGGTCGATAAATGGGCGGAGCGTAAACGCCCTCTTTTTCGTCACTCGACGGCGAACCAATCACGGCGCGGGATGGCCACGGCTTTGGTTGTAACACGTTTTCGCCCACATTGAAGGTCGCGACTAACCACCCCTGACACAGTCCATGCTTACCCGAGCACGATATTGCATTGTGCTGTGCTTGATCATTACTCTAGTTGCATGGGACATTCGTAATTTAGAGGGCTGTCGAATACGCTAACAAGTATTTGTTACGCTGGCGAGTTAGCCTCGATCGTCTTGTCTCTGGTCTTGGCATTTTCGAGTTACTTCGACCCTAGAATACTTTTCCGTGGAATACTTTTCTTTAGAATACTTTCCGCCGCTTCTCACTGAGAATTGAAAGCAAAACCATATTTAGCCTCAAGGTTAAACATGTCCCTACTTTCAACTCTGCTTTCAACGAGCTTCAAAAGTTTGAAGCTCGTGGCTTTTGCTTTAAGACCTGGCCATTACCCTGAACGCTCCTGACGCTTTTCTCCCTTGTCTCAGAGCGACCACCGCTGATGCAGGCCGTCGACGACTCCATCCCTCTCACACGGGACGTCTACCAGTCGTCGTTCCGTCACCTGCCCTCGTCTCCTGTGCGCCGACGGTGGCGGGGCGCCGGTGTCTCTGCTGGCAGTGATCTCGCGGCCCCGCGCCGCCGCTCGCCGCGCTCTCTTCCGTCGCCTATACGCCACGGAGGCGGCCAGCCACGGCCTCCACCTGCTGTTCGTGCTGGGCCGCGACGCGCCCCTGCTGCGACCCATCAACGCCCCGACGGAAGACGAGCTCGAGGACGAGCACGAGGACGAGGACGTCGGGGCCGCGGCCGCCGCCGCCATCCGGCGGGAGGACGCGATGGAGGGCCCCGGCCGACTTCGCCGCCTGGCAGCGCGGCGTCGACGCCGAGGCGGCCCGCTTCGGCGACATCCTGCAATCGAACGTGACCGAGCACTACTTCCACCTGGGCCTGAAGACGCTCAGCCTGCTGGACTTCGCGCGCGCCCGCTGCCGCCGGCTGCGCGTCGTCGTCAAGACGGACGACGACGTGGCGCTGACGGTGCGCCGGCTGGCCGAGGCGGCGGCCACGCGCGCGCCGCTCGGCGGCATCCACGGCCGGCTGTGCGCCGACTGCGGCCCGGTGCGCGTGTCGCACCGCTGGCGCAGCGGCCGCCGCGAGTGGCCCTGGGAACGGTACCCGCCGTTCGTGCTCGGGCCCGGCTACCTGATCGCCGGCGACGCCATCGGGCCGCTGTTCCGGCAGGCGCTGAGCACGCGCTATCACCACCTGGAGGATGTGTTTATCACGGGCGCGGTGGCGGCGGCGGCGGGCGTTGCGCGCCACCACTGGCGCGGCCAGTGCGTCAACCACGCGCGCAGGGGAGACGTTTGCGCGCTGGCCCACTGCGCGATCTCGCACCCGACCGAGTACGACGATGACGGAGAGACGATCAGCGAGTTCATGTGGGCCGCCCGTAGGTTTGATATTGACGACTTGTGTGCTACAGATAAAACGCTGAATGGCTAACAAAGCAACGTTCCTGGGTTCGTTTGTTGGTTTGTTATGGTGGTGTTATGCTGTTATGGTGTTGCTTTGTTACGGTGAGGCTTTCCAGACGTTCGCATTAGTTAACGAGTCGAGTTTGCCTGGAGATGGACTTCAAAACTTTCCTAGCGTCTGGCAGAAGTCAAAACATGTCGCCTTTGAGGACGGCTTTGGGTCTTAGGAGAGAAGTCAACGAAAAACATTGTGTATAATTTGAATCCTTCGTAAGATTAGTTGTAGTGCAGTGTCGTTTCGCCCGTCACCATCACAGGCCGTTCATGCATCCTCATGATCCGAGCATCAGTGTGACGAGTCCAAAAGTAATGTGTCTGTTTAAACTACAACAGTAATTTTTGTGATGTATGAATGTGTTTTAATACTGCATCCGTCCGTCCAGTATGACCCATGACGTCAGGACAACAAACTGGATCATCAAACCAACCTTCAGAATATCTGCTGACCGTCATTCAGAATATGAATGTCATTCAAGGGGTAAATGTCAACAGTGCTACAAAAAATGAGGTATATTCATGGCTGCGAGAGACAGTGCTCCCCAGTTAGTGAAATCTAATGGCGGTAGATCTAGTTGGTAGGGCGCTGGTCTCACCGTCCTGGTAAGACGGGTTCGAGTCGCTGCGGCGTTCGGTGTTTGGCCCGCGGGTCTTGTGGCAGCTGGCCAACATAGGGTCAAGCTGACTACCACACGGTCGTGTCGCACTGTTGGCGGCACGTTAAAACACAAAACCAGCTGTAAACTGGCACTGAGCGATCGGATGTACGGATCGGAGCGTATTTAACAAGCTCTGCTTAGCATGCGCTCCCATACCTAACATCGCCCGATCAAAACCACTGGGATCAAATAAAAATGTCCCAAACTACGTGTTCTGAAGGACAGGGAAGGAATAAACTATTTTTGTTGCGTTGGTTTTTTTGGGAAAAAATCGAAACAAGTCTTACACCTGAATTTTCGTTTTCGTTGATATGTTTTATAGGAAATAAGAGAAAACTTCGTAACCTGCCATGTAGCACCTCATCATATTTTTGCGTCTGCGTACCGGTTGTATTTGAGTTCGGTTCCTGTTAAGCCGTGAAGGACAGGTTTTCATTCACTAAACTGAATAGCATCTAGATGCCAGATATAACAGAACAATATGACAAGAATGGAATTCATCAACGTTTCCTCCCGGTTTATAGCTGAAATTGCACTTATCGGTTATTGTCTAACACCAGGCGGTTGTCCTTCTTGCAATCGCGACGCAGAACTGAGGTTCTCCATTTCAGGCCTCGTGTGTTGCACTGTGCCTAATTCATATTGACTTGATCTGCGTGCTATATAAAACCGCAGCAGCATGTTTAACCCTATTCCCGGCAGGGGGGGGGCGGAATCCGCCCCCCCTCGGGTTTTTTGCTTGCCAATTCCAGGCTTTTTAACGCAGTTTCACGAAACTTGGTGACTTTTCCTAGCTATTCCTTCTACGCGCCGTGACAAAATTTCGAAATTCTATTTTGCTCAGGGGCGGAGCCAGGCAACGTTTTTGGGAGGCACCTCAGGTCATTTTTGGCCATGTTGAGGGTAAAAGGAAAATGTCTGCCAAAAACAGAGTTTTTAAGATAAAACTTAAAACTTTATATGAATATATAGCTAAATAGTTGGGCAATGTGCATATATAATTTTCTTTATCTGAGGTCACTTTACAAGGTCAGGTCAAGGTCAAAAGTCAACATTTGTTTTTTCGCAATAATTTCGGTGCCGTTTTTTCAAATGCCAAACCCGGAATATATATGACGTAGAAAAATGCCCTCTACTTGTGTACCAAGTTTCAGCTTGATATCAGGTCGGGTCACGGAGCTATGACCTAAAATGTCAGTGCACGTACCCTACATCGCAAAAGCCAAAAAATGAATTTTTTGGAATAGAGTGAATTTAATCGATTAAAAACGTTTACAGATAATATTGAATGCACACGACATCATTCCAGGTGACCCCAAGGTCACTGGAGGTCATTTAAGGTCAAAGGTCACAAGTTGATCTGAAGAACGTGTGACCATGACAGTTCCCCCTTTTTTATGTCCCTGGCACCGCCTATGCTAACATTATACAAACATTGTAATGCGATTTGTACTTCTTTAGCATAACATGACTAGCAGAAGCTAAAAAAGTGTTTTGGCCTCTTTTGTTCATTCCGTTATTAGAAAACTAATCCCCCTATTTTTGAAACCCTGTGAACGCCCATGAATTTTCTCAAAATTTCAAATTTGCATACCCATGGTAAAAGCCCTATCCATAATCTGTCGATTGATGCCAGTTTCATCGAAATCGGTCCATAAACAACGGAGTTATAAGAAGTCAAAAAGTACCCCCATTTTGACATTTTTGCCCCCCTGTATCCACAAATTTCAAAATTTTGAAAATTTCTTTTTATAAAAATGTAGTTCACGTCACGGCAAATCGATTGCCGTTTGTTGCGATGAAATCGGATAAGTAGTTCTCGAGATCTCAGGGGGGGGCCGAATCCGCCCCCCCTGCCGGGAATCGGCCATACCGTCTAGCCCTCCGGGAATAGGGTTAACACTACATATATTCGTTTGTCTGTAGAGAAAAAACGTGGCGTCTGTCTACGAGGTGATGTACGAAATTTTGCGAAATTTATACCTAAAATGAATAAAAAATAACAAATAAAAATGTGAGATACGAGTTTTTTTCCTTATTTTCAGCCATGTTTCGAATAGTCTGTCTTGAACTGAAATCTGTTTTTGCCGCAGCATATGTGCCTGCTATTTACCTCTAAGTTTTTGCAAGCTCATAAAAGACAGATGATTTGATGTAACCATGTTAAAGGTTTCTGGAAAAGAGGCATAAATGGAACTCGACGTAGGATGACCACGGATAACAATGAAATTGATCATTCGGCAAAGAATATACATGCGTTACGTTATCCCCAAGCCTCTCCAGTCACGGTGTTACTTTGCTGCGACTCTCATAGTTTTGGCATATGGAGGGGGATATCATGAGTCCCCAGCCTGGCAAAGGCGAGTCCGGTATCTGGTCTGCCGAGGGTTCAAAAGCTGTCTATTTTCACATCACTTCGCATTCATTTGTACGTGCATTCGTAGTGAGTTTGGTAGAAACGCAATAACACGTCATTCAGTGTCCACAGCCATAACCACAACCTATGTCTTCCGAAGCCCAAATGCTCCGATTTGTGAAATGTGTCAATATTTGAATTGGATGAATGTTTGTAATGTTAGAAATAGTCTTTATATGTTTCCGGGCCTTGAGCACGATTATGAAAACAAGCAAAGGATATGAGCGCATGAAATATGTGTATGAAAATAAAGAAGATTCCTTAATTTCGTAGACAATTCTTTTATTCATCATTTGTCGGCCCACTTTAGCTTGCTACGTGTCGTCACAGAGAGGACTGTCTGTGACAAGTTTGTCACCATTCCGTGCAGTGTTTTGGCCTGCGTCGTTTGTCGCCCTGCGTTATGGTACAGTCTATCACGACTTCAGCCCAGACATGCGCACTTCAAACCGACACATCTGTCCGTGAGCAGATGCACACTGTCTGCGGCACATAAATTGCCTAGGTTGCCATATCTTAGAAACGCGGCTTACGGCTGACGTCCCATCAATAGCCAATGTGCTGAGACCTGCATTTCCATAGCTGGCCTTCTGTCCGCCCGGCGCCCGAACGCGCCAGCATAGCGCTCCGACATGCGACCTGTTCATTTCCCTGTCGGCAGTTGCGATGCCGGTGTGTTCCCCCCCCCCCGCCCGGGCGGGTTGTTGCCAGGCGTCGGGTCAGCCCAGTCTGCACAACTGCGTCATTCAGCCTCGCGCCCGCCACGGTATTTGAGAGTCGGCAGTCGAGGTGCCGAGTCGGTTGAAGAGTCGAGTCGGCAGGCCGTCGAGACGCCCCACGAGTCCTGCTTTTCGCTGGAAGCCAGCAGGCGTCGAGGAACTGTGTAGTTCCGGCACAACAGGGTCCAACGTGAGGTAGCCGGCCATAACTACGGCGACCGGAGCTACAACAAAGGCCGACCTCATTTGCTAAGTCGATGCACACGGGTGGTTCGCACGATCCGGGACCGTGCTGAAGGACCGTTGCGACCGTAAAAACTGATGAAATCCGGCCATGAAAAGTCCGTAGCTGTTCATGCGGCACAGATCGGGTTCTTGGAACACTCGAGCACAGCATTTTCCATTTTTCCGAGCGTGTTGTCACGGACACCGACACCTGCAGTCATCGACACCACTGGACGTTTATGTCATCTGAAGTCAGCAGGAAGTTTATTTAGACTGATTCGCCTGTCTCCATTTATGATCAATGTATGTGAAATTCGTTGTCTGCTGCAACACACAAACCTAGTCACAAGCTTGCGAAATGATCCAATCGGATCATGTTTGCTGTACTTCGTGTCGGTTATTCTTTTCCGTCTGCTAAATTTTGTAAAAACCGGCTTCCCGAACGTCGTTAAATGTACTGCGGTATGAAGTTCAGTGACTGTAGGAGGGGCTAAACAAACACTGCATCTGTGTTTATGCATTCCTTTGTCAGACCTTTGCATTTTCGTGAAAACAGCCAACTAAAGACATGCATGGCCGATATGCATACATGATTCATGACCAATATTTTTGAATAATTCAAAACCGATACGCAGATATGATTCATGATCGATACGCGGAAGACTCATTCCCGATACGCATATATAATTCATAACAACGTACGCAAGGACACGACATACGACGCGCACATTCTGAACAGGGCGCACGCCATCAACTGTCTACTGTATATAACGTGCACCAGAGCAGACATCCGACAAAACGGCGGTTCTCCCGTGCCGATGTTCAAGGGGTACTACATACACAGGCTAGAACGGACACCACAGAGGTACCACAATCGCCCACAAATGCGGGCCTTTACTGCACCTTTGAACACGCCCGGACCGTCCCGCCTCACCGCCTCCGGCAGCTAGTTGCGTTATGTGGTTGTCGGGCATGCAACGTCCTTTCACCAACAGCCATATGGGCGGCCGAGGAACTCTCCAAGTGATACTGTCGGCTGACGGGCTCCTCAGAGCGTGCGTCAGCAAAACACCGGACCAGACAGGCGAGGCTGTCCGACTGCCCGAACACCTAGTGCATACAATGTTTAGAAATCGTGCATAGGGCATAAGGTGAGGGATAGGAAGTCTGGGAAGGAACAGGTTACGCAGTGCTCCAGTCACGTGATCAGATTTGCGATGGGCAAAATAATCATTGCCGCAGAACTGACAAATTTGGAAACATCGTTACAAGCAAAACCATTGTCGTACATGGAAATGGAAAATCCGCTGTACTACATAATCAGAACGCGGACGAACACTGCGGGAGGAAGTGTTTCGGGAGGCCAAGACCGACCAGGATACCAATGCATTTGGACCCAGTGAGTATGACCCTCCTGAAAGGTTGACCTGTACACCGATATTAATGACCTGTATTGACCTGTACACCGATATTAATGAAGACTCCTGGCTTCTGGCGCCAGGAAGACTTCTGTCTGATTCGCGTAGTATGAGATCATGTGCATAAAACCAGAAGGCTAAGAAGGAAGTCTCCTCGCGGTGGATTGTAAGCCTTTCGTCTCGCGTCCACCGCTTGACAATGTTGTGATAGGTGGCACTTTCGCCACTGTACGTTTTGTTTGAGTTCCGAGTCTTGGAGTTTTCCAGAGTTCCAGTAAGCCCACGGTGTCCACGCACAACACTCAGCTTGCTGAAGGCTTAACCCCTTCCCCGGCGAGGGGGTGACTGTCTTCCCCCGTCAGCTTTTTATGATAACAAAAAGTGATTGGGCTGGTATGCTGAAATTTTAGACCTGGGCTTTCCTCCATTGCTCATCTTTTGAAAGAAAATTGGTTGAGATCAGGCTAGGTCTCGAAGATATGGCGTCATTCTCAGTTTTTTTTTAATATTTTAGATTCTTGGACCATTTTTGCGCAAAAGGTGTAGCATTTTAATGGTGATCCGGTGATGTCGGCACATTTCATGTGTCCTCGGACTGAACAGCTAACACCACAATCACACGACGTAGCACGATCTAAAGCAGTCACGTTTGAAGGTGAAGTCAAGTCGGTGACCTTAGCTGACCTTATATGACCTCGACTTTATTTCGCTTTTTTAAGGGCTTCTGCCAACGAATTTCGTACGGATTAGGAATATTATGGACAATCAGGGACGGATTAGCTCAGTTGTTACAGCAACTGATTGCCTTGGACCGAGAGGTCCTAGGTTCGATTCCCGAAAGGTGCTGAACTCGGATGACTTCGGATGACCTTGAACCTCGGATGAACCTCGGAACTAAATGAGCAGTAATGGTACAAAATGGATTCTATAATCGAAAGTGGCGCCCCAAAACGCCCCACATTCGACCCGTGGTCAATAAAGGCCATCCGAGGTCACTATGCCACTGACTTCAGATAAGCTAGGATGGCTTTTTGACCTTCGGTTAACACTACGGTATTTGTTAGCGCTAATTTCAAATTTGGCTTACATTTTGCGCCATTCTGACTCATCCAGGGTCATTCCATGGCAGTGGCTTGCTCTCAGGGCGGCCAACACGTTAGTTTTAGTTTCGCGGCTCGAGCTCCATAAGGAGAAAAACAGCGAGGGAGGCCTACGCACCACTCTCGCCTGAGACGTAAGTAAAAAAAGCCTACGCCCGACAGGGTTAAGAGACTGATTAGGCGGTGGCTAAAGACAGTGCTTCATCCTGGTCGCACTGTCATAAATGGAATTCGTTGGTCTGGCAAACACCACTGATTACGTTTACCTCTCCCAGTTTAATGAAAAAAAAATGCTAGTGCTAATCATGAACCTTAATACGCAAGATCCGGGAGTCTTCAGAGGCCATTTTTGTCTTTATTAAAAAAAACTCTAGAAGCTTAAAAAGAATGCAGCTAATTAAACACTACATTCATCCGCCGACATGGCGTACAACATGTTACATGCCGCCGATATGACATATTACAACCCAATGCACACAAGCCTTCTGCAGTCGTTAAGTTACCTTAACGACTGCAGAAGTGACGTCACTCAACAACCGTAGATGGGACACAGCTAAACAGGAAACAAGGAGCGCTGTCAGAAATCGATTTGAGCCTCACGTGTAAAGTTTTGAGACACACTGTAAATCGTGAAAACGCTCCTCAGACTACCTGCTACAGTTCGACATTCTCAGTCCAGTACACGCATATAGTCCAGTACAGGAATACAAGAGTCTATGTATACAACATTCCCTCGGTAAAGTCACGTGTTCCTCTCCGCAAATATTTCCTGTGACTGCATCACGTCTCTGCCAGAGCAGGCTGGGCGAGGCTTCGCGTCAGAACTCATCAGATATTCATTACTCGGCGACGGCCTGAGAGCCCTCGAGCCGGAGTGACGGAGGAAAAACTCCCCTGGCACCGAGCAGACCGGCCCTTCTCCACACCGCTGCCGTACCCGGACAGGAACGTCGCCGGGCTTCTCCGCGCGGCTGCCGTACCTGCTCAGGGACGTAGCCGGGCTGCTCCGCGCGGCCGCATACCGGGGAAGTTTTCCTGTTTCCCATCTGATCAATCGCGTCGGCAAATATCAGACATCTTCAGCCTAATCAATGCAAGAAACTAATGCCACCCTCTGCCTGTTTGCGTTTCCCATTGCCCTCTTGGTTTTGTTTGTTTTGAATAATTGGGCGCTGGAATCGCACCGTCACACCAACAACGCATAATTAATCAGCTCAGAAAGGACGCGCGGGTCGAATGGCTAGTTTTGGGATGCTGTAGAGCAGAAGGCGTATGAAGAATGAGATTTGTTATTGATCAGGACGATGTCCTTCAGAAATGATTATGGACGAGGTAAGGTGCAGACACCGTAAAAGTCTGAGCTTAAACGAAAGGTTAAATAAACCCCATGGGATCGTGCTGGGAATGGGACTGGAATAAGTTCAATTTCAAAGCTTTCTGGTAACGTTCACATCATAACTGCGTTCCCGCGATTCAATATGGTGGCCAGGTCGAATCCAGCATATTGGAGAATTGGTATAACATAGAGTGCTTCCGTATCCCACGTGGTGTCCATGACCCATGAGGATAAGGCATTACCGGTGTTTTCGCACCTCGACCACTCTTTCTCACTTGGAAGAAGACTGAGAAAAGAAATAATCGAATTTTAATATCTGCTACATTGTATGGAATGTTTGACACATGCGTACTGCTGAGGTCAAGTGAAAGTATAAAATGCATGGTTGAAAAAGACATGAGAACAAATGTAGCCGCTCAGGAAACCCAAAACAAATACGATGAGCTGGTCCATGATACGGGCTAAAGCTTTTTCATAACGTCCCAGAAAACATAACGGCCAATGGTCAATAACTGCGTTAAAAATTGTGATGGAAAGCTTGTCAAAACGTATTCCAACATTTCATTCCGCCTTTGACGTCGTCTGCAACAGGATTCATTAACTGGTGCTTTAACTGATAAATGAGTATCTTTCATAGACATAAATGCTGAACTGATGATATAACGATTCAGTAATTGCCGTGCAGCAACGGCAATCCCGACAGGCCTTTGTCCCCATGCACCCTTCCAAGCTGAATGGCGATCGACCAGTGTTCTGCAGCTGGGCTCGAGCATGCCCAACAATCAGGCGCAGGCCGTGGCTGGCCGCCTCCGCGGCGTGCAGGCGACGGGAGAGAGCGCGGCGAGCGGCGGCGCGGGCCCGCGAGATCACTGCCAGCAGAGACACCGGCGCCCCGCCACCGTCGGCGCACAGAGACGAGGGCACGTGATGGAACGACGACTGGTAGACATCCCGTGTGAGAGGGATGGAGTCGTCGACGGCCTGCACCAGCGGTGGTCGCTCTGAGACAAAGGAGAAAAGCGTCAGACGCGTTCATTGTTCTGTCTGCGTCTTAGCAGCCAAGCCGCGGGCTAACAGGCTCTCAGAACTGGTCTTTGTTTCGCACTCCCAGTAAGAAACATTCCGCTAACCATTTCTTTCCGGAGCTTCAGTAACTCAGAAATGCCAAGACCAGGGGCACTACATTAGGTCCAAACGGCCAGCGTATGCAAGTCGTATGAATGAAACCACATATTTATCATACAGCCAACGTAGTAACTCAGCACAGGACCAATGTTACGCTCGGGAGAGCGTGGATTATGCTTTTGGCAGCAGATATTTTATGTCAGTTCAACCCTCGCCAGTACGCGCTGTTCAGCAACCGACGCAGTACAGGAAAGAGGGGTACGACTCTTCCCAGCATTTCCAAGCCTGACGTGCTAAAACGACGAAACAAAAACAGATACGCACCTTGTTTTTTTAACTACACGATGGTATTTCGCTTGCCCAGTTTAGGCCACGCGGTGACCTATGGGACTGTTATTGGACTGTTGGATGCTATGGGGCCTACAGGGCACTTTTCATCCTACTCCGTGCTCCTGCCCGCTACGTACGATTCCGTGCTGGCGTGGGGGGGGGGGAGATTCGGCCCCACTGCAATCTCGAAAACTATTGGTCCGATTTCCTAGCAGAAAACAGCTTTCGACAGCTGTTAGCGAGATCTACATACAATTTTAAAAAGAGGCATGGGACCAAAATGGAATAGACTTAGGGGTTTACTTTTAAGGAGCTTCCTGGCCATATTTCATGACCGATTCTGTTCCAATTTGTGTCATTCTACCAACAACTGAGGGGTCTATCATGTGTGTTAGGAGGAGGTCGATTTGAAAAATTTATAGGCGTATCCGGGCACAAAAAAAGGCACAAAATCATTAAAACGAATTAACATTTTGGGAAACATCAACTCATTTTACAAGATATCATGAGTCTAGCGAGCTTATTTATGTCCGAAAAATATTGTTTTATGTGTCACATGCCAAATAATGTACGTATGACAAATGCCCATGGACGGATCCAGTTACCACAAAACATGGATTGATCCTCTACACAGTAAATGAAGTCATAGTTTCTCAGGAATAAGAAGAAATATAGCATTCCTTTAACATTGCCCTGGAGCCGCCTATGACAATTATTTTTACTGAAGTATATGACATTTGATCGCAATATAGGTATGTGGAACCAACAAAACCAAGCACACCGATCCAGATATCTGTTTTGCCCACTGATACACACCCAAAAAAACAATGCCTGAAGGCACCCCTGGAAGCATACATAGGCGAACTGTATTCGTAAAGCTTTGTTTTGCTCATGCAATAAGTCATACATTGTTCAGAATAAGAAAACACAAATACCCTTTTTACATGCCCCTGGATCCGCCATTGACCAATATCTTTCTTAAAAATGCTTCAAAGTGTGCAGATTACATTCATTTTGATGATCTGAAGTGCCTTCGGCATTACAAAGGACATCAAATTAGTATATGACCACGTCAAAGTGCGTGGTCTCCAGAAAGCGCATTATTCCCCATACATGCCTCCCAAAAACGTGCCTTGGAACCGTCTCTGAACGAGTTAAATTTCCGACATTTCGTCACAACATGCAATAAACATATTTAGGAAAAGCCACAAAGTCTTTTTTGTGAAAGCTCCCAGGACCCCGGGGATGGCCAACGAAAAGCCGGAGGGGAACAGAGTCTGCCCCTCAGCACGGAATAGGGGGTTAACACGCGCGGTGGAAGGGGGTTTCACGTTAACGCGCCCTAGAAAGATTGGGCTCTATCGTGCCCCTCCCCCTTTCCGATCTTGCAACGGAAAGAACTGGAGACACGAAATTTTTGGAATATGGGGGGACCATAAAGAGTTATATTGCGCTGGAAATATCATGACCCTAGGTCAATATCTCCAGTGTTAAACGAGGGTTGAAAAGGTCAGATTTGAACACTTCCTCGGCCCGTGCAGGCCCTTCCGTACGACTTTTCGAACAAAACGGGAAAATGGCAAGTAACAGAGCGTTGAAACGTGGAATGTGACAGTTTAAATTCATTTGACGTCTTGGGAGGAAAATTTCGGGTCGATGCTATGTCAAGTCATTGACATATGACGTCATTTTTTCTTTACAGATTAGATTTCGAGCAGCACAGGATACTGGTGTAGCTTTGGTGCAAATAAGGGTGCTAAACGCACCATTCAACGTGTTATAGGTGAAGATAGAAATCATCGGTACACTTGGTCACTTTCTGCGTTCACTAACCTCTGCAAAAGTCAAATGAAGTTAAGCGAGTCAAATGAAGTCAAACGACCTTGGATGAAGTATTTGGTCCAAAGAAAGTTCTGTGCAAACTTTGCACTTAAATGATTTGATTCCTGAAAGAAACGGTAATAACTGTATACATATAGAGATATATATTATCGCATCCCAGTGCAAAAAAAGACAAATAGCCCCTACCTTAATAATCAAGCAGACACAGATATACGATCACAAACACAGTTATATCAACAGCATTTCACTGTTTGTTTCGGGCCGGGATCAGTTCATTGATAAATACATTTTCCCAAATTTGGAGGCGTCTTTTGTCGTTTCTTGTCCGAAAGATGTCAGTGTTGTCTGGCAGTTGCTGTCGTGCTAATGTCCTGTCATCTTTGTCTCGCATGTGCTCTAGTGGTGCCCGTCACGTAAGTGCAGTGTCAAACGTCGTGAGAGTGTCGTTGTGGTTACACCAATGTAAGTTTGCAGTCACACCGTAGTTTGCAGCCTTCGAAACTACATTTGAATTGATACATTACACTGGTGGACCATTGTTTGGTTTGTCAGGGTTTTTTTCCTAAGAAGTCAGAGATTTTTCTGTTGCGATTATGAATGATAAGGCCTTCTTTGTGACTCATCTTGTCTTCAGATTTCAAATGTAATCTCGAAAGCTGCAAACTTTATCCGATACACTACATTGGTTTAACCACGACACTCTCACGGGGCCTGGCAACACACTTACGCAATCAGGTACCACTGGAGCCCATGCGATACGAACATGACAAGGCATTAAGATGACAACAATTGACAGACAATAATGACATGCTTCGGACAGGCAACGACGGAAGACACCTCCAACCTTGGAAAAAGTATATTTGTCAGTGAATTCACCCCAGCCCTAAATAGACAGTCAAACTCGCATACAACTGATTGTATCTGTGTCTGTTTGATTATTAACCCGCCCCCGACTGGGGGAGGTTAACCTCCCCGCTGAGGGTTTTTGTGAGATTGCGAGAGAACGAACAAACACAGAGCCACGAAACTTTATATACCTTTTGCTTCATCATTTTTACACCTTGTGTCAAAGTTTTGACCTCAGATCAGGTCAGGTGCTTGACCTAAGTCAGGTCAAACAGACCTCTGTTCAAAAACGTTTAGCGCCCAGTAACTTTTTCGCAAAACAAGATATCACAATACTACTTTCAGGGATTAGTCATCTTGATACATGCAACAAAGCTGCCACCTCAGATTTTTCGGAATTTTCTGGGTTATTAGCCTAAGGTCAAGCCCATTTTAAGACATGGCGTCGTTTTTCGGAAATTGACGGAATATTTCATAACATTTTTAGTGTGGAGTGATGCAGATATCTAGTTACCGTCATTGGGCAAATTATCAATGAGTTCCAGCCATTGACCTGATGTCAGGTCACGAATAATTGTAGTGAGCCAAAATGTACCACAGTCAAAATCAGCGATGAATTACTCAGGATAGGTAGTAAATGGCAGAACTGGCTTGCACAGACTTAAGTAAAACCAGGAACTTCAAAAAGTTTTAAAAAATCGCGTGTTTTGGAACTAAACAGGCTCTCGCGAATGAAGCTCCGCCAGTTGTGTTGATTGGTAACTAATGAATTTTTTCAAAATTTAAGCATGAAAAACCATCGCAAGAACCACTAAGATCAATAAAATTTACATGATAGGCTTTTTTGCGAAAATAAAGGAAAGCTAAAATTAGTTTCCGTTAATTTCTTACTGTGTACGGCTAGCGGAGCATTTCGCGTCAACAGCCGGCGCGAAAATTGCCGTGTCTTTAACTCAACGTTTCGGCGTATATATGGAAGAAATCCGAGAAATTAGATGTGTATCGGCATTTGCGGACTTTTGCTTGTGCGCTGGGGCCTTTACCTATGCGTTATTAGTCACAGCCCTTGTGATTCAGGCCATTTCTCGGTTTGATGCAGCGGGCTATGAGAAAACATCTATAGGACGTAAATTTCTTACATATTATCAAAAACTAAAAAATGGGACCAGTTTCGAGCTCTGCTCATCACAAGCTTTCCAACGGTTTGCTCATTTTTATTGTGCGACCAACCGTTCGTGAGTTAGAGGGGGGGCGGCCAACTGCCCCCCCCCCAGTCGCGCATGTTCGAAACCGACCGACGGTCGTGCGCGGGTGAATATCAATGTGTTCTTTAGAACTGGCAGATATATGAAAACCGTCCATTTTTGTTTTGTTACCAAATTAATGAATGTTTAGCAAAAAAATGCCAAAATAGGCCGTTTGTTCGAAAAAATAGGGGTCTTAAGTCGCTGCAAACCGTAAAAATAATTCGATTCTGCTAAAGTTGGCGTCCTTACAGTTGTATTGGACCAAATAATGGGAAAAATTTTTGAAAGGTTTAATTTTCAAAAAGTGTTTAAAAGTGGGTAATCGTGATCAACATCCCTAGTTTCATTTGTACGAGGAGCTGTAGACGATTACACCTCATAGAAAAACGTTTTCCATTCTTTCCCGAAAAAGCGTACCTGTTTGACAACTTATCGGAATATGTACATTTTCGTCACATGGCCACATGCGCGATGCTGTAATCAAACCCTTGCTTATCGTTGCAGGCTATCTTTTTTACGTATTCCTAACGGTGAAGTTGTCTGCACACTGCTTGAATAAAACAGCTCATCACTGGGTACTCTCACAAGATTTGTACTGCTCTGTTCGGATCCACCAGCTCTAACCGAGTCGTATTGATTGCTGCACATATCTGCCCGGGCAGCACAGCTTCATCCTACCAAGTTTACTGGAAAACGTTCGGGAAAAGTGACTGTTACCGGGCTGTAATGATTACCGCGTCGCACCGTTCGGGAAGAGCAGCCACACCGAACTGTTTTGAGTAAGAGCAGCACCTAGATCAGCTGAGACTGCAGAGACAGTCTTTCAAGTGAAGTTCGCGTCGATGCTTCTTCAGCTTTTTCACATTTCGGCACAAAATCGCAGCGTGCTTTGAACCCGGCCTCCCCGTTAAAATGACAGCTGGTTGCATCAGGGCTTTCAAATCAGAACTGAAGACCTACTTATCGCCTCTCGCCGTGTGATTCAGCCACAGCAAATGTGTCTGTCTCTGTGGTTGTTCCCTCGTTTCCTGTTTTCTTTTATAATCTTCGACGCAAGCTAAGAAAGTCCGTTGAGTGACTAGATGTGCCCAAGTAAAATAACGTTATGTTTTGCAACTCAGTATTCTCCAGCGCCATCCTTACGCGAACCATATACGACGCAGCCATGGTGTGCTGGTTCGAAGTCTTCATTCTCCGCATTTCCGTGTCAGCCGGACAGTTGATCGTTTCACATCAATTGTCTGAAAACAGAAACCCTGAGGGTGAGTGGTTACGCAGTTTTTTTATCGATGATTAAAAGAGCTAGTCGAGCACGATGGCCAGACTATGTGCTTACCAGAAGGAGATCTCACAAATCGCATCGCAACAAGGAGAAGTTGAAAAGACACCCCACTGCTTCAACAGAAAATAACCCAGGAACGGCAAATGTTGGCATAAAAAACAAGTTTAACACTCACATTTAATTGGCAAATCCGTGCACAATAAATAACTTCTACGTTGTCTATCATAACAAGATGTGCAACAAAGACTGGTTAGTCGTGGCTCGAGCAGATTTCTAAGTAATTGCTAGGCCTCATGCGTCCTTTACCGGCTTCCGAGGCTAGCCGCACTGCACCACAAAAGTCGGAGGGATGTACGACTCATGTCTTACATGAGTATAGCAGTTGGCGATAGAAGTATTTAGCGATAATGTGTCTCAGTCACATAACAGGCCGTAAGGTGTTGTCATCACCCCAAGATGACAATCAGCCGTCTCTTTGATATTGGGCTCGCCACGTGTGGCCTGTACTTTTAGATAAAAACGCAAATTAAGTGGGCGCAAATACTTTTCTTTTGTTATACCAGACCTCGTTAACAGCACGTTCGGGATATAACGTATTTTCAATGAAAACTTCATCTGCTTAGACCTCTCCTTCGTGAAAAACACGGCACGGATGTCTCGTTTTCATCGTAATATTTTACTACATGATAATGGAACCGGCAAAGGAATCGTTTCAAAACTCCTCAAGGACAATGGGCTTCGCCGTCTGCCGTGGGTCCAGGTAATGTCCCAGGCTGAGGGTCTCCGATGTTTCGCCGTGCGGAGGGCACGGCACATTGACAGCCGAAGCGAGGCGAATATGCTCGATGTCTGGCGGCAACGAGGACGCGGTGCACCGACGGCAGAGGCAAGGGCGGGCGCAGTCTCTGGCCGTACTTTGCATGGCAGCCAAGGCCAGTCTGACCATCCGTTGCTCGGGCGTCCCACCACTGCGCACCGAACCTCGCGGACTTGTCCGTACTCTCACGGAACGTGTCGGCCGCCGCAGTGAGCCACTGCCGTGGCTGGCCGATAGCCGGCCAACATGCAGAGGGCGGAGACGGCCGGGAGGTGACCATCACACTGGAGAGGTCCACACTGCTGCGGCCAAAGAGTGATGAGATGGTCGGAGACGGCCGCCGGAAAGCAGTCCGGGAGAACAAACCAGTGAGAAGAGCAGGCACGTAGCCAAGAATTGGCCGGGGGAGGGGGCCGACCCTCCGGAAGGGGTCTCCTATATGTGGGACGCCTCCCATAGTATCGAGAAGGCCCTCAGTAGCCTCAAGGAGTCCCCTATGGTCCTCTATAGCAACAGGAAGGGCTCGCCATGACCTCAGGGGCCATATGTAAGAATCCCGTAAGCTGTTAAAGATGTGAAAGTGGCCCGGAGGGAAAAAATGGAGCCTCTTCCGGGGTCCCCATTTTTCCCCAAGGGGATGTTGACTAGTCTCTTCCCTCCCCCCCCCCCGGCTACGTCCCTGGAGAGAAGGACCCGTGGTAGATGAGATGGGTCCTTCTCGCGTGAAGCAAAGAGAGAGAGAGAGAGAGGGGGGGAGAAATTCTCTGGAAGACGACCTGGAACAATACGAAGGGAGCCTGAATCTGAACTCAGACGTCCTTTCCTCGTACGTCAGACATCATTTCTGATGCCGCCCATGAGGACACTTTTTGTGGATCCACAGGGCTCACAAAAACCAGCGCTCCCGCCGACGTCCACCGAGCCAGATTATAATCTTGAGGACGCCACCCCGTCGAAGAAGAGACGACCAGGGCTCGGGGAGGCCGGCTCTTTCAGTTCTCAGTCGTGTGCTGCATCCCTGATGAACAGTGTGTGGAGTCGGTCGAACACTGACTGCGGCACAGAGACAGCTGGCGTGGCGGCCAGCGGTTTTTCCCGATATACCAGGACCCGTGCGCGCCCTCAGTCAGCCTGTCGAAGCGCTCCGAGCGCCGTGTGCCGGAGTGCCCTCTGATGGCGATACACGCCTCAAAACCGCGCCTCAATACACGCCTCAAAACCGCGCCTCAATACACGCCTCAAAACCTCGGTGTCTGGCCAACTTTTTACCCAAAGCAGAACTCGCGTTGAACTCCTTGCCACGTACACCACTACCAGGCCCTATACTTGACCAGAATGTGGGTTCGTACTTCTTGAGAAGTTTCCGGATCCTTTCAACATCCTCAAATTTTCTTAAAGCGTACAGTGGCCTCTAATCACACAAATTAGGATGTAAACTATAAGTGAAACGCTAATGATAATCTCCAAGATTATCTGCAGTGATAAATTGTTGAGCTTCTATGTTATATGTTTATATATATATACATATACATACGGATATACATATACATATATATCAAGATCAAGTTTTCTTTTGCTCCTGTCTTATTGGAATTTATATTCAGCGTAAATGAGTTTTCTTCTGGGTTGTTCTAAAGGTCGGATGCACTTTTTATCTTGTTCCATATCTTTCAATTAAATGTTACCAAAAGGAGTCATAAATCAGTACTTTACACACACACACACACACGCACACACACACACACACACACATATACATATATATATATATATATATAAAATAATAATAATACGTAAATTTCTACCAATTCACGTACATGTTTCAGTCACGGTGGTAGCGATGTGTGATTGGTAACAGAATGCAATTTTACGGTGAATGATTTTTGTAAGTGTTGATAAATGTAGTAACTGGTGCGTTCCAAGACAAGTCGCCCAGGCACCTACCAAAATTAACACATCATAGTCCGAATTTTGTACGAAATGTGGTCCCGGGGTAATCTATGACTGATATTTCATATTTTCATTTCATAGCTCGGTCGGGCTAGCGGTGCTAGGGCAATTTGAAATTTCGGGATGTGATGATTTTTGGCTAAATCCTTGGCTTAACCCTGGCTAAACCCAGACTCGATATATTATTGTATATTGAAGCCATCCGCAATAGGCTCGCGGCTATTATGGCCTCTCGTCAAAAGTAATAAAAGCAAGAGGTCAGTAGTCATCAGTACATGCAAACACTGTCAAACATACAATGCGCGCAGTCACTGTCATCAGAACGACTTAAAAAAGTGCACAAGACGCGACAAAACAACATACTGATGGACGGCGCATCACCCCTAATCTCTGCTTAGGTAGCGTCTCAGGTGGCGACCAGAGAGATGGAGAGCCGCGGCAACGAGTTGAGATGGGGTGGCAACGAGTTGAGCTGCCGCGCAGCACGGCTGCAAAAACGTCTCCGATCCATCTCCGTGCAAGATCTTGGTACATATAGGTTGCCATCCTACCTGATGTGTTGGTCGCGATGCTCCGCAACACATGAAAACTCGGTGACCAGTCTCTCAGGCTCACCCATGCTGCGCACCTTGTGCGCCAGGCACAGTGTATGGTATGAGACCTTTTTCTCCGCGCAGAGCCAGCCTAGTCTCCTGAACATATCTGCTATATGATCAAATTTCCTTCGGCCAAAAATAACTGTTGCTGCAAAGTTAATGATTTTCTGCGGGCGAGACATTTTTTGAGTACCATCGCCACATACCGAGATACAATATCGGATTTGCGAGAGAACTAGAGCATTGACCAGAGCGGAGATAACGGACGGCGGCAGGTAACTCCTAAATGTGATAGGCCACTTGGAGCTCCAAAACAGCGCCTAGTAACAGCGGTTATGTGGGAGTCCCAGTTGAGACAGCGATCAAGGCTTAGTCCCAGATTTTTAGCTTCCGAAACGAGGAGAACATTACGATCGCGGAATTTTACGGTGAAATTAGGGGCGTTGTGCAGATTTTGTGCACTGCCCAACAGCATCAGTTGAGTCTCGTTTGGTGAAATAATGCGTATTACTTCAGTAACCAATGGCCACGTTTCCAAAAATGGGCATCGGTGTGATCAGGACGAAATGCTGCGTCTTTTTACTATTCGTCTTTCCCAAAATATGTTTTCCTTTTGTTTGACCCTGAAACCCATCTCCGAGGCCAAGTTCTGAAGCTGTGGCCAGTGATTCAGACTGAAACTGTTGACAGGTAAAATGTCCTCCAAAGGATTCTCATTTGTTTTAAATCGAGAAAAGCTCCCGATTTTAGTTTCCATGCTACATATTGGATTTCAAAAACGTCCTTGTCGGAAATTTCCAGCCTGGAGCAGCAAAAAGTAGTATGAGCGACCGGCAAAAGTAGTTTTGAACACCCCAGGTCATTGTTTTCTTTTACGTATATGCCGAAAATTCCGTGATCTCATTATATTTATTGCCGTCTGTCGCCCGCTGCGAAGATGTAGTTATACTTTTCTTCACGATAGATGGCCCTTGGCCCACTCTACACGCCACAGGGAAGTGCGTCGCGGGGGCGGCAAGGCGTTAAAGCTCTTCAGCTTTTTAGCTTTCTAAAAATAGTTTACCCGGTCGGCGATCCGTCGCGGACTCGGCCGACGCGGACTCAACGGACGAATGGAATGACGCCACCCGGATTTCAATGACGTGACATCTCGGCGGACTCAACTGAAAATGCAGTCAGCAAACTGGGTTCAGCTCAACATATCCCGCAGTTTCCTTTGTTGACTTCTGCTTTGGGGTGCGAGATTTGTAAAGACCGTCGAGTGGGCCCGTTGGGAGGATTTTGTGCTTCTTTTAAGTGGCCCCGTACCAGTCGACAGGTCCAAGTTCAGGTTCCCGTACAAGGGGGGGGGGTCTGAACACTTTCCCCCCTTCCAACTTGCGAACCGTAGCCACAGGAAAAAAAGAAAACAAAAACGTCTTAAAAGTAGAGCTTACATCATGCAGAATATATCAGTTATTGGCGCGCTCTTCCGCCCGCGCCATGCAATGACAGGCGACGCCTGCCTGCTGTCTCACTCTCTCAGCCCACCCGTACTAGCAAAGGAGGAGACTAGCGGCATACTGCCCTCTTATTCCACAAAGCATAGTCATAAACATAAATTGCTGGAAGACACAACGGCGTTGTATTTGGCAATGTAGTGGCATCCTTTGTAATGGGTGAGGCTTGGAGCGCACACCACCACCTCCTCCCTTGTATATTTATATGCCAAAGTATGCCAAAATATCAAGTAAAGAACATTTTACATGCCTTTTCAACTTCCTAACCAAACTTTAAAGCCCAAATAGGGTCTTGAATCGAGATGAACTTTAATGACCTTGGCCCCCTTGAGTGCGATAAGCGGTATACATCAGGGATATTTGGGGTGAAAATAGCAATTCATGTTATAAAACTAAAGAAATGTTGTCCCAAAGTGTTTACATTTAACTCAGAAACGAAATAAAAAATGAGCAGAAATTATCTTCGACCTTGGCCTTGGCTCCTGTGCACTGACTGAGGTCAAAAATCTTTTTCACTTGTGCTCATGATGCTGTGGTTTAACTCTCTGCTCACAAGATGCAGTTTTTTAAAGAAGAAAAAAAATACTGGAAACAAAATTTGTCGAAAATGGCTAAACCTTTTCTTCACCTCAGGTTATTGACCTAACCTTTTCGAGAATTCCGTCGTAAACTCTTGAATTCCATTGGCAGTATAAGGCCATTTACCAAAATACAGTTTGATATATTTATTGCAGTCTTAACTATTTTTGACATTGGTATCTTTAGCCAGACTTAGATCAATGATCTGACTCGACCTAAAATTGACATTTGTACAAAATGTGCGCAATAGGTGTGAGAAAAGACACTGGAAATTTGACATCGCTACGCGCTGTCGTTTTGCCACTTTTCTGAAAAATATGAGGGTTGTGTCCAAACACAGCAGCGTCAAAGACGTCGTTCTCGACCGCCAGGAAGATGATGGAAATCGGCCTCCCAAACCAAAAAGCGGTGGTCAGACCGTTTTTTGACCCATTACAAAGTGGCCGATTTTTTGTGGCTCTTTACAGGCTATTGGGCAACGGATGGCAGTTTTTACCAGCTCGATGTGACTCAGACTTCGCATGTCACGTTGAATTTTGATAATGCTCTTTACTCATTCAGGCGCGTAATCAGGATTTTCTTCAGGTGGGGGGAGAAATGTCAAATTTTGTTTCATGCCACTGGCATATGACGAAATTTACAGGAAAGGTAGCAATTTTATGTAATTTACCTCCTGTTTAACGCACAAGAAAACACATAATGTTTGCTTTTGCGACATATATGTGGTCATTATTACGTATTCCTGGGAAATCGCTATATATCTAGTGTAGACCGCTTGGTTCGGGGGGAGGGCTATGTTACGTCCTCCTGGTTACGTCCCAGTACTCATTTCTTATGTTTCATATCGCAATGTACTTAACGACTGTTTTGCATTTGGCCGTGTGCCTGACTGTATGTCTGCAGTCTGTCCTGATCCTTTTTCCGCTCGTTTTTTTTATCTTGTCGACTTGGGTCGTAATTGGGTGAATATCTGTGAGCCTTTATCTTAATGAACAGACAACAAAAGATGCATAAAGTCAGACTAAATGAATAAGCGATCTGATCGTCAAAACCAGCTGTCTGAATTGGAGGGACAAATAGTGTTTTTACCCTCCGAATTTTAGCCTCAGCCTTGTTATTTGCTTCCTAAATTAAGCCTGTGAAACGAATAATGAGTTGGCCCGACCGGATCTGCGCTGCCTGTATGCACTTCGCACGCGTCAATAACATGTCAGCGTTCATCAGAGCACGGGAGCGTGGCGCCAGGAATCAGCCAACGAAGCATGAGTGAGAATGTCAACATGAGTGAAAGTGTCAAAACAGTGCCGGATCTTCCCGAGCCCTCTCGGATCGTCGGCCCGGTACTCGGCCCTGCTGCCGCGCTACATCCTGAATCACGTCTTTCCGGCAGGAACCAAAAAGGGCAGCTGTGCAGTTATGCTGGCTTGCCACCCGTATTTTGAAGCAATGATATGCAAAACGGAGAGCGTTGGTAAGACCTCCTAAACGTCTCGAGTAAGTATCCAAAGATTTTGTGACGCTCAAACATTCTTGACTCGCTCACACGATTATCTGTCGCGCTTTAAACGTTTGATTTCAAGCCAATTAACACTTTGTGGACTTTTCTCATCTGAGTTTCAGATGCACACAGCCTAATGAAGGAACTAAAAGGAAAGAATATGCAAACGTTCGTTCCTCCCCTTTTTTGCTCGTCTCTCCTATCCATCTCTCCCACTGGCTTGCAGAAGACAGACAGAAAAGCACCTTAGTGACTGCTGAGCGAGGTATACACTAGTACTGGCAGTGCAGTCAGGATGTATGGTATCTATCTACGAGCAAAGGTGGGCCGGTCTGCTTCCGCGAACTGAACACGGCTGTGGTCGCATGTTTCAAGAAAGCGGAGTTGTTGGAAGGAATCGGAGAAAAGTACGGTAGTATGGCATGGAATTGGAGTTATTAATTACAAAATGCCAAAGGCCTACCGTATAAGCAGAGGTCCCTTTCGACCATTCCCAGTTAAAACCATACCGGTGTTAACAAAGTTTGTTTGCTTTTGCAAGCACCAGGGAATTTCTCCCGTCCGTAAAAAAAAATTGAGTGCAGTCGCAGCACGACAACTGGCCTCAAGTCTGAGGAAGTCAATCTGGCCAAGTTAAGACCAAAGGAACACAAGCCAATGATTGTTTTACGTCGCTCAAAAGTTCTGGCAGGGCCTGGCAGTTCCATCGCTGAAGTGAAAGCCGTCGAGAGTTCAATCAGACGTCGTTTTTCAGCTGAGGCCGGATGTGAGGCGCGTCGCTGGAGGACCTTCTCAGGGCTGATCCGGCCCGGGATTAAAGGAGCTCACATGCTGCAGCGCCAGACAGGTCAAGATGTTCTTGATCGGCAGAGTTACGGCACTGCCAGACGAATGTTTGTAATGTTCAGTTCCAGCCGTATACTGCATAGGGAATGACAAGATGGTTCGGATGTTCGCAGTTTCTAAGTTCGGGTTCCCCATTACCACCGCACTACTATTGCAGATTGTGATCTAATGTGATATCGTGACTTACGTCATCATTTGCTTGCGGATGTGGCAGAACAACTCGTTGGAAGAACCTATTGATTTTTTAGCAGGTATCCTGACCCGGTAAAGCAACGGAAGCTCCTTCACGGATCGAGTGGCGGAACCAGACACTCTGTGTTCGTTCGCAGCGCGTGAAGGATATTCTGCTCTGCGTGACGTCACGTAAAATCTTTTTCGTGTGCGTTCGCAGTGTGGCAGTTTTTTTTTGTTTACAATTTTGTATGACTGATGACAACTGCGCATGCAAGACATAAGCGTGTCCATCAATTACTGACACTGGAATCTGAATATAGTGTATCAGCAGTGGATCGGTTACGAGCCTGCTGCATTTCACTGGTATGAATAGATCTCCCAGGACCTCACGTTGTTCGTGAAACCTCACGAGTGCCTTTACTAGCTGCTGAATAGATCATACAATGATTTGTGTTTTTTTTTCGGTTCCTGTTTTCCCTAGCGGTCCCGTCAGACATTCGTAACGTCACCTACGCAATTACCCATTAGCCCATTAACTACTAACGTTGCCTGATCCGCAGGGATGTCGATTTGTATTCTTTCGAGGGGGCCCTGGCCCACCCAATGTTGATTTGGGCCCATTCAATGTTGATCTGGGTCCTTCCAATATTTTTTGCCAGTTTTAAAGGGAATTGAGCAAAAATAACGAAAGAAACGGCCGCAATAGATAAAAGACAAGCAGAAGGTATAGAACAAGGCATAAAGGGATGTATCTACCTATCTTTCTTTCTACCATATATATGTATATATATATATATATATATATATATATATATATATATATATACCTATATACATGGGATAAAAACAATTTTTTACTTGAAAAATAGTAATAGAAAACTCGAAAATTTTCAGTGATCAAAATAAAGTGGACTAAGTCCGTTGAGATACCCACATCTGAGGGAGGTTAGGTTGTCAGGCCCACGGCTCGGCCTACCCAATCATTTACAGCTATTGACGTCCCTGCTGATCCGTCCGTTTATTAAGTAGCCTTGATCCGCAAGTACAATGCGTTCACCATAACCAAAGAAGCTGCGAGTAACCTAGACAGTTAATGAGCGAACCTATTGCACCATTTTTGCCAACTCTGACCAAGTAACGAAAACTATTCTGCGCGTCCTACAAAGATTCTACCTGACGTCACGAAGAATCTATGCCGTCCGCGCGGCATCGAACGGCTTTTCGATCTGGACGGCGAAGAGTCTTCGTGACGTCACATAGAATATTGGTCGTCCGGGTGACTGCGTACGCACCCTTTATATGAGATTGCCAGGCAAATGTTTGGTTTTATCAACACCACCTCTGACCTAAAACAGCTATGGCAAAAGCAGTCAGCCGCAAGAACAGCTTTAAGGGTTGCAATGTTGCGTGGGAGGAAAGGGCGATTGTATTGTATTGTCACGTACGTATGGTAACGTATTGTCACGTCCCAAATTCGGAAAACACAGCGCATTGACCGAGTTTTGAGCGGGCTACGCACGAGTAAAACGGATCCTTTTACGTTACATGAGGCCCGTCTGTTTGGGCATAAACTGGCATGTCTTCGCCGATGGGGTCAATCATTCACAAAGCAGCAATTACAAAAATAGCGCACGAATAATGGTTCATCATCATACATGTTGGCACGTATGTTGTTAAACGATGCTACAGGCTCATAATATTATACAATTCCCGTCTTGGGGTGAGTACTGAATGAGTGTTCTACTGTGAAATCGCGACATACCTGTCGTACATCGAGATGGCGCCACTTTGGTCGTCTAGTGGGAGGGCGCCACGAAATGGTCCAGGTGGCGGTGGTACCCTGTATTTGCAATGCGCAGCTCGGGTAGACCGAAATGCCGAGTGAACGTCCCCGTCAGCAGAAATCGCCGCGTGAAACCCAAAACGGCTGCATCATCAGCAGAATATTCCATCTGCGTCAGAAAGCCAAAGGCCAAGATTTGTGTTCCGTTGCTGCGAAGAGGTGAATTTACCTTACGTTTTGCTCTGGCCATTGCTGGATATTGATTGTTCCAAGCAGAAATACTGCAGGTACCACTGGAAGATGCACGCAACGCATTTTGCGTACTTTGCGTTACTAAAACCTACCACCCGTCACTACCCTTTTGTTTTAGGCAGGATCTTATGTCTTAACCAGCCATCAAGACAGCTGTAATGGATGGCAATGAGCGGTAGTCAATGAGCTGTTATGGAAACTGTGTGTGTCCTCAAATTAGTTCTTAGGTACGCTCTCAGACGTCCTTCCTAATACACCTCGAGCAAACAGAGATTAGTGGAGAATTTCCGAAAAAGATGTACAAACAAGTCGATCGAAAGACGGTATGTGCTGCCTGGACAGTTGCAGGAAGTCCTGCGGGGATGTATGTATGAACAGCTGCACAACGTTTGCCATACAGGACTCAATAAGCATCCATGAAATCGCGTTTTTTTTTTGTCTGGACACCGCCAGTTCTTTGGTCGCAGTCAATGCACAGTAAAAAATCTCCTTCCCATTCTGGAACAGTAAGCATCGAAGGTTTACATCTCCAGACATCGTTAATTGCCGCGTTGCACTGATACTAAATAAAACGAATGCAAACATGACCCGGTCGTGTGGGTTACAGAAGCAGGGCGGCGGGGCGCGGTAGTATATTTGTTCGGGCGGCCAACACACGGAAGAAAGTGAAACTCCAGCCCATCACAAAGGACAGATGTAACAAAGAATGTCATATATCGCTAGTGGTACGCTCGTTTGTGCACCACAATTAACGCAAAACCAGAGTTCTGTATACATTGCTAATGTATGCATGTACGGTGCATTGACTCTGTTGGTGGGGGGCGCACGTAGAGTGCGCAGCAGTGGATACTAGAGCCGGGTGCAGCGATGATCGCACATGTGTTTTTTTCGTCAGTTGCAAATTTGGTCCGAATGTTGTGTTGTGGGCATATTAGGGGTCAGAGCAACGCTAAGAAGTGCGTGCCGCACGGCCTCAACCCTGGCGTCCGTTCGTGTAATTTCAAGTTATTGCCATGATTTTGCAGGTGGAGAAAAAGCGACGTATGGCAAGCGTATATTTCCATAGATCTGAAATTTAATTTTTACGACTCTTACCCGCCTCAGTCGGCTGAGCTTCATCGCCCTTGTAAGACGGGCTCGAGTCGTCTCGGTGTTAGACACTTAGCCTGCGGGTCAGCTAGCAACTTGCCATTACAGGGTCGCACTGATTGTCACACCCATGTCGTTTTGTTTGTTTATTTGCAAGTAAGGACGCACATTCTCTTGGTCACATTCTCAAGGCGTCCAGTCTTGCGTCAAGTTTTGTTCTCGCCAAACGTCAGTAAGTCTTCCGTGTCACCCACATCGCACCCTTGGCGCCACGTACACTGTCTGCCTCGAATCAATGGTTAGGTTGGAATACGCGATCCGGTGTGGGAATCGGTCCGTGCAATAAACTTGCTTAGCACGGTCGATCTTACCCCTAACACCATCCCGGAAACCATTCGGGTAAAAGAAAGGCAAAAGAAAGAACAAAATGGAACTATATTATGACCCGAACCCTTGCAACAGTCCATCGTTACTGGTCCAAGAAATGGGGGGGGGATGGAGGAGAGACACCAGACATCTACCACCCTTCCCAAACCATGGATGAAAGAGCACTTGGTCTGGAAGTTTCACAGGTAAATTTACTTATCTAAAATAATACTGCAGCATTTTCCCTTTACCATGGTCCTTAACGTATCAGATGCGCGGCAGGTGTCTCTCTCCACCGGTTCGTTTTACGCGGGGCATCTCGAGAAGAAAGTACCGAGGTAGTTCCCCTAGTTCCAAGTTTGTTCCTCCTGAGAGTCACGTGGAAAGTTGGTCGGATAACTCAGCTGGTGAGTGTCTTCTGTATGGCGGGAGAATTACTTACCATTTGTAATACATCTACCTACGTATATCCTCTGCCAGTCTACACAGCTCAGAATGTGTTGATATTTATTTTCATCAGTTCTGCTTATTAGAATGGCTAGTACCAGATGTTATACATGTTCTCATAGCATGGATTTTAATGTAGGTTTCTGATGCACCATTGTTAACATCATTTAGGTACTGAGTATAATGATATTTCATATTTATATGTTTTCAGTGTTATGTGTTGAACATATTTTTGTGTTTTGCAAAAACATTTTTTCCTCAGAATTTTGTGTTGGGGTTACACATATAGGGCCAGGAAGTGCATCAAAATGTGTTGCTTTTGGAAATCCTATGTATGTTGTAAAACTATTGAAATGTGACTCTTGTAATATCTTTCTCCAGTTGATTTGTCAAGATTTGTAGATAAATGAGGTTGACATCATTAAATCACTTTTGAAATTTTCCACCACAGTTTTTCTTCTTCATTGTACTTTGTATTGTCTGTGCATGTCTGTCTGTGCAAACAGTGTCATTTTGTTTTGTAGAGTAAGTGCACTGGCCATCATGTTCAGCACTGTTTTGCTAACCCAAATGGTAGATTGTGTGTTCAGAATGGGTTAAATTAAGGTTGAAAAGTGGGATGTAAAGTGCACTTTCCTAAATTGAATCCCAGGACATTCACCTATACATGTCCTGTGGCTATCTTTTTTCCTGTTTATGCTGTAGATAGGGATGTTTTATGAAGTGATCAAACACCTAAAAGTGACCTATTTCTCCAGAGTTGCCTTATCACAGCAAAAAGCAGACCAAGATTCAAGTTTGTTTTGCAATATGTGTGGTAGTATGGTCTCATGTTGTGATGCTACCTAACTCAAGGTCATCAAAGGTCAAGGTCACAGGCTAGGTCAAATTTGACATCTGTGATAGCAGGTCATCCATTGCATTTTTCTGACCCATTTGACACAGGTATTCTCAAAAGGGCATTTTCAAAGAGCATTAGGTATCATTAAACCCTTGAAAAGCCCCCAATTACCATGCACAATGCAAATGTAACATTACATTTTGTATCTTCAAATGTGGAGTATCACAAGGATTATGAGCATGCTAGTGATTCTACCTACCACCATTGGATCACCCTAGAGGTAAATCTGGCCTGTGTGGCACATTTTGAGGGGATGTTGTACAACATTGTCAAGGCCAGGATCTTCACACTGGCCATTGAGAGTGCCAAACAGATGCCATCAGTGTACTTGCCAAGCTGAAATATGGATAAAACTGCCAGAGTTCATTCTTTAAAAAAATGCTGCTTTGTTGCAAGAAACTGCTGCATAAGTTGTATGTGGGATATTTTACAAGAAAATTCAGTAATCCTTTGGGATGTATCAGGAACTCAGTTGCTTCAGTTTCATTTGTAAAATACATTCTCAATGGACCTGGAAAGAAGAAAATATATATTGAACTTACCATGATGTAGCATGAGGTCATTGGTGCTCTATTTTAAGCTTTCAGATCATGCTGATGTGCAAAGCAAGCCCAATTACCATATGTCAGAAGTGCACCATACATTTTAAAAGCATGGACATTAGGTGGCAAAGTAAAACTGAATGTTTGCAAACATGGTTGTTCTTATGGTGCCATTGTAACATAACCTAGGATAACCTCATTTCCAAATTTTTGCTGGTATGTGCACAATTGATGTACAAAAAGGTGCTAAAAGTTTCAAGATGCTGCATTTATTCATTGGGAAAATATCATAGAAATGCAGTAACAGGGAGGGTTAAAGGCACCCATCATTGGGGGATTAAGTCATTTTATGATGCAAAAATGAAATGAGCACAAAATTAATGGTCGCAGCAGTACCACATTATTGGAGTGACTGAGGGCCCAGCAATTTGGCTCTGATGGGTAACCATGCATTTGGGAAGTGATTACCATGGCATGGTCCTGCATGCAGGTATGCACTAGGTTTTATGTGCTGCATATTGTTTATCAAGAGCGATTTCTTGTCCACTTTATCAAACACATTACAATGGTCTTGATTTGGGCTTTGTGGTAACGTGTTTGATTCATGTCTGGTGTATTGCAAGTACTGCAAGTTTGATGACTATGTCAGAAAGTCAGTGCTATTTATCCTGAAACAAACACATTTTACCATACCCATACATGGCAGCTATGCTGTGGGCATATTGAACATAAAAGGTCTGTAAACTTGTCCAGTCCCAGTGGTTAGGATAAGATTCCTCCCCGAACTCTCAGCAATTTGGTCAGTATGCTCAGGTCTGCACAGCTCGATGCAGTATAGGTCCTGATCCCAACACTGTACCCTTGGATGGAATGTTCCACCCACTTCCACCTTTGAAGGGAATAGTTCACCCTGGTGGGAATCCCTCAAATAATATGAAATGACTGTTTAAGCAGAGTACGCAGACAATGGTGACAAAATTTGTTTGTGTCATGAAATTCGGGAAATATAAAAAATTTTGATAAAGAAACTGTTGAACACCATGACCATTTGGAAGCATGAAATTGGTGGCTTTTCCATATCATATTGAAATTGAAATCAGCCAGTGTTATGCTCTTTATTTTTGCACTATTAATTGTTGTACTTTGTTCCATTTTGTTCTTTAAAATTTTCGTTATTTTGAATTTATTCCAGTTCATACCCGAACATGGCATTCTTCGCGATCGGGGCGGCTTCACTAGCCTGCTACCCGCTTGCATAGTTCACGAAGCCCATCACTATTATCGGTGGCAGGAATAGATTTAGAAAAAAGGGATAGGGGTTAGAAGTGTGACCTGAAGTGATTCTTGAAGTAGAGTGGAAACCGTCGCATTTAACGAATGGGTCACAGGAGCATGGAAGTGCACTCCAGCCTTATGGATAGAGGGTAAAAAGTTGAGTTATAGACCATTCGGGTAAACGCCATTTGGTAGATTGTTCTTTTTTCTATAATAAATGGCCAAAATAGTTTTACTCAGCCTTTACGGTTGACTCCGTACCCGGAGTCAGACTGGACCAACACGACCAGAATAGTAATTTTTCGCCTCGGATGAATAAGTTATTTTTCATTGTGGTGTATGTGCGGATATTCGGCAATGCTTTTATGGTGCTTTAGCCTGCTGCTACGTTTTTTTTAAGCCCGTGATGACCGTACGTCAAGCCGCATAAGAATCTTAGAATCGACCTTTGAGTGGTTCGCAGATTGTTAACAAAATCCCAAGAAAACGTACTATTTGGTTCCAGCTTATGTGGCCTGACCTTACGTGACTTTTTTGTGACTTTGAAGACCTTGCTTCTACCATTTGCACTGCCTCTGTTGTGTTTGAAATGCTTATAATAATCAGAAAGATCAAACATAGTCTTTGGCCTTAGTTGACTTTTAAAACTGCTTGGGGTTGTTTTGAAAGGTAACATCTTTAACACGCGCACTGGAAGGGGGATCTTTTTGTGCTCCCCACGTGTTTTTCTTGAAAATCTCGAGAACGGATCAGAGCTGGCTGCTGCTACTTTGTGATATTTATAGCAATTGAATAATCGGCGATTGAAATTGAATTAAAACGCAGAAGAAATCGAAAATCGGCGGGAAATTTTTGAAGTTTGAAGCAATTGAAGTCAAGCAAACATAACGAAAATAACGGTTGCCGTTGACAAATGGGAACTTTGTGAAAGAACTAGCGTTCTACCTGAAACAACCGCTTGAAAACAGTCAGGCGACGCCATTCGGGCATAAGTGATGGTTGTATCAAGACCAAAGCCAGGGTCGATATGGGTCAAGGTCATCAAGGGTCAAGGTCAGCCAACTTGTGACCTGATCCAGATTTCCTTTGCAACGTATCGGTTTCTATGAAATATGCATTCAGAGAGCCTAATAAAAACACGTGTGCGCACACTGATACGCTTACATATTCCCGGGTCAGTGAAGGTCAAGGTCATCAGAGGTCAAGGTCAGATATCTTGCGACCTGGTCCGGCTTTGTTTTTCGATTAATGTGCCGAGCGAAATGCCGATTTGTATGAAATATGCATTCAAAAGCCCTAATTAAAACACGTGTGCGCACGTGAATGCGCTTAAATATACGAGGGTCAATGCAGGTCAACGTCATCAGAGGTCAAGGGTAACTATGTTGTGACCTGTCCCGATTTGCTTTGCAATATGTGGATTGGTATGAAATATGCGTTCAAAGACCCTACTAAAAACATGTTTGGCACATTGGTACTCATATGTATATACATATATGCATATACATACGTGCCTACATATAAACGCTGGAAGTGATGAAATGTGGTCAATCAATGTCAATGTGATCAAATGTACCGATGTTGGCTATCTTCACTGGAAATACGCCAAATGATGCGTGCAGCGCCCTCATTTACACTCAAACTATCCCGTGTTGCTCGAAATCTGATCAGCAAAAGATGAAAAAAAAATGACACCATAGGTCAATCACCTGACATGGCTTCGGCCGCAAATCCTCAGTCAAGACGTCAGATGAATGGAAGTTGTCGTATTCCACGTTTTAACGCTCATACAAATACCCTTTTCCCGTTTCGTTCGGAAAGTTGTACGGAATGGCCTGTACGGACAGGGGAAGTGTCCAAAATTGACCTTTTCGGCCCCATTTGATCTTGAAGGTTGACCGAGGGTCATAAAAATTGCACACAATATAAATCGTTGTATCCCTACCCTGTCCACAAAATTTCATGTCTCTAGCTGTTTCGGTTTCCGAGATCGGAGGGTAGGTCTTTTGGGGCCCTTTCCTTCCAGTGCGCGTTAGCGCGAAACCTCCTTTCCACTGCGCGGGTTAAACCGGCAGTTGCGGGGGTATTTCGCCATCCGTTACTTGCGTGGGGGGGGGGGCGGTGTCAGACGTTACCACTGAATAATTCTGCAAGCAATGGACCCGTTTGGCTAATCAGACGTGTATCGATTACGCTCAATAATGAGACCCTGGATGTGACACATTTTCGGACCTTAAGGCTGTATTTTTTGTAAGTCTTTATAAGTCACGCCAAAAGTTATTCTGTGACCGATATGAGGCGTGCCGTTTTGTGTACAAAGCCCGAAGTATAGACATGCTCGGAGTGAAAACGATAAAAATCATGTACAGTATTCCAGTATAAGTGTATCTGAGAAAAATGGCGACGCAGCTCAACGTAGTTCATGAAGTACTAGGATGTCAGTTACATGTTAGCTTCGAATGTGCTTAATTTGGCGAACATATGTCCATCAACACCGTAAAACTTCATCAGATTTCTCTAAATACTCTCAGTGTATGACTGAAGATCGTTCGCCTTTATTTCACGTGATATGACGACTAGCATTGCTTGGCGCTGTTGCGATTTGCATGAATGCGTCGTGAAATAGCATGCAGTGCAAACGACGGAAGTTTTCTTTGTTTTGCTTACGTATGTATCCTGAACTGAGTTGCGTGGGCCCTGCGATACGGTACAAGGGATATGAGTGATGGCGTTAAACGTGCTGTAGCGTTATAATGTAGTATGGTAAAGCATAAGTAGTGCACGCGTACATTGTAGACCACCGTAAACGTCGTGAAACCTGCACCACGCACTCAGTGGGGGAAAACTAGACATGATAAGCAGCACATCAGCATACACTGGCCGCGATGCCGTGTAAAGCATCGTGCAGGTTGCGGCATATCGTGGGAAATCCGGTTGTGTTCGCATTAGCGAGGCAGAAGCAGAATTGGTTGGACTGGCAGGAAAAATAAACAGAACTGCTGGCCCGTACCGGTCCTGCCATAATGCTCCCTGGAGTCTGGTAGCTTCCCAACAAGTGAACAGTGAATCAGGAAAGTAGTTGTACTCTCTAGATTGTACGCGTTTGGATTCCCATTGCGTTTGCTAGTGAACTCTATCCGCCGTATATAAATATGCCGGGAGTAATGTTTTCGCGCTCATTCGTGTTTTTCCTGGGTGGCTTTGAACCGCTCAGTCATAGCAGCGGAAAATGTCGTGGGCTGGCGTGACATTTAAGCTTGGAGTTCTTCGTCATGTATGCAAGATGCAAAACGAATGCAGAATGCCGAAATAGATCAACATGTATCTTTTATTGCGAAATGCATAAAACATTGGTGCAGGCAGCAACGAAAAAAGGTCTCGCTGGTCATGCGTCCCACAAGGCGTCTTATTGGTTTCGGCACTGCCATTGTTGAGCTATGTAATGAAACACCTCCCCAAACGGAAAGATCCTTTCTCTTTGGCGAGTGTCCGGTCGGGCAGACGCAGCCCCAGGTGACACGTGGCGGTCTCGGATCTCGAGTCTGCTCGGCGAGCGCGGCCGCGGCGGTGTGGTGAAGCGCCTGTTTGTGTCGACCCCCGCCGGCCGTGCCGGATGGACGCGAGAGATAGCGGCGGCCGGGCCGGCACGGCGCCGGGCTGGGGGCCGGGCCGCGACCGCTGGCGCCGCCTGCCGGCCGGCGCCGCGCCGTCCCCGGCCGCCGCCGCCCGGCCGGCCTGTCCTGCGGCTGCTCTGTGGTGCGACGCCCGACTCCGCTCCGTTCCCGCTCCTTCCCCGAGCAAACATGCTGGAATGTGAGTGTTCCGATTCGGCCTGCGCGCGCCCTGTGCTCGGGTCGGGCGGTGGTTGGGGTGTTATCGCTCGCGGGAAGAGCGTGCCAGGCGCCGTGTGAGGGACGGCGACGGCGAGGGGGTCACTACCGGCCTCCTGTAAATATCGTCAGTTGATGCGCGAACATTGGACAGTGAATTGAGCAGATTTGAGTGATTATTTTGTCTTGCTGAGCAGTTCTGCGCTGTTCAAGCAAGATGCAGTTGGTGGCCATTTGTTTGGTGTGTCATGATTATATTATGATGTACGAGGGAAGTGTAAATGACACAAAGGGATGGAAAAATGTGTTCGTGGCACACACCTAAAATGTGTTGTCAGTGAAGTTCGTTTGAGAGGCGTAAATTGCTGACTGTTCGTTGTTCGATATTTACGAACGTGTTGCCTCTGTATGCTGTCGGTTATGACCCAAGCCCCGTGTAGATTCTAGGTTTCCTGTGCCATGACGATGAAAGGGAGGAAATGAAGGAGTAAATGCCCACACAACTGATTTCATTGTGCATGTGTTGTCGAGTTATCATGTTTTTGTCGTGTCAGATCACGGACCTCACCAGGCATGGGGACGAAGCCGGTTTCGGCTTCGACTTCGGCTTTGCGAGGCCACATTTTTCAGACATTGCTGACTTCGGCTTCGGCAGTTTGTCATTTCCAACGACTGGTTTTGGCTTCGGTTTTGGCTTCAGCTTCGTGCCCTTTTTAACGGTTGGCCTAGGGTTCGGCTTTGACTTTGGGCGATTTTTAAATGCTGGGTGTGGCGTCGGTTTCGGCTTCCCACGATTTTTAGTTGCTGGTTTCGGTTTCAGGAGCTTTATTCAGATGGCTTTGACTTCGGTTTCGCGGTTTTCCCCTCGGCAGTTACAACTGCTTAATAAAACCATTGCTCCCAGTTTCCCCAAAAGGTAGATGCTAGGCCGTGCAACGGTCTGTAATCGGTAAATACAAAATGTGTCCTGCATTGGTAGCTTTTCTTTTTGTCTGGACGTAAAGCGGCATAGGGAATTTGGTACCAGTTGACTAGAATTTTCATATAGCTGAATGGCCTAATTTAACGCTAAAATCGCATTTGACGAGTAGTTACTCTTCGCTAGATTCAGGTGTCTTCAAAGAAAAGGAAACCATGTGAGCTAGCGAACCTTCCTTGGTTTTCAGGAATGGAAAATACCAAGTGGACATTTTCGACACCTTATATCATACCAGTTTTGCATGCATACGACAGTGGTTTTGGCTTTGCAAAACACATGAACACCTGATTCCGCTTTGGCTTCGTGTAATCCTAAGCCGTTGGCTTTGGCCTCAAGTTTCAAAGTCACTGGCTTCGGCTTTGGCTTCGCGTTTGCGAAGTTCGAAGTCACCGGCTTCGGCATTGACTTTGAGTTTTACAAGTTCGAAGCCACTGGCTTCGACTTCGGCTTTGCAGTTCCGAGCTTCAAAGCCATCGATTTTGGCTTCGGCTTCGGCTTCGTATCATTGTTATGGGTTTGGATTCGACTCGGAAGCCAGAAGCCTGGCTTCGTCCCCATGCCTGGACCTCACACGAATGAAACAAGTTCATGGTAACAAAAGTTAACTCGCGACCTGCTAGGGAGAAGGCTGGACTCCCACTTTATCCCTACCGTGCAGTTTTGCAACCGACAGCGTCTTTAAACTTTCACTACGCCTCGTTACACTAGTTGTGCACATTTGAGTGTAAAACATTGTGAAGGTTATGTAAGTCCATGTCAGATGACGTCATGAAGACAAGAGTTTTACGGTTTTGCCGTTTCCCGAGTTTTCTTCGATTTGATCACCACAGGTCGTAATAACTTCAGGAAAATAAGCCATTCCGATGTGAAATTTTAATGGTTAAGGCATATTTGCATGCACTATGTAATCATAACAGTCCATTTGACCCATTCTGAACAAGTGTAAAATCCAATAATGCTTAGAGTAATTGGAGTTTTTGAATTAGCTTCACGAAACTTGTCAATTTTTCGTATGCAGTCCTCCGTTATATCACATCAAAGCCTCATAACTTTATTTTGAGCAGGGCGGAGCCACGCCGAGCTTTTGGAAGGGACCCCAGGCCATGTATGACACTGTTTATGGTAAAAGAACAGTGGCTGCAGAAACAGTTTTTAAGGTAGACCTTGAAGCTTGATGCGATTTTAAAGGCAGATAACTCGGCAAAGAACGAAAAAACATTTTTGTTCGTCTGAGATGTCAAAGCCAAAATTCAATTTTTTGAAAATATTTTTGACATTAATTTTGAAAATTATAAAACCTGGAACATATATGACTCATCTCAGTGCCCTATCTTGAGGTCAGTTTTTTAGGTTGATGTCAGATTGGGTTACGGGGCTTTGACCTAAGATGTCCGTGCGCCTACCCTGTATCTTGAGGGCCAGAAACAGGACTAAGAAATATAGTAAACTAAGGTGATGGGAAACCCCTTCAGACATAATGAAATGAACTCAAGGCCATTCCTTGTGACCTTGTCATTTGAGGTAATTTAGGGCCAAAGGTCGTAAGTTCACCTGATGGATATGCGACCATGACAGTTTCTTTTATGCCCATGCGCCGCCTATGCCAGAATTTTACAAACATTGTCATACTGTTTGTAGTTCTTAAGCTACCATGATGAGTAATAAAAGCTAACAAATATTTTAAACTTTATTCCATTTCATTAAAAAATTGTATTCCTTCCCTTTTTAGGTCCTGCGAATACCGTAATTTTTTCTCGAAATTCTGAATGTATTGCCCCTGATTTACTCTAGCTGCATCACAATCGAACGATAAACATCGGAGTTATAACAGTTAAGAAATACCCTCCCTCTGACTTTTCCCCCTCCCCCTGTATTCACCCTTTTCTTTTTACCGAACGTGCTTTATGTCATGGCAAATCGATGCCCATTGATTGTGATGAAGTCAAAGGAATTGTTCTGGAGATCTCAGAAGGGGAGGGCGAATAAGCCCTCCCCACCTCCGTCCCCCCAAGAAAAAAAACGGGAATGCGCCTTAGCGTTACGGACACGGAAATGGGGTTAAGGGAACGACACTTCGCAGTGAGACCATTTCATATCTCCTCACGCTCTGTTTGTGTGCTGTCGATGGCTTGGAAATGCAGTGAATGGCGGCACAATTTTTTTTTTTACATGCTGACCTTTGACTCGCACCATTAACCAAGTGAAGCTGAGGTTTTAAAATGTGACAGACTGTTGTTAAACTGACGACGGAAAAGATGCACTAAGTATCGCGCCTCCAAATTGCTTTGCATTTCGTGTCATCTGAAACGAGAGGGACATTGAAGATGGCAAGCGTGTAAGTGAAATGTTACACCCTGGTGGACTGTTTAGAAAAATGATTGGCTCGTGGAAACAAGTTTAGGTTTGAAGATCCATTTTTGGACAAATGTCTGGAAATATCGAAAAAATCATTCGTTAAAAACCATGTTTTGCAGTTATACGGTAATATGACACAATCCGGCATTCTGCAAACGTTCTGTGACGCACAGTCGGTCGTGATGTCACGCAACAGCGAAAAATACGACAAGGCTGAATAGGACACAGTAGACAATCGTGAAAAATGGTACTAAAACTCCAAATATGCAGAGTTCTGAAACACAAGGTAAATTTCAAATCTGTCGGAGATTACTCGTCGCAATTGGGGTATTTCAACTCAGAACAGAAATTAAAAATGGAGCAGTCCCGTTAAGATCACCAGTTTCTTGCAACATTTGTGTTACACCGTTTAACCTTTTGGAAGACGTAGAAACATGCGGGATGCGTGTGTTTTAGCCTGGATTCAATTTTTAAGGATTAACTTCATTAGCTTAAACTTGGCTTGTTCTGCTGAAATGTAAAAAAGCTAATGGAAGCGATGAAATTCATTGCCGCACAAAACAAGTAAGTTTTGGCGGGACGTGTCTGTCAAACTAAGTGCACTTCCATTTTCTTGCTTTCATTTAGTTCTAGTCAGCTTCAGTTTTTACGACTACTGTTCGGAGGGAATTGTTTTGACGCGCGGCGTTCGAAGTCGCAGCTCATTGCATTTATGACGAAAAGATTCATGGTTTCAGGCCTGATTCCTGCACGTTGCGCTGGCCCCATTCGTAAGATTTCGATGGCTGTTAACCCTATTCCCGGCAGGGGGGGGGCTGAATCCGTCCCCCCTCTGGTTTTTTGCTTGCCAATTCCAGGCTGTTTAACGCAGCTTCACGAAACGTGGTGACTTTTCCTGGCTATTCTTTCTACGTGCCGTGACAAAATTTCAAAGTTCTTTTCCGCTCAGGAGCGGAGCCAGGCAACGCTTTTGGGAGGCACCTCAGGCTATTTTTGGCCATGTTGAGGGTAAAAGGAAAATGTCTGCCAAAAACAGCGTTTTTAAGATAGAACTTAAAACTTTATATGTATGTATAGCCAACTAGTTGAGCAATGTGCAGATATAATTTTGTTCATCTAAGGTCACTTTACAAGGTCAGGTCAAGGTCAAAAATCGAAATTTGTTTTCTTGTAATAATTTCGGCGGTGTTTTTTTTTGAAATGCCAAACTCGGAATATATATGACGTAGAAAGGTGCCCTCTACTTATGTGTCAAGTTTCAGCTTGATATCAGGTCGGGTCACGGAGCTATGACCTAAAATGTCAGTGCGCGTACGCTGTATCGCAGTAGCTATAAAATGAATTTTTTGAGAGTGAATTCAAATGATTGAAAACGTTTACTGATAATATTAAATGCACACGAGATCATTCCAAGTGACCTCAAGGCCACTGGAGGTCATTTAAGGTGAAAGGTCACAAGTTGATCTGAAGAACGTGTGACCATGACAGTTCCCCTTTTTCATGTCCCTGACACCGCCTATGCTAACATGATGCAAACATTGTAATGCGATTTGTAGTTCTTTAGCATAACATGACTAGCAGAAGCCAAAAAGAGTGTTGTTGCCTTTTTTGTTCATTTAGTTGTTAGAAAACCAATCCTCCTATTTTTGAAACCTTGTGAACGCCCATGAATTTTATCAAAATTTCAGACGTCTGTGCCAGTGGTAAATGCCTATCGATAACCTCTCGATTCATGCCAATTTCATCGAAATCGGTCCATAAACAACGGAGCTATAAGAAGTCCAAAAATACCCCTGATTTTGACATTTTTGCCCCCTGTATCCACACCTTTCAAAATTTTGAATTTTTTTCTATAAAAATGTAGTTCATGTCATGGCAAATCGATTGCCGTTTGTTGCGATGAAATCGGACGAGTAGTTCTCGAGATCTCGGGGGGGGGGGCCGAATCCGCCTCCCCCTGCCGGGAATCGACCATACCGTCTAGTCCTCCGGGAATAGGGTTAAGTAAGGATGTGGTGGATGCAGTGTTGAGCGGGCCCAAACGATGAACTGAAAATCTGATACGGCTTTTCGTTTTCCACTGTCAAGTTTAGTTTGATCTGCGCGGGTTTGGTGTTGAAGAAATGCATTTGGCCGTCTCTGACTGTAAATGTTGTGCATCTGGTATGTTAGGGCTTTGTTAGGAGAGTCCTAACATCTCGGCATGATCGTTACACAAACAAATCTGGCCATTGACAAATACACCATGAGGCCTGGCGCGGCGCATACGTCTCATGAGGATCAATATGTGCAAACGGCTCTGTGGCAGCAGTCTCACCACACGGTGCGTTTTGGGTTCTGGCCGTCTGGCCCCGTGATGATCAGTCGGCCCAGCCGGCCGTGTGTTTCCCGGCTGCGCGCGGTGCGGCGGAGAGGACCGCGTGCCAGGTGCACACAGCCCCCGGAACGAGGAGTGGCACGACCGTCGCCCGCGGCGGCCCGTGCACGAGGCCGGCCCGTGCGCTCCCGTCCGCCGCCGCTCACGGCTGCCTCTGTTGCAGACGAGATGATGGAGGGCGGCCAGAAGCAGGTGTCGTTCGACGGCGGCCTCAAGGCCGAGGAGGAGGCCACCGTCGGCGTGTCGGCCACGGCCGGCGCCCCGTCGCGGGTGAGTACGTCCGCCGCGGCGTGCCCGGCCGGACCCGCCGTCGCTGGGAGAGGGACCGGGCTGGGCGGCGGCCGGGTGACGGCGCGGTTGCTCTGGCGACCGCGGTGCGCCGCGGGGCCGGTGGCGCGCTGCCAGACTGCTAAGGAGGCCGGCGAGGGGAGGCGACCGGCCCACCCTCGGGGCGCTCGACTGATAGATGTCGGGGGAGTGACCGGCCGACTGGCGTTGCTAGGGGAGGCGCTCTTTCCGGGCGCGCCAGCCCCGACTGTCGCCAGGACGACGGCCGCGGGCCGGCGCCGGCTGCCCTTGCAGCCGGGGGCGCCGCCGGACGGCGCTCGGCGGGCGCGTTTTCCGTGCCGTGTTGGCATGTGCCCCTCGCGGACGCCTTTGTCGATCTTCCTGTTGTCCATTTTTGGTGCGGTGGACTAGCAGGACGGGTTATGCGGAAAGGCAACGGGGCCGTTTTTGCGGCGGGGCCTTTGGGCGATGCGATCGCGCGAGGAGTGCTGGTTGTTTAATGTTGGCCTGGTGTCGGCCAAGTCGGACCAATGGAGTCGGCCAAGGTGACGACGACACAACTGCTGGTGATGGTAATGGAGGTGTGCAAGCCGGCGTGCTAGTCGCGCGCCGTCCAAAAAATGGCTGTGGAGTTCGAACAGGGGCATGCTTATTAACATTGGCATGTGCTTGTTGGAACAGAGTTCGACGGTATTACGTGTACCAAAGTGGCGATGCGGCTTTACGCAGTATTCAGAATTAACCGTTTGCGTTTTCGTTGTAGTCTGCTTTCTGCCATTCCGTGTTATGGAACCGAATAAACCCATTTGCGAGGTCTGATGTCGCATGTAGGTAAGGACGTAAAAAAACTCACGACAATGGAAAGAAGACACAAAAAGAGGATTCTGGCAATCATTTCCGAACCAGTTTATGGCTGTTTTCCTCCTTGCCTGAATGTTCGAACTTTTACACCCTTCAACCGTTTTTCCGTGACATATATGGACTTACGAACATTGATGATAAGAGCAGTATGAATAAAACGTCTTTAAAAGAGATTTGGCCTCCTGTCACTGGCTTCATAGAGCTTTTAGCAATCACTGGTGATGCATTTCATGAAACATACTGATAACATGAAATGGCTGCCACCGGGGAAAAATCGCCCCTCCTAGCTTGAAATCTGGGGGGGGGGGGGCGCCCCTGGCCATTCCCATTCTGTTTCCTCCTTGTAATGTCAACTCACGTCACCCAGATCATTGCGCCTCTATCCAAACATGTTTGTGGTCGCTTTTCCCTGTTATGCCTGTATTTACCTTATTTTGTGAAAATATCTTTTCCACACCTTTTGGAAGCTTAATTCGACTCAGTACACTGACATCGGGACATTGCCAGGTGACGCATCACACACGTGAGACAGAACAGGACCCACCTCGCCGACAGGCAAGGAGACAAATAATCACAATCCAGACGGGCAGCATGACGTGCGCTCGGAGGCGGGCCTTACCTTGTGTCGCCGCCGGGACCGACTGCAGCGGCAGCAGCACGCCTGACCGTCGGCTATCTTATCCGCGGCTCCCTCTCGGTCCGATACGGGCCGCGTCAGGGCCTCGAGCAGTGCGCAGCGGAAAATCGTCGGGGAACGTGGGTTTGTCGGGGATGGGAAACGGGTGTTTATTCGTGTTTCTTGGCTCGTTGAAATGCTATGTAATTTTTGGGGCTTGTAGTATGGTATTTTGCGTGACGGCGTAAAGCGATAGAGTTGTTCGCTTTGAGCTTGCATGTAATGACAATATCACTACAATTTTGAACATGTATGTAATGGATGTACTTAACACCACCATTCCGGACTTGTACGTAGTGAGCAGTACAGATGCTATTTGTTATCGTGGCTGGAGATGTCTGAAAGGTTCGTAAGGGAAAAGGTTCGTAACCAGAGGTTTGTAAACAGGTTGTTGAACGGACGAGGTGCGTTTCGGAAAAGGTTCTTATCGGAAAAGACTCGTATCGGACTTGGGGAAGGGGGACGTGGCCGCAATGTTCCCCCACCGTCGCCAGCCGCAGCCAGGTGACTCGGCCATGCCGGGACCGACAGAGACAACATGGGCATCTAGTCGGTTTGTCCACGCACTGTCTGCTTCGTGGGACGGGCATTGGTAGGTGGTGCTTTCCTGCTGGACAGTGTGAATCGGCGGCCAGAATGACAGGCTGCGCGAGGGTTATCGTGTTTTGAAGAACGCGGAGCTAGCGTAAAATGAGCCGAGGAGGCAGCTCTCAATAATGCTTTTTTTTTGGGGGGGCAGTTTCTGTCGTAGGTTGAATATTCACACAACGTCATTTTCATGCGGTGGACTATACGTGAATTCTATTGGCCTTCCGCCCCCTTTCCGGATGTTTCAAAACGTAACCGTTGTGCTTCAAAACCGTTGCTGCTGCGGTAGCCCGATTACGTCCACCTTTGGTGGCCTGCTTACGTCCATGGTCTTAGTCCTCATCCCTTCGCGGCCCTCGCTGGTCGCATGCATGCTTACCCTGTCAAACGGGTGGTCTAGGTAGCGCGGGTCACCCCGTCCCCCTACTAACGTCTCCTGTCATGGCCCAGACATAATCAAACATTGAAAGTGGCGGTGCCGCGTGAAAAGTCGCGGCTGGTTGGGTAAGGGTATGGATAGGTTAGGTCAGCCACGACAGGACAGTGTCACGGACCCTTCACCACAAACATATGGAGAGAGAGAGGGGGAGCAATAATCAACTGAAATTGGTCGTAGTAGCCCTTTTCTCATCACGAAAGTTGGCTGGATCCGCCATTGGCCGCAACCGTACCTCAGGCGTGCAGAGGAAAACAAACCTCGGACGCAGTCATACTGATGCGATGTTAGCCTCTACGACTCCGGCCTGAAATAAGGACGGAAACATATCTCCCATGCATTTGTAATGCGGTTTGGGCCAGTTTTCCGTTGCGTGGTAGATCCGGCTTATATCGCTGCTGTAGTAGTACTCAACCCAAATGGGTCACTCGGTCGGCAGGCGAACCTAGTGGGATACGATGCTTACGTGTGTTATGTAGACGGTCTGTATCGTCTGGATGTGACAGTTGGAGCGGTTTTCGGCGATATTGCGCTACTTCCCACGCTGCTGCCACCGTCCATGGTCATTTTCGCGTTTTTTTCCTCGAAAATGTACAAATGTTTCATGGATTCGTCACGCCAAGGTAGGTCGGAGATAAGGTTCTGAAAAATATCCGGTAAGGGGAGAGGTTCGTATACAATTCACCTCCAATTTGCCGCATGGAAATAGGGTTATGCGAGCTATTCAGACACCACGGAAAACCAAAACTAACACATTATTAAGAGGTCCCCGCCCATTTTTTGCTAACCCCGCCTACTTCAGAACAAGATAACCTACGCCTAACATAGCCTGACTATACTGGCCACCGATTCGTGGTACCCAGCAAGAAAACACCACCTGTAATTGTCCGTGCCGCACGGAAGACAGTAAAAGGTGACGGCCGACGATGGGGAAGCACTGAGTCCGCGTCGTCACGACCTTTTGCGATGCGAATCTGTCCCGTTACGGACTTTTTTGATACAAATCTTTCTCGATATAAAAACTTACGTTTACGGACCTTTGGTAACGATCCTTTTTCCTTACGGACCTTCCCCCCTTTTCGTACGAACCTTTTTCATACGAACCTTTTACAACACGAACCATTCAGGCTACGAACCCTGACCGATACGAATCTTTTTCTGGGGGAACTTTTTTCGATACGAACCTTTTACGATACGAACCTTATTCTTACTGACCTTTGGTTACGAACCTTTCCCCGCACGAACCGTTGGCGTACGAACCTTGGTCCGGTTATCGTTTTGTTTTGCCATTGCTTTCTCGCCTTAAGGTTTTGGAAATTCCACTACCCTTTTTATATGTTCGTTGATCCGTATAATTCCCTTGGTAAATCCAGACGGTTACTGGCGACAGCATTGTCCATTGGCATGTTGTGACAGTGGTGGTAGAACTGGGACAAATTTTGGTATGGAAAAATGAATTCATCGAACCTTTAAATGTGACATCGATTGCGTATTTACAGTAATTTATTACATAAAGCAAAAGAACACACGAACAGGGCAAGATATTGGTATGGAATTTGATACCAGCAATTTCCTCTGGTATGAATAGTTCCATACCAAAGGCATGCAAAGTTACGTCCGTGCTTCTCACCCATCGCGTTGCCTTCAGAATCTGTTGCTCTAGGCGTTTCGTTCTTGGAACTTTTCCGTCGTTGATGCCGTGAATCTGAGGTTTGGTGTCGTCTCGAAAGATGGCGTTACCGTCTGGTGTGGCTTCGAGTTTATCACGCCGGACCAGCAAGAAGTCGCCGAAGCATGCAGTCCAGTAGCGGCTCGTGGTCTCACAAACATCTGAGGTACAGCGTAGGTGTAGCACCAAACTGTCTCATATACGCCTGTCTACCATGAATGATATACGACGTTTTTTAGGTCGACTTATGTAAAGGAAACGAAATGTTACATGATGCACTGCTTTCGGTGTTTCGCCAGTTATTTTCAGAGGAAGTTGGGGCAAACTGGGTATCCAGTTGGATCGGCGCAAAGAAAATAATCAAAACTTCATTCGCGTCCAGCTTCCAAGGCGGAAACTTCTCTGCCGTTTCAAGGGCGGATAAATGATCGTCACTACTCAGGACGTACAGTCATTGTTGAATCATTTGTGCACAGTTCCAGAACATATATCTGACATTTAAACTAATGCGGAATGCAGAGATATCCTAATCAATATTTGTCCCACGAACGCATTCTTTTTCCGCCACTGATAATAGTTCGTCCAGTCGAGCATCCTTCGTCAATGAGCCGACGGTGGCGCCGCGACGGTGGCGGCCAGAGGCAGTACTACGTCTTGCCTCAGAAGGGCCTGTATCATTATTTGCCCTACAAACACATTCCTTTCTCCGCCACTGATGCTCACTCGTCAGTCTAGCATCCTTCGTTGGTGAGCCGACAGTGGCACCGAGACGGTCGCGGCCAGAGGCAGTACCACGTGTCGCCTCACAGAGACCCTGTCAATTGTGTTGGCTGCGGCCGGCGTGCAGTTTCGCGGACGCTCACTAGGGGCGCTGTTGTACATGGGATTCTTGTGTTGGATGAGTCGGGTGAGCTGGCTTGGCTGAAGGGCTGTTCATGCTGATTTTTTTTATACCGACGACGCTTATGTTTTTTATTCGTTCGTTGTTCGTTTACCGCCGCCTTTGCAATGATGGTAAAACAGAAAGGCGACTTTCTTGGTAATTCCATCCGCCATGTCACTGAGCAATGAACATTGACGCCGTCCTGACGACCTTCGTTGAGACAGATACAGTGGATGTCTGTGTTTTATTCCATATGTAGTAATTGAGGCCAGGACACCAATTAACCAAGTCGAATGTTTTGGCTGAATCTTCGGTTCATTGTCGTGCAGTTGTGCTGTGCAAGTATTGGATGATGGAATTAATATCTGTTGGTGGTGCAGTGATGTTTTGGTTAGATTTGATTAGTACAACCAACATGAAAATGCGGCGTATCGTCATGCAAGTTTCCTTGGAACTATTTGTGAAAATTTGGCAACCTTCCACAGACCTTTGTTGTCACTTGCAGTTGGTTGATAGCAACTCACAGACTTACTGAGACTGGCCGCTGTGTTTTCAACGACGGACCCAGTTGTTTTATATATTCAGCCATCTCGGTACTCCAGTATGAAAGGAAAGCAATTTGAACACGATTTACTGTGTCTTTATTAAAGCATTGTTTTCACCGGCGTCGTACGTCTTTGATGTGAGTCATACAGCCCTCTGACTTAGTGGCTGCACAGACCCGGCCGTCAGAGGAGCGCATTATGGAGAGGACTCGGCATGTCTAGACTGCCTCGCTGTTGGCGTCGCGCCGACGGGCTAACGTCTAAAATTAGCCGTTGATCTTCATAGCGTGCGGCTAGCAAAGCCTAATGGGTTTTATAGGAGCGATATATCGTGCGCGACCACTGAGGCTGTAGCTGATTTAAGATAATGGTGGGCTGAATGAGACACCCTTCGTCTTGGGACAAGTCTACGCCGGAACCAGGCCTCCTCGACTGCCGCTGGGTCGTGTCCTGCCATCTCGACAGGCTCTCCGCTCACGATGTCCGTCAAATGACCGGCGTCGCCCTAGCCCGTGCGTGCCGTCCCACTGCCGGTGGTGCGCAGACGGCGGACCCCGCAGTTCTGTTTCGGCAGGCTCGGCCAGCACATCTTCTGCTAGCGGACTATTGGCGGGGACCGGGCGGACTCCGTCGCGAGCCTTCAGAGGGCTTGAGGAGCGCTGTCGACGCGCTGCGCCAGTCAGGGGACATCCCAGCGGCCCAGCCGGTCGCAAGTCGTCTGGTCGTGGCTTTGGTTACCCTAACTACTGGTAGTGTCCCTGGTCCGCATACAAGCGGTTCGGCCGGAATGATTTCGCCCCCTCGGGGCTCAGTTCATAATGCCGGCACTCATTTTGGTGCACCTTCGACTGGTTTCAGACGACAGCGAGGCCTTTGCCTGCATTCCGTCCCGTAACACGTGGTGGCCTGACGCCGCTGCCCACGGACGCAGTATCGCCCTCGACTCGTCCGGAGAGCCCCATGGTCGTGATCGTCGGTCCCGGAGTGACCGGACGATTGCAGGATGAGTGGTGCAGCTCAAGTGGCCGATCCCCCCCTCCCCCGGACGGCTACACCGCCGCTGTCTCACGTGACGTCTCGGTGTCGTCACCGGGCTCGTGTCGCTGACGTGACCCGGCGCTCTCAGTTGAAGGCGTTGTCGGTTTTGGAGCCCTCCATGGGCGGCGGTGGACGCCGCCCGTTGGTTGGCCGTGGACAGCGGCCGGGTTCCCTGGTTGTCCACCGCGTGTCGGGGTGACCGGCCGGCTCGAGTGGTTTGTTTGACGGCCGATATGATAGCGCCGCGGGAGGGTGGCGTCGGGCGGGCGGCGGGGCCAGACCGCGCCCCGCCGCCGCATCCGTCGGCCCTGGCGACCCCGGACCGGCGGGCTCAGATCGACGGACCGGCTCGGCCGACGGCGACGCGAACGGAGTAGTTCAGTGGAGACGGCGGACGGCGCCATGGCCACGCGCGACGGCAACGCGCCGACCGACGACGACGAGACGACGCGCTTCCTGGAGGAGGTGCGCGACCGGCCGGGCGTCACCTTCGCCAACACGGCCGAGCACGAGAACGTGGTGAACAAGTTCCTCAACAGCCAGCTATCGTCGGAGCGGCGCACGCGCAGGGTGAGCTGGCCGGCCGTCCGTGAGCGACGCCTGCTGGGCAGGCGTCGACGCCGCGGGCGATGGGAGAATCATTGCGAAGAGGTGCGTGGTGGGAAGATTGACCTCGTCGAGAAATTCGGGTTTTCTTCAGCGCAGGAGACGTAATGTTCTGTCGCTGCTTGGGATACTGGTTGTTTTTGTGTGCACGAGGTAGTGTTATCATTTGTCAGGCGTCCAGTTGGCAGAACAGGTTTTCGCCGGGTCACAGTGCATATGGCGTGCAGTAGCCTCTGTCTGCCTCTGTAGTTAAAGGTCTCCGCCCCGCCGCTTTGCTTGGATCAGTGCCGAGCTACTCCGACGGATCCTGAGAACGTGTCGTCAGGAAAATGTGGCAGATTATGCAGCGTGGCCTAGTTTCGTTCCTCTATTCTTGGAGCACTTCATGGACTCGAGTCGGACCCCCTGCCCGGAAGTCCGTCATCTTGACGAGGTTGGGTTGAAGGTCATCCGATATACGACATGCTTGGATCGTAGAGCTCCGAGATTGAATGAGATATATCGTCTTCCGCTTGGTTGACCCCATTCAGATAGAAATCCCAATCTTTTCGAATATCGCTCATCATATTTACGGCTTCATGCTCTTAGGGTAGCTGTGAGTTCACTTAAGAGAGAGTCCATGAACTCTCCTATGGCGCAGGAAAGGAATTCACCAGCGAATGTCTGACGCGTGAAATGAAGCGCCACCGGCTGGCCCCTGTCCTCCGTCAGCGCTCTTTCCACTATCGCACCGGGCCTGCGGCCTGCTGCTAGCTTGATCAATGATAAAGTGGGTCGTGCCGGTCGATGTTGCGAATGTGGGTCACACGGTCCAAACTGACCGAGTTGGGCACGGCCCCACCGCACGGTGTCTGCCACGTGTGCGGGACGTGTAGGGTCGGTTTAGGTACCTGTGACCGATGCGGTAGGCCATCACTCGCATCCGGCATCCGTTCCTGCGCCCATCACGGACCTTTGTTGCGTCTTTCCGGTGTGTCAAGGACTGTTCGTACAAAAATGTGCAGCTTTTAAGCCAGTAGATCGAAGTGGGAAAAGGTGTGTTTGTTATGATAGCTTGACTGTTCTGGTCCATTGATGTAAACATGCCAGCGCAGGGGCGAAGCCACGGATTTTTGAGTGAGGGGTACAAAACTGGCGGACTCATGGTCTAACCTACCCGGAAATCCTGATTTTCGGTGGGCCTGGTTCGCTGTAGTTCGCAGTGTCAGAAAATGGAAAAAAGAAATAGTGATGTTCGTGAAGCTTTCGGTTGCCGCGTAAGATGGTTAAGTGACATAACTAAACCCTTTACAAATGTAAGACAACACAACTACAAGACACACAAAATATGCTTAGTCTTACAAATCTCAAAAAATTATCCCCATTGCAGAGGAGAAATAAAAACAAAAGAAACGACACATATGTATTTCTTATCAGTATTTCATGGTTTTATCTGAAGTGATGTGAATTGTTGCCCGGTTAAGTTTATGCAGTTCATTTAGCTGTGGGCCTTTATTTAACGCTTTCTTCGGCTGGCGGCTCACATTTGTTTCCGCCTAACGCTCACTTTATGCTTTTGAACGAACGTTTTCCATGCTATATGTTGAGATCGGATCGTAAAACGAACAAAATAACCCTGGGCTTTGAGCAAGCTGGGTCGAGAAAGGAAAAGGACACGACACTCCCTGAAGGGAGGATCCAGACAGATCAGTTGAGCAGCACTTGCAGTCGGTAACGACTATCTTTTGGTCTCTCAGGTGGGAAGCGGGCACCGACTGCTCAGTGGCTCGTGCTGGCCTATTGGTTCACGCTGTTTTGTTGTGCGCTGGCGGTTCAGCGGCAGAGTTTGTGGCGTAGAGCGCTGGGCACGGTAGAACCGGCGAACGTAATTCCCGGGAAGGCCGCCGTGTGTGAGACGGCCTCATACCGTTGGACCAGCTTGTCTAGACATGGAGCACTTGCAGTATGCCACTGTCGGCAATCTTTGGAAACGGTTCATACTTCAGTGGCGTCGCGCTGAGGGTCTCGGTCCCAGGTCGCTTCTTGGGATACTTTCTCATTGCGGAAAGTTTTCACGGATGCTGATGTATTTGTTTAAAGAGTTTGGTGAAAACCCAGTATAAGTATAATCTAGAGGTGATCGGTGAACGGTGCACAGGTGTGTGGGCTGTAATGTGATTTGTGGGCTGTGGACAGGTGTGCGGCCTATGAGGCGACTGTGAGTTGTGGACAGATGTGTGGTCTTTGAGACGACTGTGGACGGTGGACAGGTGTGCGGTCTGCGAGGTGACAGTGGGTGGTGGACAGGTGTGCGATTGTGAGGTGATCTGTGGACGATGGATAAGTGCGTGGTGTGCGCGATGGACCGTGGGCTGTGGACAGGCGCGCGGTCTGTGAGGTGACTGTGTGCGCTGGACAGTTGGCGGATCCGCTTGTTCCGGCCAGTTAGGTTTTCTCGTGGCTCGTGACTGCCGTGGCCAGAGTGCGTGGCGGCCTCCTGCCGTATCCGCCTGGTGGCCGTGACCACCCTCTCCCGGACACACGCACGGCGTCCTGCAGGCCGGTGGGAGGAAGGGGGAGGTCCTTACCCCCCAACGCCACCAGCCTCATGGTTATCACGGAGAGGGAAAGGGAAAAGGACGGAAGACCAGCAGGCACGTGGCGTGATAGTTCGGATGTAATGCGGGCGTGATAAGTTGAGGATCAGCAGCGCATGTTGTACTCGGATCTCACGTGGCGATGTATTTGCTAGTAGTGCGTCACTCGGACCATGTTAGTTTTTAATATCCCCCCCGGCTCAGACGACCAAGTAATTTCGAGGCTTAAGCCCAGGATCAAAGCCACGGCTCGACGCTAATAAATGCGAGCTTTGGAGTAGAATGGCTGCGTCAGGACAGTTTCATTTTGCCGAACTTTCCACAATTTCGTGCTTCGTTAAGCAGGCGGCTCTTATAAATGGCCGCCTTCGGTAGCTTTGGGAGGTCGATGTCTCTGCGTTCAAGCGACCAGGTATGTTTTTTTGAAGGCAGAAGCCCGTTTGCCTCCAGCTGGCTCATCAAATTTTATCGTTTGGCGCTCTGCTGCGTCATTAACGTATCTGGACGAAGCATAGCCGACGCCATTTCGGGCAACTTCTCCGCTGTCGATCCTCGGTGGGTTTTTATGGTGCGTTTCATGCCAACCCCAGACCCTCCTGTTTAAGCGCAGTCGGATGCAGCAGTGCCGATCAAAAGCCTCGTCTGCCGAAATGGCACGTCTCTATTCAAGGCTGGCGATGACCTCTTTCATCTTCGAATGGGACGGACGCGTTCAGAGATGTGGGGCTCGCAGTTGGCTGGAGCCCAGTCGGCGTTATCGGCCGGCCGTCGAAGCTCCTGCTTCAGCGTTCCGTGGGTGACGTCATCGGCTGGACTGCTCCAGCGTTGTATCGCGATTTCAAATGCGGAACTGCACTAACGTTGTCTTGGTAATGTCGGCTGCTAGACTGCTCCAGTTTTGTCTCGCCCGTGATGTCATTGGCGAGACTGCTCCGTTATGCCACAAGGATCGCTTTTCAACGTAAAAGTTGTTTGTATGCGTTCAGCGAGTGTCGTGCATGTACATCCGGCGTCTAGAGTCCTCCGTTGTCCACAAAAACAACGTCTTAAATGAGGAAATAATGTGATGGATGCTTTGCGAAATTGCTTTGACTGGCAGGGTTTGGTATGCGTTTTAAGTGATTTGCGGGGTATATTTGATCTTTTCAGTGCTTATTCATCCATTCACCTCAACCATTCGCTGTCTGCAGAAGGCGGCAATTTTTAAAGCGAAATTCCTTGGTTGGGAACGCGAATACCTACCATTTCGTTGTTGGCATGATTCATCACTGCATTTGAGTTTCTGTGTCTGAAAATTACTGCACGAGGTTGACACCCGTCTCAACAAGTCCCGTAAACTCACTCTGTGGCTTCTGCCCCGTTCAGCTGCCTCTGCGTTTCTCGTAGATTATTTTGAAATCGTGAGGTTTGTGCGGCGGCATGCCTTGTGCAGGTATCTTTAGAGCAATCCGGCGGCTCCCTTGGAGCTTTTCGAAGGGCAGCCCGCTGCGGGCTCAATTTGTTTTTCTCTGGTTACATAACCAGACGCCTTACATAAGACGCCCTCGGCGGAGAGTTAGGGCCGGTCCAGTGGCCGGGGCCTCGGGCGGTGTCGTGACACGGGCCGGGGTCGACGCCGGCCGTGGGGGCGTGCCCCAGCCGTGGCCGTGACAGACCCGAACGGGCCGCACGTGCCCCGGCAGCCTGCTGCCGCCCGACCGGCCGGCAGCGGCTCCGACCTCTGGATAGCGTTGCGGCTGGTGGGAAGGGCGCAGCTCGTCTTCAGGTGGTCCGCGTTTTGTGCAAAGATGTGTTGTTTGTGGGATCGAGTGAGATGTGATATTCCCGGACTGAGTTTCGTTATTGGTGTTGTAAGCTGTGAAGTGTGTACGGCAGTCATGCAGCGAAATTCACGCGAGCTAAACGAAGAAAAACACCATGTGGCAGTTTCTCGGAAGTTATTCTGAAAACATGAAGGCGGAAAGCACGATGGTAGATGTTAGGTTTGTTAACTGATGCTCTTCTTGTTCGGTGTTCGTTACCTTTCGAATGGAAAATCAGTTGCGTTTGCTGCTGGATTCTGGGAGTAAAAACGAACCGCGTAAAGGTGGACTGTTGGTGCACCATTTGTTGGCGGCGCTGGAACATGAAGGGACGACATGGAACAGTATATTGCGTCACGCGGGCCGTTAGTCATAGTAACAAACGGGCGAGTTCTGGATCCGATGCTCGCCGTGACAGAACTGCGCGGATTCACGGTCTGCGGTGGTCATTGGGCCGATCATTGGGGACATCCGCCTCGTCAGAGGTCGCAGCGTTCACGGCCATCGACGATCGGCGGACACTGCGGCCAGGGCTTCGGAAGCTCACATTCGTCGGCCAGGCGTGAGTCTGCCTGCTGGCGTTGGCACACCACAGAGTTGTTGCGGACGTGAGCAAACATTTCGTGGACTAGCCAGTGGTAGTTCCGGCCTGGTCTATTTCTGCTCCTGGATGGGTGAATCAATAGTGAGCCATGATTGCGCCACCGTCTGGGAGCGCAGTGCGAAGTTTGGACATTACTTATCGCTGACGAGCCAGTCCTAAATTTTACACGGGTCCTTCCGCTGGTATTGCCTTTTTGCTGGAAATCGGTATTAATGGGATTGTAAAGTGTTGCAGCTGCGATCGCGGCTTGATCTTCGTAAGAACACTGTTATGGCCCTTAAGTCCCTATAATTTATCAACTGCACTATAATGGAGCTGTTTTATGTTTCTATTTGGAAGAACGGAAGAGGTGGTGGCTGTTTCTCGATGCGAGGCTGCGTGCAGTTGCTGAAGACCAGGCAGATCGCGGTTTTCCTGAATCTCTGTTTCTGGCTGACGGCGAGTGACGATGCCTATCTGTCGCTTTACCCAGTCGTTCCTGGAAACTGCTGTCGGCAGCGGCTGCTGCGCCAGGGAACGTCGGGGAAATACCCCCACCCCCACCCCCCAGTCAGATTCCTTGCGACCTCCTTGGTCCCCTCTGGCTGATTTCAGGATACATCACATTGATTGGTGGGATGTGGACCTCGAGCTGCGTAAGCTCTCTTGACAGTCGAGGGTAAATGGGCCGCGGCAACATCATTTGCCATATTGAACAGCTCCTGATTGTGCTGGGACGATGGCACAGAGCGTTCCGAAATAACATTTCCCAAAACCAGAAAAGAGAACATCACGAATTTGCGAGGCATTGGACAGAACGGTTCAAGAAGGTTTTCCATGTACGCCTTGTGCATGCGTGTTGTTGGTGATTTGTTGGACCAGTGCGAAAGTGCGCCCTCTCGCATGAATAGTCTAACGTATCGGGAAGGATATAATACGTGCAAACCTTCGGTTGTCTTTGGCCGCGATATTTGCCAATACTAGTGATCCTGTCGTCGTATGGGCGTGTACAACCACTTGTCGAAACACGTATTGTCGAATACGTGTTTCGAAATTTTCTGCACCAGAAACCCAAGCATCTTTCTCATCGAAGAGTGTGGCATACGACGCAACGCAGATTAAATAGTCATGCCCTTCCACCGAGCACTCCCAGTTTCCCATTGTTAGAGCTGCCACACCGTCGACCCGAAGCTTTCTCCGTCGGCTCGCGGCTGACCCGTTCCGACCGAGCGGCGCCGGCTCGGCCGTCACCCGGCCGCCTCCGAGCGGCCCGGCCTTCCCGCCTGGCTGCCCGTGCCGGCCTCGCCGGGCGCGGTGTCGGGGCGGCGGCCGCCCACCCTCCTCCCCGGGCGGCCGGGGCGGGCCGGGCCGGGCCGCGGGCGGTGGCCGACCGTGACCAAGGTCGCGTCCGACGCCGCCGGCGGCGGCGGCGACGGCGGCAGTCGCGCGCCGACCCCCATGTGCTCGGTGGTCGGCTGGTACCTGCGCTGGACGTGCTGCCCGCGTTCGCGGTCGGCGCGCGCGCTGGAGCCGGCCGTCGAGAAGCAGCCGCCGTCGCCGCCGCCGGCCGGATGGGCCGACCGGCTGGGCGCCACCGCCGGGCCGCCGCACAAGCAGCTGCGCGCCTGGGGCGGCGAGCCGTGGGCCAGCAGCTCGCTGGGGCTGCGCGGCGGCCGCATCTGGCTGCCGGCGGCCGACCCGCTCACCTGGCCCGGCCCGGCGCGGCCGGCGAGCCTCGACGCCGACGCCGACACCGACGAGCTGCAGGTGCGTGCTGGGCGGCGCTCCCGCGACGTCCGGCGACCGTCGAGGCCGACGGTCGCCGCCGGCGGCGCTGGAACGTGCGGAATGGCGGCGGCGCTCTTCCTGTCGTGCCGAGTGACCGTCTGTCGGGCGGGGCCCGGCTGGCCTGAGCCGCGCCGGCACGCTCCACGTGGCGGCTCTCCGCGGATGAGTAGGCCCGGCTGGCGGGATGCGGCCCGGTGGGAGCTGACGGCCGCTGCCGTCCGTCGGCTCGTCCGTGAAGGTGGCCCCGTTAGGTCTGCGTTATCAGACCGTTGCCGCTACCGCAGCCATTGAGTTATTTTGATGTTGAACAGTAATCGTACTGCGTTCACTTCATAGCAGTCCTAAAACGTGTGAAGTACGGTTTTTGGTCAGCCAGTCATCACGCGTCTCGTTGCATTGCAGACGGGTATGTAGGTTGTTATGACGTAATAGAATCTCTTGTACTGCGTTGTCCGAACGTCTCTCGGGGCGCTGTCACCGCTGACAGTAGGATGTCGCCACTGACGTCAGATATCGCGCTGCCGTCAGACCATGTGGCAACGGCCTGCCGTCCCACTAATGTCCTCTCGCCGACTCGCTGCCTGCGTGTCCGCCTCCGTGACGAGCAGCCCAATTATTGTAGTCTGGTTTAATTAGGCCCCCCGTTCGACCGCAGCGTGTGACGAGCGCGGGAATAATGACCTCAGCTCTGGGGCCGTGACGCCGTGTTGAGGTGCTGGCCGATAGTCCGCTAGTCCGATAGTCCAGTGCTGAATTGATAATGCTTGATTCCGAGTCACGTCGGAACGCGCCATTCGTCAGAGTTACGGGAATGCAGGGCTGAATGCATGAATTGCAGGGTTGAACTGTCAGGAGCAAAACAATCTTGGAAAATGCCTCATTTAATGGAGAAACCTCTGCAATGTGGTAAAAGATGCATGGTGTTTCCAGATGATGTATGTCGGTCCTCGACACCCGTAACTTTTTCAGATCATTGGTAAGTGCACTCCCACCTTTTCTGTTGTGGTCTGTGCATGTTTAAAGCTTTAGGTGTACATAACACGGTGACTACCACAAAATTTTGAGCATATAAACTACGATGCTCATTCTGATCCGTGCAGTTTGCCGTCGTTGTACGTCTACTGTCGCCTTCTGGAACGTCTCGTGACGACTGTTTTCCTGTGCTGCAGGACACCAGAGTGGGCGGACGGTCCCGGAACCGGTACAGGAGCCGCTCACTGTCGGCCTCGTCCAACGACAGCTACAGCTCAGGTCAGTCTGAGTCTCAGTCTGAGCCCCATTCAGTTTCGACGGACCATAACAGTCAGACGGGCGGTCAGTCTCAGTCATGCAGGCAGACCGACAGACAGACAGACAGGATCGAGCTGGTCCGTCATCAGTCAGCGAGTCGGCCCCCAGCCCAAAGGACAAGAGCTGAGGGCCAGGTAGGTAAAACACGCCTTTCACCGCGTCATCTATAAAGGACGTCAATCATTCCCGTTAGTCCTCCCCCAGAAGCTGATCCGCAAGCATGCCACGCTATTAGCGAGTTATCCTGAAGAGACACTAGCTGCATGGGACGGCCCGGTGACCTGCAAGTCTCACCTGAGGCACAGTTCTCGGTTTCCTGTCTGTGGATTCGGCTTGTGTGCCTCTCGCCTCGTTCAAGGCATCGGGCGCAGAGTGACGTGGGTACTGGGACGGCTTTACGCCGACCACTCGGGCCAGCAGGAACGCACGAGACGCCGTGCGGGCCGAATCTCGTATGGCACCAGCTGTGCACTCTGCTAAGTTGCGTGCACAGACGAGTGTAGCACTCACACCTGGACCGGCCCCGCGCAGCTACACTCAGCTGTGTGCCGGGGAAGACGACGGTTTGACGGCCATCGGGAGTGAAACGGAAGTCGGAAGCCATTTTGGGGTGGCGGCTACCAGCAGCAGTGGCGATTGCGACCCCGCGATATTGCCGTTAATTTTGCGGTGAAATGCCTTCCTTTTTAAGCTGGTTTCCCTATCGCTTTTTTAATAAAGCCAGGTGAATGGACGAGTTCCTCCGTACGCGGGTCCAGCAGTTTGTCGAACGTTCGCAGTATCCGTCTATTATCATTGTCCCTTGGGCGGATACTGACGTGCAATTTACGGCAAGGTGTGTAGGTATAAAGTTAAAATGCTAGTCGCAGTACATGCGGTAGAAACACTAGTTATTTGGTCTGGCAGCCGCAGGCTGCTGCCAAACGGGAGACAGTGTGTTTTGGTAGCCGTGTTTGTTCTCGGCTTTAGCTCCATCCTTGTTTGCTTTTGGTGCTTTGAAGCCACTTGAGTTTATCATTATCTCGTTGGTCTCGCGTTAGGAGTTTGCTCGGCGCCTGGTTTAGTTCCACTGTCTGCCACTGCGTTCAGGGTGGCGCTGCCGGAACCATTCGAATTGCGGCCGCATCCTGTTATGGTTTGTTTAATCCAGTCATGTCGTGAAATTGCCTTTCAGGGGCGTGTTTTACCTCACACGCTTCGTGGGCCCATTTACACTGGCGTGTGGTTTTGTCCAAGGACACTGCCAGTCATTCCGACCGACTTCGACTTGCGTGACAAAAAGGAAGCAGGAGGACAACTGGCTCCCACCTTTCTGTGGCGTTCGTGACGCCCGCCATCGCACGACCCGTGACTTCCAGCGCCGCCATATCGCTGGCGGGTATCGGGCTCCTTCCAAGGCCAGAGCGCCATCGGCATTCTTGCTAGTCCCGTTGCCGACTATGTATAGCTCCGCCGGGTAATAAACTTCGACACATCACGCCAGCGATGGCGTCCGCAGCATGTCCCAGGATGCCTCCCGTCGCAGCTGGCGTCTTGCACCGCTGCCCGCTGCGGGCCCCGGAACTACGTTCTCGGCGGCTAATGTCGCGCTGATAGCTGTTGGCATGGTCCCAGGTGGCGGTCAGATGACGGGGACATTGTGGAACGACGTCCCTGCACCCAGGAATCGACACGGGGCGTGTAGTTTGCAGACTGAGGACGCTGTGACTGGCGGCGGTGGCGCAGCCGCTGGCCCCTCCACCGGCGCCGTCTGGCCGCCGGCGGCACGGGCTGCGGCCCGTAGGGTCAGGTCAGTCCGGCCCTCTGCCGACCACGGGAAGTCGCCGGAGCATGGAGGTCACCCGTGCGCCGGTGCCGGCGGCCGTCGTGATCGCCGAGACAGGCGTGTGCCTGGCGCTGAGCTGGCCTCGGAAGCGCGGCGACACGGTAGATTTACGCCGTGCCGGGGCCATTTCCGCCGGGCTGTCACGTGGGGCCGACGCTCGTGCCCCGTCCAGACGGCGCTGCAATGTGGTGTCGCTTCCTGACGCCCTGGGCTGACGCAGCAGTATCGCGTCCTGCCCAGCACCCCGGACTGGATGTTCTGCCCTGGTCAGATGTTGCGGTGACGTCGCTGGTGGACACGCGCTTAGGACGGTGTCAGGTGTGGGACGAAGTCTGAGCTGAGTTGTGAGCGGGTTTAGGAGTCCGTAGCGCCCTCTGGGCTCGGGCATCGCAGTTACAACGCAGAGAAGCAAGCGCGGCTTTAACGTTTTCTGTCATTTTTCCGATGACTCCTATACGTCAGTGTTGTGATTTCTCATTGCCAGCACATTCCCATTTCACATTGAAGAGCACCCTTTGCTACAGCTGTTTTCTTTCTGTAAGACTCGATATTCCTCATTTGCCACTGTCATTTCCAGTACATTTCCAAATTTGTCGGCACCTTTTTCTACAGCCCATTTCCTTCTGAGGGACTCGATATTGCTCATTTGCCACTGACATTGCCAATACATCTCTAAATTTATCAGCACCTTTTGCCGCAGCCCTTTTTGTTCTGTAGGACTTGATGTTGCTCATTTGCCGCTGTCATTTGCAGTGCATTTCACGTTTACTTATCAAGCTGCCCTAGTTTCGCTAGACGAGTTCTGTCGTTATCACTTCGCGGTTCTGAGGTACGTGGTTCCTGCTGCACTACGAGGAAAGCACAAGGCCTTTTCACTTCCAATTTTTCGGAAATGTGGTCTTTCCAGGAGGGCGACTACTGGCGTACCGTTTGCATGCGGCTCGTGGACCTTGCATCAGCATTGACCGTGATCGTGCCGACGTGAGCAGCATGCCAGTGATGTGTTGATTGAGCCGAACGTCCATCGGCGGAAAACACGGCTTGGCACGGCGAGCTGCGTTTGGCTGGAGAATGAGCTGCAGCGCTGCAGCCCGGCGGGCATTCGCCGACAGCTGCGCTCCACCGAAGCGGAAGAAACTCCGCGTTTCTGTGGTTGCCGTCCGTCCGTGACAGCCGGCCGACACACGGCTGACGCGCGATGTCGGGCTCGCAAATCACTGTTGTATGGGGTCGCCGCGTTGCGGAAACGCCTGTCTCCGTTCACTCGCTGGCCTCTGAGCTGACTGGCGGGAACGCCGGCTTCGGACTGGCGGCCGCGGACCGGTTGTGTGCTGGCGGGCTGGTCGATCAGGCGGACGAATTGCGGCCGCCATCCTGCCTCGGGTTTACTGGGCCGCGCTCCTGTCGGCGAGTGTGAAGCCGCTACAGCTGCGGCGCCGCCGGTCTCCGCAGTAGGCGGCCGTAAATCAGGCGAGCGGGCCCTCCGGAGCCGCGTTCTCGGCGGTGGCCGCCTCCCGGCGGCCGGGGGAGAGCGGCGGAGCTCGGGAGAGAGCAGCGGAGGTCGGAAGAGAGCCGCAGTCCGCTGCGCGAACGGCATTCGAAGTGCGGCTGGGGACTGGAAAATGTAGGTACCGTGTGCAGTGTGGGGAGTGCCCGTGTGCCGGGTCTGCCTTTTGAAAGGGAGTCTGTTGAAAGTTATCACATTGTTTGCACGTTTTTTTTTGCTTTCCGCCTGACGTTTTTTATGGGTTCGTATTGTTTCTTAGTTTGGGCGATATTTATTGATTGAACGTCATGTAAACGAGTGTGTGTAACGTTCTGCACAGATGCCCCAGAGCTGGCTTCTGGAGAATTGCGGCTGGACATGGAAAGACGAATCTGTGAAATTATTATTTTATGTATTTTGTGGAACCCTACGACACGAAATGGAAGGAAGCCCTGAGTAGCAGCATCAGGGGTCGATATGAGGTCAGATTTATTGCTCCGATTCGTGTTACAACGCGCTGAGGACAGCTCCGATTGCGGAGGACAGACACGCGCGTCATCCCAAGCGTGTCTGCTCGACTCTGCGTCCGGTGGACGGGGTCAGGTCAGACCGCAGTCACCCCGTATTGTTATGAATGCTTCGGCTGAACCGAGCCGCCCGCCCTGCGCCTGGGGGCTGCTATATCGGGCCCGGCCGCCGGAAGCTTGTCCTGTCGGACCTCCCGGCGTGTCGGTGATTCACGGCGCCTCCGCGGACCCGGAGAACGGCCGGGAACTCCACACGGTGGGCTTGCTGTCCCGGGTGCCCGCTTGCTTTGGTGCCGTGGGACGGATCTGTGGTGCTGGGCGCGATCGTGCCTGATTTGTGGTGCCGATGCTGGTAATTTTGGTATCAGGTAAAAAAGGACCAGGTAACGATGTGGAAGAAGGCGTGCTGGAAGCCACACGCCCTTGCAGTGCCCTTGCCAGTGCGCGATTACGTCGCGTGATCCGTGCGTTGGAGCAGTCATGCTTTATTGCTCCCAGCGCCGCTGAATAATGCATGCTCCTGCTCGTCCCGCGTAGCCCATTTGTCCGTCGTCGTGTCGGTATCGGGAGCTGCTGCCGCTGCTGGCGCGCCGCTGTTGCCGACCGCGCGACAGCCGCCCATCACCGCCGTTTGCTCTGTGTGGACGCTGCTCCCGGGAAGGGGGGAGGGTATTTGCTCTCCGTGACCTCTGACCGCTGCGCGGCCGTCTCCACTGCTAGCTGCGGCGGCCGCCGGCGCAGCGGGCCGGCCTCCGTCTGCTTCATCCCCTGTTTCCGGCAGCGGTCGCTCTCCGGCAGCGGTCGCGTCAGGTCACGGGTTCCATGTGGGCTGATGACGATCCGCCGGCGGTCGATCAGCGTCGCCTCGGGGTCGGCCGCGGTGTTCCCCGAGCGGGCCGTCGGCGGCGTGGCGGCTGGTCTGCGACTGTCGGCGACGTCTCCGGTGCCGTGGTAACTGGCGTCGTTTGGCGGGAATCATCACCCCGGGGGCGGTGTCGGCAGACGGCGTTACGACTGTGGAGGCTGGCTGCGGTCTGCTGCGCTGAACGCTACCGGTCCGGTCTGGTGTCAGCCAGTGGACGGGGATGTGCGAGGCGGCGCTGGCGCGGTCGCAGCTCGGGGCGCCTCCGCAGCTCGAGGCACGAGGCGGGTCGAGTCGGCTAAGTTTGTTCTTTCGAAGCCGGCAGAGCCGCTGAGCCGCACCGAAGACAAATGGCCTGCGGCTGCGTTTACTACGGCTGAGTGGGCCCGCTGCGCCCGTAGCGTGTTTTGGGTCGGGATGAAGTCCTCCGGGCTCGGCGTTGGCAACTTGCCTACCTTGAGTTGCGGGACGTTGGCTGAATTTTAAAACGGCAGTGCAGCTTAAAAGCCCAGAATTCACGAAGATAAAACGCAAATGCCGGTTCTCAACGCTGTCTTAGGGGACTATCTGCCACTCTGATTGTAGTGAATATATCATCCCGTTCCTGACAATTTTTCGGGGAGACATTGGCGTTCGTATTCGTGAAATTCATTGCTCGTAGGTTGTCTCAGTTGGTGGGATTAAATTCAGTTGACCTTGATATTGGTGCTGCCGTATACGCATTATTTTGTTCTAGTTAAATTTTTGTAACCGAAACTTTTCGTTTCGACTTTTTCATGATAATATATGTTTAAGCCAATATAACCTGGAAAAACGTATCAATCGAAGAAGTGGTTCTTGCCACGGTGTCCACACCCTGCTGTTGGTTCCGGCCGCGGTGTCCAGACCGTACTGTTGGTTCCGGCCGCGGTGTCCAGACCGTGTTGTTAGTTCTGGCCGCGGTGTCCAGACCGTACTGTTGGTTCCGGCCGCGATGTCCAGACCGTGTGGTTAGTTCTGGCCGCGGTATCCAGACCGTGCTGTTGGTTCTGGCCGCGGTGTCCAGACCGTGCTGCTGGTTCCGGCGGCGATGTCCAGACCGTGTTGTTAGTTCTGGCCGCGGTGTCCAGACCGTACTGTTGGTTCCGGCCGCGATGTCCAGACCGTGTTGGTTAGTTCTGGCCGCGGTATCCAGACCGTGCTGTTGGTTCTGGCCGCGGTGTCCAGACCGTGCTGCTGGTTCCGGCGGCGATGTCCAGACCGTGTTGTTAGTTCTGGCCGCGGTATCCAGACCGTGCTGTTGGTTCTGGCCGCGGTATCCAGACCGTGTTGTTCTGGCCGCGGTATCCAGACCATGCTGTTGGTTCTGGCCGCGGTGTCCAGACCGTGCTGTTGTTTCTGGCCGCGGTATCCAGACCGTGTTGTTAGTTCTGGCCGCGGTGTCCAGACCGTGCTGCTGGTTCCGGCGGCGGTGTCCAGACCGTGTTGTTAGTTCTGGCCGCGGTATCCAGACCGTGTTGTTAGTTCTGGCCGCGGTATCCAGACCGTGCTGTTGGTTCTGGCCGCGGTGTCCGGGGTGGCTGGCGCCCGGTGTCGGTCGGGGCACGGCCAGCCTGCCCGGTTGGCGCGATATTGGCGGCGCGTTCTGCGCGGGCGCGGCCCGGCTGGCCCGCAGCCGGCCGCCCGGTGTGTCGACCAGTGCGTGCGGAGGGTCGGGCGAGGTCTGTGACTGTGCCGGGAGAGGGCCTGACGAGGTCTGTGACTGTGCCGAGAGAGAGCCTGACGAGCTCTGTGGCTGTGCCGGGAGAGGGTCTGACGAAGTCTGTGGCTGTGCTGGGAGAGCATCTGACGAGATCTGTGGCTGTGCCGGGAGAGGATCTAGTGAGGTCTGTGGTTGTGCTGGGAGAGGGTCTCGTGAGGTCTGTGGCTTTGCTGGCAAGTGTGGCGAGGTCTGTTGTGGCGGGAGAAGGTTTGGCGAGGCCTGTGGTCCTACTGGGAGAGGTCCTGGTGGAGGTCTGTTAATTGGTAAAGGTTGGATCGAGGCACCTCGTGGCTGTACTTTATGGCACTCCGAGAGGAGTTTGTGTGGCGTTGATGACAGGAAGGTGGGAGGGAGGCATGTGATTGTTGTGGAAAATGTCTTGTTATTTGATTGAATGAAGAATCTGGCCGCAGTTCGTTTCACGTATTTTGCTGCCGTCCAATTTTACCGTTCCGTGGCGGGAGGGGGTTCATCGGAAATTCTGGTGATTGGCAGCAGGTGGAGATAGAATCGCGGACAGATCTGAGAGATTTCTGGAAAGGATTCACTGTGCCCCTTCGCGTTTGCCATCTCTTGGAGACTTTCGCAAGCCCAAGACGATGAAAGTGCGTAGGATGGCTTCGAATTTCAGTTCCAGTGGGAGTTGGATTTCTAGTTAGGGTGCCCAATGTTATTAAATCACAGATGGTAGGCCAAATTCGTAGTGGTAGGATGGACGTGATATCTGACACCACATCTCACCTGGGCCGGCGGCGGACCAGCCTTGATCTGCGGGACACAGACGTGCCGCCTTTAACATATGCGCCGCTGTTAAATAAATAGATATTGTCTGAGTTTTGCGGTTTAAGGTTACTCAGTTCATCATGAAAGTCCCGACGGTGTTGCAAGTTAAGCTTGGCAGTTCACTGTGAAAGTCACTGAAGAAGACGCAAGGTAATTCGATTTTTCATTCAGGTTCGGACGAAACACGTGTCCTTTTCATTGGTTTCGCTTTTCATCATACTGATGTGCCGGCAGATATGTGGATCAGTTGTCTTCTTCTCCAGCCGCTTTTCTTTGGAGCCTGGGGCGAGTTCCCTTGTGACCAACCTACGTCAGATCAGGATGGATTTCTTTCAAAGAAGCTTTCCAATGCGAAACTTCCAAATTGAAAGAGCCTGATCCTTCAGGTTGGACCCTGATGGGTCGTTGCTGTTAATGGTCACGTAAGGGAATTGACTCTGATTATGACGTCACCGCCCCGACTGAGGCGCAGTTCGGGCCAGAGGTCGACCACTGGGCATCGTGCGTGCAGAAACCGACCTCCAGATATTGTTCTTTAGTGTTGAGCCATCCGCGTTTTAGAAAGCAGTTTAACTGGGGGGGGGGAACTTTGGGGAATTTTGTAGCTTTCTTAACTTACAACCGTATATGAAACGAAAACGAAATTGAGGCGAAAAGACCTGCCTCCAAGGGATCTGTTTAGTCATATTGATGTTCAGCTGATTGACCCGCGTATTAATAGCTTGGAAACTTCATTGAGGGCGTTGCGTTCCTGCCCTCTGGGCCCTCGGCGCAGTTCTGTGAGCGTTGACGTCGCTTGGTGTGTGCTGTGGTCCGTGGTGATCGGTTGATGTTGGGACCCCTGATGGACATCATTAGCAGATGACGGTGAACACGACTGTCGCTTCAGCTGTTCGGCTGTGGCAGGCGATATGGCGGTTGGCTTATTGCCCCACGTACACAAACAGTCTAGCTCAGGTCTGGCGGGGTAGTGTAACTGAGTCTGCGGCTGGCTCTGCCCGTTGGTGTTGGTGTTGGTGGTGCCTCAGACACAGACAGTCTCTGTAGCTGTTCGTCTGTGAGAGCTCCGTCGGGGTCGTTGGTCCACCACGGACACTGGCTGTCGCCTCGGACACAGGCAGTGGCTGCAGCTGGCAGTCTGTGGCCGGCTGCTGTCGGTCTGGCGCCAGGTGGTGTGGTGGTCCGGCGGCCAGGGGCGTCGATCGTCGTCGGTGACGCCCGCCGCGCGGCCTGCCGCAGTCGACACCGACGGCCGGCGGCAGGCGGCGGCCAAGTCAGCGGCGCCAGGCTCCGGAACCCGTCCCCGGCGGCCGCGCGTGGCGGCCGCGCGTGGAATCGATGCGCGCTTAGAGCGGCCGCAGGCTACAGCTGGCGCCGGCCATGTCGGACGACGACGGTGTGGAGAACGGCCTGGACGGCGAGGCGGGCGGCAAGGTCAGTGGCGTCGACCTGGCGGGGCGCGGGCTGGCGCCCCTGACGGACGGCCGGTCTCGGACGCCGCCGTCGACAGTGATGGACGGGTGCGGCGGGTGCCGGCTCGTCAGGTGGGGGCGGGATCGAAGATTGAAATGGGGCAGAATGTCGGCGGTGGATGAGATGTGGGGATATCGCCATGTAGTGCCGAAGTGGCGAGGTTAAATAAGTTGGTTTGCACCCGAGGCGGTAGGAAATTCTTGTTGACTTCTCTCGCTGAATAGATATCGCTCCTGTTTGGTTCGGGGCTGTACCCTGAATGCGACTGACTAGCGTGAATGGACCTCCCGCGGTTCAGCACTGCTTATGGACAGCCAACCGTATCACTGAACCATATGTTGCGGCCCCATTGTGTAAGGCCAGTGGGCTGCGCTCCGTAGCCGCCGCAGGCACGTGCACGTGCCCCAGCGGCCGTTTCAAGTTGCACGTGCACCATCCGGCGCCCAAGCTCACCATTGTTAGCCCGCGCGGCCTCGAACCCATGCCACCTGCTGTCGGCGCCGGCCGTCCCGCACGTGACGTCCGGCTTTCAGAGCGGAATAAATGGCCTCCGCCGCCTAAACAAGTATTTTCGGCTGTCCCCGCGTCGCGCCGTGAAAGCCCGCCGCGTGCGTGCGTTGTGTGCCGGCCGTGAACTTTGCGCGCCTTCATTGGGTCCGGCCGACCGCGGCCCACCATTTCCGCCGACGTCGGCCGCCACTGCGCTCTTCCGGCGAGCGTGCGGCCGACCTGCAAATGCGCCGTGCTCGTTTCGGAGTGGTTGCGTGGACGCGGCCCGGACGCGAAATTGATCGGGCGGGGCAGCGGTGCCGGCCGGCCCGCCGTCGGGCCCGCCGCCGTCGCAGTGCGGCGTCGGCCGCAGCCGTCGCCGCCGCGGCCACCCGCGGGACCCTCCGTTGATTGTCGGGACGTATAGGCACTCCCGGACGCCGCCGAGAGGGACGTCCGTGTTTGGGCCGTATGGCGCGGGGCGGAAACGTCATGGATGGGATCGGTGCAGATGGAGTGGGTGTTGACGCGGGTTTGTCCGTCGTTTACATCATTTCCGTAACGGGGTAGTTCCAGAACCCCCCCCCCCGCGGTTTTTATTCGCCATTTCCATGATTCTTGCAGCTGTGACACAAAGCGTAGCCAGTTTGCTTAGCTATTCTTTCGAAGTATTGGGACAGATTTTCAAATTTTGTTTTGCTTAGGGGCGGCAGAGCCAGGCCAGGTTTTTGGGAGGCACCTTAGCCAATTTTTGGCATTGGTGAAAGTATAAGATAGATGGCTGGCAAAAATTGAATTTTTAAGACAGAGCGTAAATCTCCTGCTGAGTGTGTTGGTAAATACCTGGGCAAGCGCACAGAAGTAGTTTTGTTGACATGAAGCTACCTGGGAAGGTTAAGCCCAGGTCAGAAGTCGAAATTTTGGTCTGTGAAAGCATTTTTAACGCTATTTTTCAAACTTTGAAATCCGGATTGTATATGACTTAGTCCTCTAGTTGTGTTTTAAGTTTCAGATTGATATTAGGTCAGGTCACAGAGCTATGTCGTAAAATGTCCGCGCGCGTATCATATATCACGACGGCCATAAGGAGGACTTTTAGAAGTATAGTCAATCTAAATGACTGGAATCGTTTTCAAGCACTATAAAATAATCCCTAGGCCATTCCATATGTCTGTGAGGTCTTTTAACCCTATTCCCGGAGGGCTAGACGGTATGGCCGATTCCCGGCAGGGGGGGCGGATTCGGCCCCCCCCTGAGATCTCGAGAACTACTTATCCGATTTCATCGCAACAAACGGCAATCGATTTGCCGTGACGTGAACTACATTTTGATAAAAAGAAATTTTCAAAATTTTGAAATTTGTGGATACAGGGGGGCAAAAATGTCAAAATGGGGGGTACTTTTTGACTTCTTATAACTCCGTTGTTTATGGACCGATTTCGATGAAACTGGCATGAATCGAGAGATTATGGATAGGGCTTTTACCATGGGTATGCAAATTGGAAATTTTGAGAAAATTCATGGGCGTTCACAGGGTTTCAAAAATAGGAGGATTAGTTTTCTAACAACTGCATGAACAAAAGAGGCCAAAACACTTTTTTAGCTTCTGCTAGTCGTGTTATGCTAAAGAAGTACAAATCGCATTACAATGTTTGTATAATGTTAGCATAGGCGGTGCCAGGGACATAAAAAAGGGGGAACTGTCATGGTCACACGTTTCTCAGATCAGCTTGTGACCTTTGACCTTAAATGACCTCCAGTGACCTTGGGGTCACCTGGAATGATGTCGTGTGCATTCAATATTATCTGTAAACGTTTTTAATCGATTAAATTCACTCTATTGCAAAAAAATTATTTTTTGGCTTTTGCGATATATGGTACGTGCACTGACATTTTAGGTCATAGCTCCGTGACCTGACCTGATATCAAGCTGAAACTTGGTACACAAGTAGAGGGCATCTTTCTACGTCATATATATTCCGGGTTTGGCATTTGAAAAAACGGCGCCGAAATTATGGCGAAAAAACAAATTTTGACTTTTGACCTTGACCTGACCTTGTAAAGTGACCTCAGATAAACAAAATTACATATGCACATTGCCCAACTATTTAGCTATATATTCATATAAAGTTTTAAGTTCCATCTTAAAAACTCTGTTTTTGGCAGACATTTTCCTTTTACCCTCAACATGGCCAAAAATGACCTGAGGTGCCTCCCAAAAACGTTGCCTGGCTCCGCCCCTGAGCAAAATAGAATTTCGAAATTTTGTCACGGCGCGTAGAAGGAATAGCTAGGAAAAGTCACCAAGTTTCGTGAAGCTACGTCAAAAAGCCTGGAATTGGCAAGCAAAAACCCGAGGGGGGGGCGGATTCCGCCCCCCCCTGCCGGGAATAGGGTTAAGGTAATTGGAGGTCATAGCTCGTAAGATGACCCGATGAACATGCGACCAGGACAGTTTCCCCTTTTCATGCCTCTGGTGCGGCCTGTGCTAACATTATGCAAAAAGTTTAATGTCATTTGTACTTCTCAAGCATAAAATGACTGGTAAAAGCTAAAAAAATCTCAAACTTTTACGTCAATGAAATTTTCGAAAAAGCAGTCTCATTTTCCAAGCTGTGTGAACGCTCATGAATTTTCTCAAAATTCTAAACGTATGTGCCAAATGGAAAAGTCCCGTTGCCTTGTTCTTGGTTCATGCTAATTGCATCAAAGCCATTATATCAGCAGGGGAGTTATAACAAGTACAAAATGCACACGTTTCTGACCTTTTTGCTCCTGGCATCCACCGGTTACAAGATTTTCGAAACGTCCTCCCATGAAAATGTAGGTTAACGTTGTGGCCAATCGATTGCCGTTTATTACGATCAAATCGGACCGTTAGTTGTTAGATGTCGGGGGGAATACCCCCCCCCCCCCATACGGGAATGCGTCCTGGTGTTACGGGCACGGGAATAGGGTTCAGCCTCTCAGATGGCCGTGCCTGGGAGTATCGTAAAATTTGTGCCGAAGAAGTTGGTTGTCGAAGGGACAAAATTCGTGCGGTTCCCACGACGGATTCAGTTGCCACTTTCCTGCATTCGGAACCAACGGATGCCATCCCTCCCTCCGTATCCGAAGGCGGCCTGGAAGCCTGCACCCGGCGGCGGCCACGGCCTCCCTGCGCCGCCGCGCCGCTGCGCCGTCTGCAGAGGGCGGGAATGGCCGCCGGCCCGCGGGCGGCCGTGTCGCGACCTCCGGCCTTCGCGGGCCGCTGCCGCTCGCCTGCCGAGGAGCCGGACGGGCATCGATCACCGGCGGCCCCGCGTCACGGCCGATCGCCGGCCCGAGAGCCGGCCGGGAGCCGCGCGCGCCCGTATCGCGTCGCGTGTCGGGACCGCCCCGGGCGGTGATGGGGAGGGCGGCCGGCGTGCGGCCTGCCGCGCCAAGGCGGCGGGGGGAGCATTTGGGCCATGGCTACCCTCGGGGTTGAAAATTTAACGTTTCTTTGGGCACTAAAGTGAATTTGAAGAAAACATTAATCGGTTCGAAGTCAAAGTGGCTGAATTCCGAGGCGTTTTTTTGTTTATAAGAGGCTGGGTTAGTCCTGGCCCCCTCACTGGCGAAATCCCGGCTGCGGCCAAGCGTCTGACGGCGGCGGGCGGGGCGCCGGCGGCCGGGCCGGCCGACTGACCGTGCCGCTGTCTGTCCGCAGATCCATTTCGCCTCCAAGTTCAACCGGCGCTCGGGCGTGCGCCGGTTCTCGCTGCCGATCACGCCGGGCCGCCGCGAGGGGCGCCGCTCGTCCATCGTCTCGGTGGCCTCGTCCAGCTGTAAGGAGTGCCGCCGCCGCCGCGGTTCGCGGCCCGTGTTCGGCTTGGTTTGGCGTGCCTGACTGCCTGGTGCCTGCACGTTTCCGTGGAAGCGGACGCGGCGACGCTCGGGGTCGCCGACGGGCAGAAGTTCCGGCTGCCGTCCGGCCGGCCGGCTGGCGGCGTAGTCGGCGCTGCGGCGGCCAGGTCGGCGGCGGCTGCGGCGGCTCGTTATGCCTCGGATTGATGAGCGTAATTTCGGGAGTGGCGCAGCAGGCTGTTGTTTGTTGGCGCTCCGCCGAGGCAGACTCGTAATCAAGCGACGGACGGCGCATTAAGCTGACTGACGTCTCCGTTTCTCTGGCGTTGATTACAATTGAACAACATCCGAACGGCGGAAGGTACTGAATTATTAATGTGCGTTCTTTACCGTTCCGAGGACTCGGAAATGACGTTGCTGGGAACAGTCCGGAGATAATGCGGTGATCAGTGAATACTGGGGATCGGGAAATGGGGACCAGGACTTGCAACAGTTCTTCTCATTGCGTACGCGATGTTGAAAATCAAATAGCGGTTCTGTACGGCCGTATTTGGTACCTGTCTAGTATCTTGCGGCAGTTCCTAGGTTTTAGCGACAGACGACTCTGGAAAGTGAAGGTCCATTGGACTTCGTTCTTCTTTTGTTTTTAATACTCCCGTTAAGATAAGTGTCCAGTATAAGGAACAAAGATCAGTTGCTGCAGCATCAAAAGCAACGAACTAGCATAAGATCTGGATCCATTCAGCAAGCAGGTAAACCTGAGCACTCACGGCACTTGAGGGCTGCTGCAGCATCAAAAGCAACGTACTAGCATAAGATCTGGATCCATTTAGCAAGCAGGTAAACCTGAGCACTCACGGCACTTGAGGGCAGTGATTGCTTTTTTATTTGGGTGATACGTCCGCAACACAAGCATGTTCCGGAATGACAAAGAATATTGGTTTTGTTTCGATGCTCGTGTCAAGATACGTCCCCCTCGGCTATCGCCACGAAGTTGTGTTGTGCTGAATCGCTGCTCAGCTGGAGTGTTAACGGCTTTGAAAGCAATCAAGGCTCGGACAGTGCTGTTCGTATTGGTGTGTGATTGCGGGCTTTCTGTTGGCCGATTAAAATCGTCCCATGCTCGTCCTGAACATGGTGGCAACGACTGACCCCATTTTATAATCGATCCAGTCGCAGTCGTCTTCTCGCCGTGACACGGCCGACCTGGCGCTTTGATGGAATCTAAACTGTGGCCACAAGAGACGACGAATTGAATACGCCCAGATCGAAGTGACGGCGCCCGGCGTTCGGACCAAATGGCCTGACAGCGGCAGCAATCTCACCCGGCCGGCCCGTGTCATGCGGGCCGGCCTGTCGCCACCATCACGCGCCCATTACTGGCCTGGCACGGCCGCCGCGTCGGCTGCGGCGACGGCACGCAGCGTGGATCGCCGCCGGCGGAGGAGGCGGGGTCGGCACGGAGCTGCGGACCGCCGCGGCGCTGCTCTCCCCGGGGGAGAGGCGTGGGAACCGGAGGCGGCTGAATACTGTGACGTAGTCGGCGTGGGACGCCCTACGACGCCGGCCCGTCCGCTGCGTCTGCTGCCCGGCGTAGACTGGCGGCGGAGGCGCTGCCGGGTCACCGCCGCCACCGGTGGCTTCTCGAGGCTTGTGTTTGGCGCGGCAGAGGCGACTTGTTGCGTCTCGGCCGGCCGCGGCGTGAGGGCGCGTCGCCCGGGACGTAACGGTCCCGGCGGCGGGAAGGACGAGACTGGTGTCCGGATGCTCGACCCGGTATCGGCTGAGACGTCCGTTGTTTTTCGGGATTCTCCGTCTCGAGTGGCTTGTGATTGGGCCGTGGAGGCCTGGTGATGCGCCGTTTCTGTATTTTGGCTGGATTGACGACCTCCGCGTTCCTCTCCCTCGGTCCGGCTCGGGTTTTGTGGAGAGAGCGCAGTCCGTAATGGTGCTGCGGGCGACGGGCCGTGGCCCTCCCGGCAGCAGCGTCGTGCAAATCCGCGTGGCTGTGGGCGAGCTGCGCTGCTTTCCCTGCCTACCTCCCGTTCTGAGCCAGGGTCCGGAAGGACCTGACTGAGAACGGGTCGCTCCGGGCCCACTAGGCGACCCGTTTGTGTCATAAATGTGTGCTAGGGCGTGCTGTCCAGTGCTTGGGTACCTCATGGCGTAGGTCGTCAACATTTTTTCTTCTTCGACATGTTTGCGGTTCGTTGGGTATTCGGCAGCGACGTTACGATATTCCTTTCATTGTTTCAGCAGGCATCCCCTTTTTCTAACGCGATATGACCGCGCAGTCGATGCGGCCTGACGCCCCAATGGCCACCACCACCACTCTTTTTCCATGCCTTTTAATAAGTTGCCGGTACGATTTTCCGTTGAATAAGAAACGGTATGCCCAGGAAGCTCTTTTCTGCATCATTGTACCAGTCGCCGTTCCCAGAAGCCCTGGATCCGCTTCTGATGAATGATGATTGTCTTGTCAGTGAAACCCTGGTGCTCACACCAGAGTCGGCCCAGGAATTCGCCGTGAAGCCGGACGCCTGATAGCGAACCAATCACGAATCACCTTGTTCTCGGGACTTTCGGGCTTTCGGCTTCATCGTGGATAACCTTCATCTGTTCCTGTGTCATCATCAGGAACGTAGGAACATCCAGAAAATGGGGGGGGGACAGAAACGTTTTCCTCACTGGCGTCATATTGAATTTCCAAAAAAGTGGGGCATTGCCCCCCCCCCCCGTGCGTAGCCCCGAACGGCGTCGAGGCGCTCAGTCCGTGCGTCGCACCTGACGGCGCCTGGCAGGGGCCGGAGGCGGCCGGGCCGGACCGGGCCGCCCGCCGCGATGGACGGCGGCAGCGGGGCCTGTTGGACTTGGCAGTGGCGGCCGCCGCTGTTCGGCGAAGCGCCGCCGGCGCCGGCACCGCCGGCCGGGGCTGGCCCGGACCGCCCCACCCCCTCAACGCCGTTGGGCCGAAATATTGATCTCGGCCCGGGTACGGGCGAAAGCGGCTCCCCGTCCCTACCTGACACCGTCCCGGGTGTCAGAGGGGCGGCTGCGACCTTGGAACGATCAGCTGTGGCGCAAAGACGGCTCCTTGTGCCGATGCCAAGAAGTGGCGCGAAGAAAGTTTCGGCGCGACGGAATGCGGGTGGAGAGGAATTTAGTGTGTTTCGAAGCGCATGCTTGTTCATTGTTCGATTTGTTGTTTTGGTTTTTTGGCTTGCGCCGGAGTCTAGGGGCACTGTGTGGGTGAGTGTTTATGAAATGTGTCATTTGCATGTTTTGCGTGGTGTGAACTGTACTTCTCGTGTTAGCAAAACGTCAGCTGGTCTGGATGGCGGCCGAGACGGTGCGTTTGTCGACCTTGACGAGGCGTCCCCAAGAAACAGCATTTTATACTCTTCGACATGGTTTGCGACATGCGACATGGTTTCTTCGTGAGCTGTTCTTTACGTCTTCTGGTCGATGTTACCGCCTCATCTAACTACCTTTCTGTTATCATCTGCGACACGCCCCATTGGCCCGGAGAGTCGGCTTCTGCGGCCGTCTATCACTCGGGCCCTGGTCCGGCCGTCGGCTCGCCTGGCTTGCGTCCTCCGCGGCTGTCTGGCAGGAGGCAAGAGTCGTCTTCCCCCGGGCCTGGAGGCCGGTCAGGACGCTGGTACTGCGTGGTGCCGGCCTCTGTTCCCGGGATGTCGGAGAAATGACTTCCGTCGGGCCGATTAATGCTGAGCGCGGCCGCCGGTCGCTGCCAGGTTGTAGGACGTACAGCGGCCGCGCCGGACCGGCGGTCTGCGGTTCGTCGGACGGCGGGCCGCGTCGTCCGATTGCGCCGATCGACTCGATCCGTCGGAGATCTGGCTGTCGGCCGCCGATACTCGCCGCCGATTCGCGGCTGCCGGTCATGACTCAGCGGGCGCCGGGCCGAGCTCGGGCCGCGGAGGCGGCGGCTCGCCGGGCGGAACGTGCTGACCTCGGCAGGTCGACGGGCCGTATTTCGCGACCGGAGTCTGCGGCAGCGGCGGCCGGTAGAGTCCGGCAGTAGAGTCCGGTAGAGCCGGCGGCCGCCCGCAGGCAGAGCTGAGCTCGGCGGAGCTGCCGTCCGCAGAGCCGGGCGAATCGGCTCGGCCGGACGGCAGATTTCTTCGGCTGTCGGCGCCGTGCTGCCGGCGCGGCAATCACGTCCGGCTGACCGATGGACGACCTCTGACGGCTGACGTGACGGCGCGGTCTGAGAACCACGTGGTGTGCCGTTCAGCTGTCACGCGCCGTCCTGCGCGGTCTGAGAGCCGCATCCTGCGCTGTTCAGCCGTCACGCGCCACCCTGCGGACGTTGTTCCCAGACGAGGCGCCGTTCGGACTCTCTCCCCCGCTCGTCGCCGCCGTGTTGACCGAGTGCCCGGCTCCGTCTTCCGGCGTCCCCGGCCGAGCCTCTCAGACGGCGGCGCGTGCTCGAGCCCTCCATCGACCTCGAGACTTCGCCGCGTCGCCGCCGGCGTGTCGGCCGGTATTTGGCAGCGGCCGGCGGCCGGCGATCACCGAGCGGCGTGACAATGCGCCGCCGCTGCCAACAGAAATACCCGCCCTGCTCCCGGGAGTCGGCGGCGGCCAGCGACCACTTGGAAAGCCCGGTTTCGCCTTGCTCGTTACTGGTTGACGTGTTCGCGGGTTGTGTTTGCGACGCACGGCCGCGAGACAGGTTAATGCATGCGTGTGTGCGTGTGGAGTTCGCCTGCATGCATGTGGCGTGCCGCCCGCAATCAATAGTGAGCCATGCAGTTGACCTGAGACTTCCCGAGCGCCAGGGATCGATCGGCACGTGATTGCTGCGTGCCTCCCCGCCGTCGCTGGGCCTGTGTATGCCTTGTGTAAGTGCGCGGTGCGGTACCACCGTATGCCCCCGCCCCAGTCGTAATTGGATTGTGTCGGTTTCGTATGGGTTTTACGCTAATTGCTTCGCAGGCCCGGCTGTAGAGGGTATATCGATGAAGTCTTTGGAACTTGCCGCAGTCCATTGAGAGATTAATTGCCTGATACGCGCGGTACGCTGTTTGAGTCGTAAACCTTTGGGGAGGGATTGCCGCGGGGGCAATTCCGGCCGGCTCTCTCTGGCGTCGCTCAGCGGTGCCAACACCAACGCTCCGCATGCGTCCACCGGGGGAAGCGACATCCGCGCCACCCCGTGCAGTGGGGCCTCTCCCTGTCCGCGAAACGGCATCAGTTGTTCGAGCTTTCTCCAGCGGTATGGATTTAAGTCGGGCTTTTGTCGTGCCGAGGCCTGGCAGCTCTGACGAACGTTAACTCATCGCACTTGAGGTGACGCAGTTTTGTCGCCGTCATTTGGGGTTGGCAGCATGAGTGCAGCTTGCATACGGGCGAGGATTACGTCCACTGACCGCCGTCCCCGCCACGAACATGGCGTCCACTGACAGTTGTCCCCAGCCGTTACAGCCCGCTACACGGGCAGCAGCCCTGACGAACATGACGTCCACTGACCGTCGCCACTACTCATTTACAGCGTCCTACACGGGCAGCAGCTCGGACGAGGATGACGTCTCGCCGCGTGAGAAGACGCAGACGGCCGGCGATGGCTTCACCGACTTCTGTATCAGGAACGTGCAGCAGGCGGCATTTGGACGGCGCGAGATCGAGATCGCCGAGCAAGGTGAACGGGTTCCGTGTTCGGATCACTTAGGTCAACGTACCCTTAAAGGTTTCTGTGTGATAGCGATGCTGCTTCGTACTGATATGCTGAGATCAACACTTTATACCTTGAGTTACTTGAGAGTGTGGTTTGGTCGCCGGCCGCTGTTTTATCAAGATAGCTAGCGAAGCGCGTGAGGCCGACAGCGGTCGACATGCTTCGCCGGTCGAACGTGGCAGCCACCTCCCTCCGACCGCGGCCAGCTGGTCGTCGCTGGCCGACTCGCAGGCGGGCCGTACGTCCGGCGCGGCCGGCGCGCGGGCGGGCCCGTAAAAATAGCCGGCCGCCGGTCGGCGGTCGCTCGTTACCGTCAGCCGGGCGACGCCGGCGACGCCGATCGCCGGCCGCCGGCGGCGGGCCGGCCGGCTCTGACCGCGCCTCCAATCGCGCTTGTTCGTCTACCCGCAGAGATGCCCGGGATCGTGGCCCTGCGGAAGCGCGCCGCCGAGGACAAGCCGCTGCGCGGCGCCAAGATCGTCGGCTGCACGCACATCAACGCCCAGACGGCGGTACGTGGAGGGCGCCGTAAGGCGACGCCTCCGCGGGGCGCGCGCGGTGGTGACGGCCCGGGCGGACGGCGCTGCGCTGTGCCGGTGGAGGTGGCGTCGTGGGCGCGCTGGGCCGTCGCCGGCGTCCGGCGCCGACCGAGCGCCGTCCCGATCCAGATCCAGATCCAGATCCCGTCCAGAGCCAGCGCCTGCCGAGAGCTCCTGACCCCGTCACATCGCGCGGCATTCGCCCACCGCCCCGGGCAAACGACCTCATCAGCGGTCTGATGGCGACGGCGGGCGACCGCGGGATCCCGGGCCTTGTCAGGGCCCCTCAGCTGAGCCCCCCCCCCCCCGTCGGACCGCGGGGACCGCCTCCGGGCGTGCAGGAGGAGCGGTGGCAGCGTGCCGCTTGGTCCGTCGGCGCGAGGCTGCGGTCGTGCGTCTCCGGAACCCGATTAGCTGGGCTCGCGACGGCGCTAACGAGCCAGCACCGGCGCTCGAGCGGGGGAGAGCGAGTGGTGGTGGCGGGGTGGACGGACGGGCCGGCGGACCGAGTGGAAGGATAGATGTGTGGGCAGACCCGCAAGGATCGGATCGGTGGGCGGACGTCAGAGAATGGCAGCGGCGAAAATAGCGAAAATAGGAGTGGGAGACCGGAATTTCGGAATGGAATACGTCAGACGCAGCGGTGGGACAGACAAACTGGTTGATCAGAGGTGGACGAACGGTGGCAAATGACCAGATCGTCAAGAGCAATTCAGAATACAGAGAGGGGACGTAAAAAAACACAGATTGTGAAACCGGCCGTTCTGCGAACCGCCTTTTTGTCCCTATGGCTGTAAGCTCCGCCGCGGTCTCTGTAATCCCTTGCTGCCCCCTTCCTGACTGTGAAAGTCTCGCGACTTTCACCCTTTGCGCCCGCTGTTGGTCGTTTATTTGCAAATGAGACGGCGACGAGCGTAGACTTCGGCAAAATGTTCTCTTCAGGCCAAAACTAACGTTAACGTTAGATGTCATTCTACTCTGGAACCGAAATTCGTTGGATGAAATTGCATTGCAATTAGCTAAGCGAAACAGAAAGCCGGACCTGAAGCGCTTTGCGAATGTGTTTTAACCCTTCTTTATAACCTAACTTTAAAAGCGGGAGGGTAAATTTAGATTCAAGCGTCACTCTTCTCGGGCTGGCGCTAATGTTACGTTTTAGGTTTAACGTTTGGCGGAGCTGAGCTCTGACGTGCCATCGATTTCGTTGCTTTGATTGGAGATCTTCCTGGTTTTATCAGAAAATTGTGCGATGAAACGGCAGTAGACTTTGTTGGCGAACTACGATGATTTGTTTTCTTTATGAAGAAGTGTTTGAGTGAAGTTCTTTTGGGGCTTCCGCTGCTGCAAGTTTTGCAGTGCAGTCAAGGCGATTTTTGTCGTTTTTTTTAGGGAAGGACGGGCATATCGTGTGTTCATTCTTCTCGCGCTCCTGGCCGCCAGTTAGCATTGTCTTGTGTTTGTTTTGGGTTGTATAAACGACACGGAATTCTGCCTCCCAGAGGACGGTGATCGACACACGGTGATGTCACTCTTCTTGCTGCCTCTGCTAACGTCGCCGGCGACCTGTGCCTGCCGTAAGGAAGGTCATAGTTTCCCGGATCCGCTGATGCGAGGCCATACTTTCTGTTACGAAGTTTCCAGACGCAGGGGCTGTTTGACCACGCCACTGTGTGGGTGTGGTGGATGGGTGGTAGGCACGGTATAGGTGCAGCATCGATTTTGGTCGACAGAGTGAGACTGGTCCAGAGGGAACTCCGGTCCTCAGACAGCCCCGCTCCACCGACCTGGGGACATTGGATTGGTCCTCGTGTTTGCCGTTTGCTGTTGTTGAAAGGCGTTTGAAAGGAGGTCGTTTTGCTATGTTATTTCGTACCGATATACTCTGAAATCGTGTAGTTATGACTAACAGTGTTAACAACGACAGATGAGGCTTTCTCCTCGCGGGCTCACTTAACGTGACAGCAGAACTTTGCTTGGCTAGAAGCGCAGAATAGTAGCTTCATTGTATGTGACGAAGATCAGCTGTCTAAATGTGCACTAGGTTTTGGTTCGCACAGCTGATGTCTATGTTGGCAAAAAGCGAAAAATCGGAATGCTGTATTTAGCGACACCGGCATTTGAGAGACGCTTAGCTAGATGATTGGTAACGTTTCGTTGTAATTATTTGTTGTTGCCGTTTGATTTTTTGTGCAGTCATGGTCACGCATGGGATCAGAAGTAAGACATTATTGGTAACTGCCAATGTGTTATTTATCAATTCTCCGTGCATAGCAAATGTGTATCGTGATTTCATATCTAGCCTACTTATAAAGAAGGCCCAGCACGGCCGCATATCACAGGTTTGCGGTCCATATTTACCATTAATACAGATGATTTTAAACTGACATCCATAGACGGTTGTAAGAAAAAAATTACCTCCTTATCCTGCTAATAAAGACCGATTATTGCGGACGAATTTTTCATCTTAGATGTTTCGCTTTCAAAGTTTCTCAAGTTTCGCCATCTTTCCACGATATCGTCTGAAAGCGTGGGCTTCTCGGTCCAGATTGGCGCCGCCACGCCAGTCACACTTGGGAACATGCCAGGTCCAGATCGAAGTGGTGTATCTGGGTCCAGGGCCGGGCATGTAAGTCCCAATTCCGGGCAGACGGCTAGTTCGGAGTTCATCGACCATTTCGGGTATAACTTAGGTGAGCTTCCGGCTGCATTGTCGTGCATCGAACTGTCAAGCCTGCCACTACGTATGTCGATACCGTATCGGTCAGGCCTCGGGTCAGTATCTGGAGTCTGGAGTCTGGGATCTGGAGGCTGTGTTTAAGGTTCGAGTTCGAGCACGCCCTTCCACAAGAGCCCGGTTTACGTGGTTCTCCTCGGTGCGCGTGTCACCTCACCTATTCGCTCCTCAAGGTAGCCAATCACTGACTGACGGGCCGAACGGCAGCACCGCAGCGTCCGCCGCCGGGCCGTGCGGGGTGTCTGGCGCCGGGGATTTGATCCGGTCGTCCCGCTGCGGTACCAGGGCCGCCGTTCGGCCACGAGATCAGGTCGTGGACCTTGATCACGGCGTTCGTCACGGACTCGGACTAAATCGTAATGGCTGTCACGGGCTCTGCGACCGCTGATAGTCATGCTATGGGTCGTAGCAGCCCGCGAGTGACTGAAAGCTATACCTAACCATGGTCTGCTTAGTTATGTTGAACATTAAAATGTATGGATGGTATTGTATTGTACTGTGTTATACATCGTGGGCATGTGCACAGTAATAAAAAAAACATGTGGCTGTTAAGTCCCCTGGTCGAAAACTGGGAAGTTGACATAGTAAAACACGCACTCACTCATTCATCACGTTGTTGGCGGCGGAGAGAGCAAAGCAAAGGTTGGTTACGTTTGACTTTGAATTTTGGCTGCGAATTTTTAACATCACGTTCGTGTTGTTTGTTTCCGATACTGCCGTCTGTAATGGTTCCGGTCTCCGGTTTTCCAAAGCCTTATTGTTTTCTGCGCGTGCGAGCCGCGGCCCGAAGGCCCCAGAGTCCCACCAGCCCGAACCGTCGCAGTCGGCCGCCGGGTCTCCTCGGGGAGCGCTGATTGGCCCGGAGCGGAGCGGGGCGGGGCGCCTCGGCAGTTGATGTTGCGATCGGGGACGCCTCAGTGGACCTGGGCCCGGGACGGCCGTCCGTCTTCCGGGACCGGCGGCGCCAGCGGTACCGCCTGCCGTCCGCCGCCGCCTGCGGGATGGGGAAGCTCCTGGCTGTCGACGAAGTTTGCAAAACTGGCTTGGGAATTTCCGTGGTGATGAAGTTCACGGTCGATTTTTAATCATGCTTGGATGCCCAAACCCATTGTGAAGTTTTGTGGCAGATTGGTGCGTGTGGGCTTGATGGCATTCTTTGTGCCATTTTCCGTGAATGGCTCGTGAATGATGCTTGGAGAATGCGTTTCCTCTCTTTAATGTCCAAATGGTTTTATGCCGAATGCCTTGTATTGCCCATTTGGCTGGTGTTATAACAAACGACGTACTTCACCTTATCTGGCAGTGACCGTTAGAACATGCTTAATGTGTATGAACTGCATACCTTGATCTTTAGCACTGTTTTGTCTTGTCGGAACCCGCGTGTGACTCCAGATGAACCTGCCTTTACATATTGGACCCTAACCGAACCGCAAAGCTCCCTGCCCATTTGCTGTCTGGTGGAACCAGCGTGTCACGTGCCTGGCAACCCCTTGATCCGCCTGTCTGTTCGTTTCAGGTCCTGATTGAGACGCTCATCTCGCTGGGCGCCAGCGTGCGATGGGCTGCGTGCAACATCTACTCCACCCAAAATGAGGTTACGGCTGCACTGGCCGAAAAAGGTGACCTTGCCTGCGTCTGTGGTGGCGCCGTCGTCCAGCGAACGACAACGCACTAGTTGCTTTTGGTACCCGCTCACGAAGTTGCGATGAACCGTAAACCTTTTTGTGGAGAAGTGTATGGTTCAGACGTGAGCTGACCTTTACGGTGATGGTGTGACTCAGACTAAGTCGTCCTGAATTGACTTGCACATTCTGTTGCTTCACGCAGCTGGTGTCGTCGAGGTATACCACGGTTGCTGTAGAACCTACGTACCTTCTTACAGACAAAATATTTTCTGGTCTTTTTGTCTGCTTCCGCGCATTTCACTTCCTAGGTGTACCGTAACCTCATGTTCACCATTGTGATGCCCGGCTATTGGCGTCGCCTGTTCTGGAGCCGCCGAAACAGATCACGACCAGGAGCGGCCATAAACTGCACCAGTAATGTTGCGAAACCCTCCAGCTCCTCCAACACTGGTGTGCAGTGTGGCTTTCTGGGCGCGAGGGGCGAGGAGGGTGGAGGGCGATGCAGGACCTCGTGGCTGTTGTAGAACTGCAAGATCTTTTCCTGGGTACCTCTGTTGACTGGTTTGTCTCGTACATAACTGCGAGACTGTTTTCGGTAGCGGCCATTTTCGTGCGGAGGCCCGTTGTAGCATTTTCCATGTCGTGATGCGTAAATGCAGCTTTCTGGTCACTTCCTGTCTGTTCAACGGGACCCTTTTTCACATCAATTTAGTTTAAGGGTCGTTTTGAAATTGGTAGCTTTATCTCATTTATACCATCGCCCCATAATAGCGTTTCAACGCAGGATCTTGATGGATCTCGTCTCCAATATTTAGGTTAAAAGCTGACGGGTATTGACCATTCTCGTAGTTTAAAGATGCAATCTTCTTCGCTGAACTGCTGAACGGTGAAAACAGAACGTTTATCGAAATATCTAACGAATCAGCCCAGGGTTTTGCCTCGCGGCGAATTCCAGCAGTCGACACGGCCCGACACCATACACATCGTGAAACCGGGGAGCAGTTTGGTTCGTAAATTTGCCCAGATCGTACCACTCCCACTTCCAATCACTGCCTGTCTTTGATCCTCTTGTAAAGATTGGTATTGATCTCGTCGTCCTCGAATCCATTAGTTCCAGTTTTGAGCCGTTTGAAGATCACCCGCGTTGTATAAGCCTTGTGTCAGGCTCGGCCGCGCTGTTGGGTTTTAGATTGCGTTTTAGGCGTACAGTCCTCTAGGTCATTGGCTCTGGGTTCCCGCTAGCACGGAGAAGTTTGGACAGTGATTTGATGTCCAGTATTATACGCAATATTTGACAAATTATTTCTTTCGCAGCGACACTGCTTCGTGTTTTTCGGTTAAGCGGGTGATACGCGTTCCATTATCCACGCATCCATGGCAAAGCTCAGACTCTGTGGACAGGTCGATCTGTCTTGTCCTCTCTTGTGATGTCGTCGATGAGTTCTCTTTGTGTGGTGAAGGGCCGCCTTCTACCCTGGGGACCTCTGCACTGACACTGATTGTCTAGTATGGACCAGCATTTTGCCCTCCGACCCTATGCTGGCGTCTGGGAGTGGATGTTTAATGTTCGTGTTTCCGACTTCGCCAGACGCCAGTTTGTTTTACCGGATGTCTCTTTCCTGTTGCATTGCGATGCCTGACGTCGATACATCCCGTCGCCGTCCTCGGACGGGGCACGAGGGCGCGTTCCGAGCCCGTTCCGCCCTCCCCCCGCCAGGGATCCCGGTGTTCGCGTGGCGCGGTGAGACGGAGGACGACTTCTGGTGGTGCATCGACAAGTGCATCAACGCCGAGAACTGGCAGCCTAACATGATCCTGGACGACGGCGGCGACGCCACGCACCTGATGCTGAAGAAGTACCCGGCCATGTTCAAGCTGATCCGCGGTACGGCCGCGGCGCCGACGTCGTCACGGCGCCTGACGTCAGCTTTTCGGTGCACGGCGTTGGTATCCCCGTCCTGACGCGCTGGGTGTGCTGCACGCTTTGCGTCCAGTGGGCCCAGCCGGGTGGAACAGCTTTGCCGTGGTGCGGGCTCCGTTTGGCTTGGTCCGGTGCGGTGCTGCGACCGTTCCGGTCTCAGCCGGAGGAAGCCGTGGACAGCTCGCCGTCGGGTGGCGGTCGCTGGGTGGCCAGGTCGGCCTCTGTGCTGGGGCCGTGCTCTCCGCGGTCGTTACCTCCGCGCGGTAGGTATCTGTCTGGACCACGTTCGGAACATATCGATTTCGCGGAGCGCGACAGTGGGTCTGCCGTGTCGATGGCGCTAGCCGGGCAATCACTGGTCGTCAGTGGCCGATTTGCTCCATCGGCAGCGACAGCGTTACCCGAGCGGAGGCGTGATGGGTTTTATCGGTGTTCAATTGATGTGATTCGCTGGGAAATGGGCGTGCGTACATGTTCCTTATCGCTGATTGTTTTTTTGCTGCCGCCGTCTCTATCTTGCGAAAGCATGTGACGTGGTGCAATTTAAAAGTTCCTTGGATCTACCGAGCTGTTATTAGGAGCCTATCAAGAGGTCGCCCCAGCGCCGTCCATTTGAAAAAACATTTGGATCAGATTTGTAAAACAGTGAATTTTCTTTGGAGAAGCCATTATAGCCATTACAGTGATTTTGAGCCTGTCGAACCGTTTGCTCAAAACGCGATATTTCGGTAAAAAGGTGTCATTACTTGCCTTCGAATCCAAAAGCATCAGAGTGGTTCCGGTGTGACATTGATCGTCTCTTGACCAGCCAACCAGACTAACGTCGTCAATGCCGACGTTGGTCTGACATTGATGATGTACGATAGGTATTGTGGAAGACGCGGTGCACGGTGTGCATCCTCCGTACAAGCTGAGCTGTCTGACATCCTCTCGTGACGTGTTGTAGGTATCGTGGAAGAGTCCGTGACCGGCGTGCACCGCCTGTACCAGCTGAGCAAACAGCAGAAGCTGTCCGTGCCGGCCATGAACGTCAACGACTCTGTGACCAAGACCAAGTTTGACAATCTGTATTCCTGCCGTGAGAGCATCATCGACAGGTGAGCAGCTTTGACAGGTGGTCGGCGGCAGACAGCCGCCGGACCTGGTCCGTGCGTGGAACGTGCTTGCGGGCGGTTGACAGGTTTTCCATTCGCTTTGGTCCATGGCTTAGTGTTCTGGCGCAGAAAGCCTCGACATTGCTAGTCGACTGAGGGAGCCATCAGTTCTTAAACAGCGCTGACAGAGGGAGCCACGGGACGGTGTAGGGGGAAGGCGACAGCTGTTGGCCGGCTGGCAGAGGGAGCCACTGTCTCTGATGCGACTGGTAGAGGGAGTCACCGGCTCCCCAGCAAGGGTAGGGGTCACCGTCTCTGAGGGAGCAGGGGAGGGTGAACGGCGGCTTCGCGTCAGCAGGAATGACGGGCTCTTACTCGGCTGCGGTGGGGAGTCACCGGCTAGGAGTCGGCAGTAGTAGGGAGGAACTGTCTATGAGTCAACAGAGATGGGAATCACCTGCTCCGAAGCAACGTGGAGAGGCAACCACACCAATCGACCACGCCAACACACAACAGCCACAACTGCTGCCTGAGCTTAGCAATCTCGCCTGAGGCCAGCTGGAACAGAATGTTATGAGGCGGCTGACTTAAAGAATCTACATTTCATAGTGAGCTGGTTGTAGGGGTTCGTATCTCTAATGCAGGTGGCAGAGGAAATCACCACATACGAGCGTGACGACTCTGAGGGCCAACAATGCCTTCCTCCTGGTTAACTGGGAAACGGGGTAACGGGGTCACCATCGCTAAGTTAACTGGGACAACGGATCAACGGAGCTGCGACGGCTTAGGTAGAGAGACGGCAGTGTCAGTCACCTAGCGGAGGGACGTACGCTGTCCTCTCTAGGCTGTCTGACTCGGGGGTCTGATGCCCAGTGGGCTGACTGAGGTCGCTACCAGAGACGAGTTTTCTTGCCCAGAGAGCCAACAGAACGGACTGTGTTGACTGACGCGCGTTTTTGAAGCAGCGCCGCCGGCTTCAACTGTCCTGTGGTGCCTCAGGATACGAAACTCAGGAAAAGGTTCTACTGTTCAGGAAAGGTTCAAGAAACGTTCTACTGTTCTACTGTTAAGGATTGTTAAGGATGTTCCTGGCGATTTAAGCAGGCTGCAGAGATACTCGCACGTGGCATACACTCCCCGTAGCCGTGACAGGAGTCGGTATTGGTTCTTATGTACCTGACAGAACTTTCGCATTCTCCTGATTTCTTTTCTGTATGAAGGTGGACCGGATAATCTTTTTTTTTCCACGGGAAACATAATGCACGGCGATGTTTTTGTCACGTTACAGGATATCGCTTTAATCCGGCATTGACTGGGCGTTGCGCCATGTTCCTTGCAGTGGAGGGAAGTGGGAGAGGCTTAACCGTGTCTAGAGGAATAATGATATGTTTGAGGACGAACTGCAGTCGGGGGTGCTTGACCGTGCGTCTGGTGATCGTAGTTTGTATTTGCGTTTTGGGTCGGAAATGTCCTCTAAAATCAGGTCTCCAGCGGACTCCTAGGGCCACCCGTTTCTCGCGGGTCGTGTAGTTGCTATGAAAAGCAGCCCAAGACTGAAGTTTTAACAGTAATATGTTTTTGATGGCTCAGCATACCCAATGTCCTCAAAGGTCATGGCCACAGGCTCGTCGGAATTGCAACATGTACTGTCAGTCCGTGCATTGTTTGCTTCTTGTGCTGTGTGCCACGGAGATTCTAAAGACATGCACAAGTGAAACGTCAAAGTGGCTCCAGTTACCATGTACGTGCCATCCAGCAACATTTCTACAGTTTCAAATTGGGAGTATCGCTGGCACGCTGGTGGCGTCCGTGGGGCACCTGTGAACCACCCTCAAGGTCGACTTGTCTATGTTGCATATTTTCAGTGTTTCTAGTATTGCAAGGGTTCAGTTCTTTGCACCGGCCTCCCGGAGTATCATACGGACGTCACCAATGTACCGATGAAGCTGAATCGTGAACCCGTCTTGGAACTCTTTCCGGTACTCACCGGTCATGGTATAAATGTTGTAGTAGGGATAGTTCTTTTCAGGTATATATGCTAAATGGATTACGCGGATTTTGGACAATATCACTGGTGCGGACCGGATGCGTAATGTAGCCATTTGGCTGAAAACTCACATGACGACACTGAGCAATGAAAGAGCATTAAAGGACTGGAAAACCCCGTATGGTTGCCTGTTTTAGGCATGAGTCTGGCTCGTAGTCATCCTTCTTGTCGCGGACTGGGACTCGGAGTAGACTTTTTAGGCATGACCCGAAGTTGGACTCAGACTTGGACTTGGGCCGTTTCGTCCGGGCCCTGGAGTTGGAATCAGGTTTTTTTTGCGACGACTCCGGCTCGAACACGGAATTTCTGAACCATAGAGACGCTGAACCGGACACAATCGGACTTGGAATCAGACTCGCCGCTTTATGGTCAAACCCAAGTGTGGTGGCAAGCTGTGTGAGCGTACAAAGTGTTTTTTTCTGTTCTGAGCGCGTTCAGCACAAGTTCAACGCCATGATCTTGACTGGCAGTCAGTGACGTGCAAAGTACACATCTCCTGATACTTAGTATCAGTACCTTGTTGACTTAATGTATCTCAAAGCACAGCTCTAGGGCACAGCTTCAGCATTGGGCAGCTCATTTCCTGCGCATATTGTGGAAAGGAACCGCATTGAATCCGGCGTCGTCCCAAGACATTTCCGCGTTGGCGGTATTTCCGGCACATCCGGTGGCAGGAACTGGGCGGGGATGCCGCAGCAACTCAGCAGCCGCTACCGGCGGCCGCCGGACGGCGCGTCTGTCGGCCGCTGGCCGCCCCGTACTCGAAAGTCACTCCGAACTCGTCCGCGTCGGCGAAACCAGGCGCCGCGTTCCGGGAACCGCCGGCCGTAACGTATTCGGCCGGAACCGGCCGAGTGGGCCGCGGCCGCCCGTTCCGGCTGCCGGCCGGCGCGATACGGCGGTGAACCGTGCCGCGCTCGCGATGGCGCTGCGGCCGCCGCCGGACTATGGGCGGTCCGGAAACGGGCCGCGTTATGTAACGGGGAGTTCGCGGTGGGCGTGGGCGTCCCTGATGGCGGGTGAGGAAATGGCGCGCCGCGTGAAGGCGATGGTCGTCAGGAGGATCGGTGGCGCGTGGTGCAGTGCCGCGCTCGGTCCGGGCCGGCTGGTAGCGCGCAGCGTGGGTTTTGTCTTTCGATAACTCTTGAAACATTCTCGTAGTGCTGCGAGGCTGAAATTTCCTGTGATGTCCATGCCTCCCAGGTAGATATAGCTAGTCTTACATTTGGGTTTATTTTAGTCTATTGTATTCATGTTGTGTAGTTTTTCACTCGATGTCTGTGACTGTATGTCACCTTATGTGCAGGGTTTGATTTATCACGCTTGGATGAGGCCCTGTCGTTTTCCTGCCGGTTCCTGTTGTGACCGCCTGCCTATAACTGCCGCTTCTCCCGGTGCAGTCTGAAGCGGGCCACGGACATCATGTTCGGCGGGAAGCAGGTGCTCGTCTGCGGCTACGGCGAGGTCGGCAAAGGCTGCTGCCAGTCGCTCAAGGGACTCGGCTGCGTCATCTACGTGTCCGAGATCGACCCCATCTGCGCGCTGCAGGCCAGGTGAGGACGAGGCTGGCTTAGTCAGGCACACGTGCGTTCATCTCACGCAGCCGGGACGCCTGCCTGTCGGTGTGGACATTGGGTTGCTGTGCTCACGCCAGACGAAGTACGCGGCCGGGGCTCGGTAGAACAGGTGTGTACTGGGGCTACGCCTTGCAGTCTCGAGGGACGACAGCTGCCGTGTGTCAGCAGTTTGCCGGTCAGACCGTTGTGACGGTCTGCCCGGTGGACAGGTTAAGGCTCCTGTCAATTTTTGAAATTGCCGGGACCGCGTGGTGTCCCGAAGTTGCGACCGCGAGTGTGTATGCGCCAAGCGCGGCGGCGGACGGCAAATATCGTAAAGCCGTAATTGAACGGCGACGTTTGTATGCTGCTGGCTTTACCGGATGTCCAGTTTGTTAGACGCAATTGTATTTGATGGCGTTCGGAGCTTTTGTTTGCATTTTCCTGGATCGCCGGTATATTACTCTGTGAGTCAGGCTATGTTTACTAAGTAAGGCGTTTCATTCGTTGGCTGTGAGGTTTCCGGGGCTCCGTCTTCATTTGAAACCGTAATTGGGTTAAGTGACTCGTTTGTCTCTTGCAAACCAAAAGTCAGCGATAACTTGTGCGATACGTTTATTGCAAGACATGTACGCTTTAACTCGCCCCGTCATGGTGGTGTAGTTTGACCCCCCCCCCGCCTCCAGTTAATTTTTGTTAAATAGGTTTCGAACGATTTAACTCACGTTTGTGAAACTCATAGTGCCTTTCCAGAAATGATCAGGGATTGTTAAGCTGTGTTGTTTTAAACAGTGTGTAACTTATTCAGTTGTTAAGGTTTAAAGCCGGTGGTCACCACAAGGCGCTCGTCGGCTGATGCATAACCACCAGCGCGAGCCATGACTTTGTATGACCTCGGATGACCTCCGGGTGTCTTCTGGAAATTTGAACCGAATTCGAGATAGTGTATTGAAAGCCACCAAATCACGAAAAATGTGACGATGGCCAAACATTTTTTAGCATACTTCCATTTGACCTGACTTGACAGAAGATGCAACAGCCAAGTAGGCCATTGGGGGTGGTTTTAGAGAGAGCAAGGAAGAGTGTATCCAGTGATGCTACTTTCAATCCGCATTGAAGTTTGGATTTTAGGGGTCTGTTTGGTCTCCCTCCTCCCATGACGGCGTTTGCGGGCAGGAGCGCCATGGTGGGCCGGGTTTTAGGGCTCAGCCCGGTTTCCGCCGGACGGAATTCGTTCGACCGTTGGCTCGGCAGTTTACGTATTGCTCCTGTCGCCGCCAGCATGGACGGCCTGCGCGTCGTCAAACTGAGCGAGGTGATCAGGAACGTGGACATCGTCATCACTGCCACCGGCAACAAGAACGTGGTGACGCGCGAACACATGGACCGCATGAAGAACGGCGCCCTGCTCTGCAACATGGGCCACTCCAACACCGAGATCGACGTGGTGAGCGCGCCGCAAAGTTGTTGTTTTCCGCGTGGCCAAGAGATGTCGTTTTCGTGGCGCGGTTTCTTCCAGTCGCGTTGTTTGTGTTCTTCCGCGTCGTGGTGTTGAACCCGTTATGCATTTCATGTGATTGCTTGGCATAGTCATTAACGTGAGGCTTGTGTGAACGCGTTTGTAGTCCATCTCAGAGTTTGGCGTGTTATTGCTGGGGAAGACGGGGCTGAAAATTTCGATGTGGACGGGGTATACGAAGCTCGTAACTGCTCAGTCGTTGAATTATGTCGTGCTCGTCGGGATACCTGGAAAACTCGAACCTGGTATTGCACACATTTCAAGGTTTGCCTGTCCTTATCGGAGCGTTTCCGTGCGCTCACTCCCGACCTTGAGTGTCCTGCCCTGACCTGGCCGCCGACGGTCGCAGAACTCGCTGCGCACGCCCGAGCTGACCTGGGAGAAGGTGCGCTCCTCGGTGGACCACATCATCTGGCCGGACGGCAAGCGGATCGTGCTGCTGGCCGAGGGCCGCCTGGTGAACCTCACCTGCTCGAGCGTGCCCTCGTTCGTCGTCTCCATCTCGGCCGCGACGCAGGTGAGGAGGGCAGCGGCCCAATGCAGGGGCGCTGGGCGTGAACTTGGGCTCAAGGTACGCTCGCCGCGCTCATCACGTGGCGAGCGGTGTGACCTTTGTGGTGTGTGGTCCTCAGATGCCGCCTATGATTGAATGTACTTGGACAGTCTGTCACGCATGCATTGAGGTGTGATTTGGTGTAGGCAAGGCGGTCCTATCGCCATTTTTGTATTGATATGCCTGAGACTAAACTTAGAATGAGTAAAAAAAAATGAAAAATGAGTCTAAACTGGTTGGTATTCGTGAGATGGTGTCATGCGTTTGAAAAAGCCGCACATGAGAAGCGATGAGTCGCGGCATTCCCTTCCGGTATTTCGCAAACTATTTTATTGATGTTTGATGAATCTTGGCATTCATTTCACTCAGCATTGTGGGGTTTGTTCCAACTCAGCCCAGAGTGGCGCGTGACACGATATTATGCCCGTAGTTTCGAGCCTGTTTTATGTTTGCTGATTCGCCGCCATCGTCGATGCCATACCAGTTACCCTGTTCTGCAGTGCTCAGTTTCATTGGCGTGTGGTGTAGTTGGTGGAGTGCGGATCATAGCAGGGTTGTACCCAGGTGCACAACGACTGCTGGCCGTAGGACTAGGCGATGTTTTCGCTTTTTGCATCAGAGCTGTACCGAGCTGTGATAGATGCAGATGATCACACAAACTGCTAACCTACTCCCGGACAGATAACGGTACTAGCGGTAGCCGAATGCAATTGTCGGACTGCCTTTGCACGTGGCAGGTGACTAGTGTACTTCCAGCTCATTCTGGTGGGTGTTGAGCCGTGGTTAGCCCGGCGTGCCCAGCGGGGCGGTGTCAGGTGTGACCCGGCTGCCGCGCCCACCCCGCCGGCCGGGCGGCACGTTCCCTCGCTCCGTGCCGGCCGCGCGCGGCACGCTGCCGCTGGTGCGGACCGTGAACGCTGTTCGGTCAGCGGGGCCCGTCGCCCGGCCCGGCGAGCTGCGCGTCTCTCCGGCGCCCCGGTCCCGGGAACAGGCTGGAGACGCAGTCGGCCGGCCGATGCGACGCGCCGGGCGGAAGTCGTAACGGCCGGCGAACGCTTCCGGTGCCACCGCCGGCCGCAAACTATTCCAATCATCACGACTGGCCGTCCCGTTGCTAACTAAATCACTTTACGGGAAGCAGTCGCGGTGAAGCAGGCGACGTTGTTCAACTTTGGGAGCCTGGGGCTGGTAATAACGTTGCCCTTCAGCGGCACAGAGCGTTCCAGCTATCCCGTCCTCACACAGTCGCACGTGCAGACCAGGCAAAAGTCAAGCGAGTGGTAGGGTTATCGTCTTATCTGTGGGCACGGCATCTGCGACCGTAAGCCGTCGCGTTTTGCGCCACGTTTCGTCGCGTTTGGCTTCTGTTTCGTACTGTTGCTCGTCGTCTTGAACGCGTTCACTCCCAAATCTGCTTCACCTAACGCTGCCGTTACGTAACGAAGTGGGACCAGTGTTGCCAGATTAAAACCAGAGGCGCACCTGTGAATGATGCGTACTCCGCGCGGCCGCCATAGCTGGCGCCCCCGTCCCCCCCCCCCCCGGCTCGGCCGGACGAAGCGGAGGCCGGGCGTCTGCGGCGGCCGCCCGCCGGGGATTGGAGCCGCGCCGCCGGGCCGCTCCCGATCTGTCGCCTGGCCCGACGTTGAGGTAGCTCGGGAACGCCCGCCGCGCTCCGAGCGAGCCACCGCGGTGCGGGTACGCCGCGCCGGCCCGGGCCGGCCGGGACGGCAGTGATCCCGTCGGAGGCGGTCGGCATTGCGGAAAATCGCGGGCGTCAATTTGGCGCGGCGATGAGCTCTGTGGAGTGTGTGGGAGGCGATCATGAGATAGGTCCGGACCGCGGTAAATATAGTGCTTCTCGGCAATGGTTCCGGATGCGGTGCGTGTTCGGAGAAGTCTTAAGAGCTTGCTGGTTTGAATGAAATTGTCTTCATCGCGGTTTCGGCCGACACGTTTTGGGAACGGCTCCAACGGAAGAGCGCCGGCTCGGTAAACAGAGGCTAACTGGAGCCAGCTGTTGACGCTGGTGCGGCGTTCTGCGCCGTCGGCCGACCGCGAGCCGTATGGAGACGCAATAAAGAGCCCTGACGGCTCCCGCCGTCGACGCGGCACCCGTATAACTGAGATATACGGTCTGGCGCGCGCCAAGCAGACGCAGGCGGCGCGGCATTCTTAGCGCCTGGTCGCAATCCGCGTGGTAATATGACTTACGCTTCTCTGTCGCCTCCGGCGGAGATGGTTTAGAAGTGTATGAGCTCAGAGCTGTGGTTGATCTCTACAGCGGTGGTTTTGCCTCACGGGATCATGAGTTATTCATGTTCATTTATCCACGGCGCGTTTGAGTGAAATGGCGAAATGAGTTTTTCCGTCATAGGGTGTGGCAAACATCGTCCTGGATTCAGATATCAGGCCGTGAGCGAGCATGAGACTGTGAAGGTTTTTTAGATTAGAGTAGACGGTTAGACGTGCGGGCTAATTTTGTATTCCGTACTGTATATCCACAAACGTGGGTTATCCACTTTCAGGCAGTGGCTATTGCGCCCCGAGTCAGGGAGGGAAGCACAGGGTTACATGCCAAAGGCACAGCCACCACACACGGACGTACCCTGACGAATGCTAACGCTCTGTTCTGTACACAGATAGCATGATCTACATGCGCCGTCTCTAAAGCTTCGTTCGCTTCATTCAGACCAGTTTTTCCCAGGCTCCATGGAAGCGCCGTATTTTGTGCGCCGTCACGAATCGTCGCTTGCCTGCGCGTTGGCCCGGTGGGGCCGACACGGCCCCGGTGTTTGACCCTCCTGAGACCGTCGTCGCCCTGTCCACGTCACTGTATCGCTGTCAGCGCCCGGCATACGCGTGCCTGGATCTCACGAGAGGATGTAGGATCCCAAATGGTCTTTCGACGAAATGTCACCATACGATCTAGGATCTGAAGGAATCCTTCGACAAAATGTTACATAGGATGTAGGATATGAAGGGGTTTTTCGGCAAAGTTTTGGAAGCATCCAGGATCGAAAAGGATCTCTCGACATATCAGAGACTCATTATCTGAGATCTAAAGGGATTAAAGTCTGAAATGACCTCTCAACCAAATTTAGCTTTAAGATCTGCGATCTAGAGGGATCCTTTGATCAAGCACAAGGAGTCAGTGCACGGAATGTGCCAGTGAGGGCAGTGAAGGTTGATTTTTATGGGATGCATAAAGCAAACGCATTCCAGTTTTGTCGAGGTCATTCAGTATAGCAAGCTATCATTGTGTTAAACCATTGCGTTACCAGACATTTCAACTTGATGCGTTATGCATCAAGGATTGACATATTTTGAGCATGAAAATCCTGCCCTGTTTTATTTTCATGCATTGCATTCAAACTGAAATGGAAATGGTTATTATTTACAACCGACTTTCAGTGGTTACCACGGTTTTACATTCTATGCAGTAAAGGAGCATGTGGAACGGTGTACTCAATCAGTGGTGACACCATTCAACATTCAATCAGTAGTTTGCCAACCAATACCACATTTTGTTTATATATGGAAAGTCCATTTCTCCGTCATGAGATGAATCATGTGCTGTGGTGTTACGCATCGTGTGTGCTTGAAAATGAAACAAAGTGAAATTCATTCATACGAGTACCAGTCACGTGCATAATATCACATGTGGGCAGGCCATAACATGAGAGATTTTTGGACCATGTTCTTTATTTCAGTCAAATACATGCGCACCATCAGCTGGGTACAGAACAGCAAAGCAGAACTGGGCAGGCCGTTATATCAGAAGTGTTTGAGCCATGTTCTTTATTTCAGTAAAATACATGCACACCATCAGCTGGGTAGAGAACAGCAAAGCAGACCAGTCTCCGCAAGGCCATTTTGCACCACCTAATACTGCATTCTGCGTGTTATTGGTTCGGATGGCCAACGCCGGTTTTGGGTTTTTATCGCACGAGTTCGCCTGCTACTGGTTTTTGTCTTCAGTTTGGCTAGGATCCAAATGAGACAGGCGGAAACCTTGCACAAAAAGGTTCAGTATCGGGGAGAATTTGGTAATATCGGACGGTGGGTAGTCTCGGGACATCCCCATTTCTTCGCCACGGTTGGACTCGCATACAGAATGTTATTGTTTTTGGAATTGACAAAAATGCAATATCCCTTTTTGTCCCGTTGCGCATACGAGAAGATGCAAGTCTCAGGCGAATATTTTCTCATTGAATTCACTGTTTCCTGATTGTCTGTCACTTGACATTGCACAATCCACAAGCAGGAATGTTCGTAATCATCATGTTACACTATTCGTGCATTTACGTCATCATAGCAGTGGCTCCCATTGGCTGAAGCCGTCTGCCTCGCCATCATGCCGCACCTTTTAAGGCACCGAGTTTCTGCTATTATTGGACACTGTTTGATAAAACCCGAGTATCCGGAAACTGTGCTTTAATATGTGCAACGAAAGACATTTTATTAATTTTCTATCAGAAATGCGCGGTAGCACGTAAGAACTGGCTGGCTGGCAGAAATATTGCAACGAATCGACTAGGCAACTTCTGGTGCCCGATGGCAGCAACGGCAGCGTTTTTGCGGCAAGCCGACGGCAATAGCAAAGCGGTGGGAGGCTGACATGGGGTAGATACCTAGCCTGTGATTGACCAAGGGAATTTCGACTTAGCCTCAGCTAGCACCGCTTATATCAGACGTACATCGGGTAAATTTGGACGGCCGTCTGAAGTTATCGAGCGGTGTCCGGAATTACCCAAATTCTGAATTTATTTTTAAGTAATGATGACAGCTAAACGAATGCTCATAGCATCAATTAAAGCGGTCATATTTTAGATATGAAGGTGGTTTGTCATTTGAATGTCCTTTGGTTGACTTCCGCCTATCTTGAAATTAACTACCACTGATTTCAGATAGGTGTCCGATGTTACCCGATTCTCCTCTGCCAGGCAACACGCACTGGCACTTTCTCCATGCAATAATTATTTTGTCAGACCTTCTGAAGGTGTGTTTTCTGGTAGGCTTTAATCGTGGACAAACACAAGGCCGTATATATCTATGTCAGCCATAAAGATTGCGTCACCCCTTACGGTGAACGGTAGAACCCAACCGCATGTTTGACCGTGGGAAATGGAACAATGCGTGTAGGGTCTTAAACTTAGCATTTCTCGTCGTTATGAGCAAAATTTCGTCTAGAATTACACACAACATGCATTTGCGTGTAGGTGCTGCAGACACTTGAGTACGTATGTATAGTTCGACACATTTCCCGCTAGGCTGGCTGAAACGGCGTATGAATTGTAACAACAAAAATCAGTGACAAATGGTAAGTTTCTTCTAAAGGTCGGTTATTCAGTCATAACAGTCAATTCCGGTATTGTTTATGGATTGATGTAACCATTGAGTGTACAACTGTGCTTTTGTGAAAATAGCGCTCTGCGTGGGCTTACATGGACAATGAATGGTGATGTGCCAGATAACAATGCGGATTGCGTGTTATTATCTGCGTGTTTCCGTAAGTGGATTTCAGTGGTATTCTTATGAATGTAGAACGGAGTCTCACTTTGGTCATTCAAAACCTTTACCAGGGCTGTGAGTCTGGAATGGATTCCAACTAAACTCAGGCTAAAAGCCTAAGAACCCATGATGTGCGGAATGCGTACATCATGTTGCTCACCTAAGCGCACTTGTGCACACTGCAGTGTATCGGCAAGGGACTGGAATGTACCAGTCTGTGTGATGTGGATGTGTTGGTCCGCTGGTTGGTTGTGCACTTAAATATCATTGTTCTCTGGTGTATTCTCATGCATTTCAGGCTGATTTCCTGTTTATCATTGACTTTGAGGGAAGAGGGAGTGGGTCTGGGGCATACTTTCAGTCTGTGATGAGAGGAGTGATTATGATGAAAACTTGATTTTGCCATGACTGTGGAGATGTGTGTGTCATTTGTTTGAATTGACATTGCAGAATTTGACACTAAGATGCTCTTTATCCCCCATAATCTCTCATCAAAGGACATTCAGAACCAAGATCGAAAGTCTGAAATGAGCCTTTAACACAATTGACATGGGATCCTGATTCATTAGCTCTGAGAATCCTTTGGCAAAGTGAGCACTAGAGATAGGGTCTGGAGGGAACTTTCAGCAAAGTTTAGACTTAGGATGCGGGGTCTGGAGGAATCATCGAACGCAGTGTCTGCGATCTGCATGAATCCTTCGACAAAATGTAGACTAAGGAACTGAGATCTGAAGGGACCGTACTACAATATATATGTCTGGGATCTTGGATCTTAAGGGAATTTTTGACAAAACTGTCCCTTAGGATCCAGGATACTTAATCCCGAACTCTTAATCTGGATCCTGGATCCATACTTTCCAGTTCCTGGCACACGTCTGGTCGCGGCGTCTGTCAGCCGTCCTCACCCGCCGGCCAAAGGGCGACTCAGCCTCGCCTCCCCCCCCCCCCCATTCGTTTTCGAGCCGGCGCCGGACAGCGTGCCGGCGCCTGTCGCTGCGGCCGCCCCGCCAATGATACATGGCCAAAGTTCGGCGGGTGATTTCATGCTCAGACGCCGATTACGCGGCCCGGGGTCGCGGCGCGGACCAGGCCGCCGTCTGGTCGGCTTCCGCGCCGCGCCCGGCGGACGGAAACCGGACGGACGCCGGTAACTGCAGGTTGCCCTGCAGCCTGTCGGAGCGCAGATACGACAGTGTCGGATGTGGTTTTGTGCTGCTGAAGACTCGCCGACTGACGTGCTTTTTTCCCGGAGTGTTGTAGTTCAGTGCGAGGTGCAGTTGATTTGCGATCCGCGGCAGTAGGCGGAAGGTCACTGGTCAGGTGCATTCGTTCGTGGTTTTTGCGCCCGGAAGACAGGGCCGCTCAGCGTTCCACTCCGGCGAGCTATGCTGTTCATGCGGAGTTATCAGTGCTGGTGGGATTGGGAATGCGTCGATTGACATTCTGGGCAATTTTCTGACGAATATGCGCATATAATATACGAAGGTAAAGAACCATAGACGAGCGCCCCGTCACGTTTGCTCAGAAGCCCCAGAACTTCGCGGCCCCTAACTGCCAGCTAACTGGTCGTGTCTGCGAGTACTGCAGAATGTAGCCAGGTGTTTCAGCGGTCCCGAGGGCGTCTGGAGGTGGTCAGGCGGCGCGTGAGGCCCTCAGGGGCGCGCGCCTGGTGTGGCGCCGCCTGCGTCCAACTGGTGCTCGATCTCTGCTACAGGCTCTGGCGCTGATTGAATTGTTCAACGCCCCGGTCGGCCGCTACAAGGCCGATGTCTACCTGCTCCCGAAGAAGATGGGTAGGTGGCTCTCGTTCGCGGGAGGTTTCGCCGAACGAGTTGTTTCCGTAACTGCGACGGAATTGTTCGTGTCTGTGACTACCCCTGGCGGTGGTCGTATGTTGTCGAGCCCGTGAGAGGGGAACTTTTTCGTGCTGGTATGGGCAAACGGGTAGCGAGTTCAACCTGTTTGCTTCATATGTCGTGCGCCTGTATATACGTTGGTATCGACATCGAACTCAAAATCTTTTGGCCCGAGACCGAAGGGGTCAGCCGGTCACGGGGCGGCCGTGTTGTGGAGTTGCACGGCACGTCAGTGATCCTCCAGGACCGTCTGGTTGGATGCCCGGGGCAAAATTTTTCCATATTTCGGAACACCTGAGCGGCGGGGTCAGGGTCCAACAATAAGGTTGCCCTTAGCATGGACGCTGTTCCCAACGCCACCGCCTTGAACGCATTCGGGATTTATAAAAAGAAACTCATTCCTAGTCATTGGCACGACACGTGGTCGATACGAGGGCCGCGATACAAAGGCCAGAATAGTCGTAACAAACAGAAGCGGCCGTAGTCGGGAGCGTTTGTAGGTGGCTTCTGCCGGGCGCGGCGGCCGGTGCGCGCGGGAGCCGCCGCCGCCGCGCGGTTCACTGTGACGCGGTGCGGCTGGCGGCCGGGACGGTGCCCTGATGCCGCTGGCCGCCGCCGGCAGACGAGTACGTGGCCAGCCTGCACCTGCCGTCGTTCGACGCCCATCTGACGGAGCTGACCGAGGAGCAGGCCAAGTACATGGGCCTCAACAAGGCCGGCCCCTTCAAGCCCAACTACTACAGGTCAGTGGCCGCCGCCGGCACGGGTTGGCGCAGAACTACCGGAGGAGGGAGTGGTTTGTTGACCTTATCACGTTCCTTGCGGGCTTAAGCTTTTTTGTGGGACACCCAGGAAAGCTGTTTGTTGTTTTCGTAGTGGTCGATTCAGGGTCATTTAACAGTTAGAGCAGATCACGCATGGCTGATGTAGTTTGGAAACGCTGGGCGTATGGGATGCCCTTTCCAACGATGACTGTTTTTCTTCATGATTTGGTACCGTGACCCCACTTGATAGCTTGAGCTTCCTTGAGATAATTTGATGTGGTGAAAATCCCCTTTTTGCATCTGATCAGGCCGGTTCCAACGGAAAACACGTAAGCAGCTGATGACATTACGTGAGGTTTAAATCCTCATGCCAGTATATGGGTGTGAGAGTATGGTCTTTTGTGAACTTGTGGCCTCGTTTGGAACAATGGACCATTGCGTCATTGCCGTCCAAAAACTACCACGGATGGAACTTTTTCCTGGATCTCAAGGGCTGCAGGGTTCGGAGAATCCTCGCAACCCTCCAAGCCCTGAGGGGAAGGGATCCAAGTCGAAAATTTGCCTTGGTTCTCGCTCCGTATTCGTCCCTTCGCCGGATGTCTACGAGGGAAAGCTCATGTTTTGATCTGCATTGCCCATGTAAGCATTTGCTTATGTCGCGTCCATGGAAGGCAAGCCGTTGCCTGTCTTCGGGCCGTTTAGTGTCGTCCTGACGTCGTGTGTCTCTGTTTGCGATGTTGGCCGGTGCGGGGGTTGTAAATGGATGCGTATACCCGGCCAGTGGCAATTAGACGCGCAGTCGGGACAATATCAGGTGGGTCGGCTGGTGACGTTGTCCAGGAAAATGACCTCAGAGGCCCAGCACGGTTTATTAATTTGCACTGGTCTTGTCGCCCATTCAGGTGAAATTATTTCGAGCTGGCGATGACAAACACGCGCTCATTTTCATTCACAGGGCGGCGCTGTTCGCCCATTGACGCGGGAAATTAACTTCAGGCGCAAATCAGGGCACTTTTAGAACTCGATACCTCTTGAGTGTGCCAATATGGCGGCCTGCGGGCGATGAATGCGCGGCGGTTCCGTCGCCGCGCCCCTGTAAGTGGCATTAGCTGTTCGGCTTGAATCGGTGACGCTCGCGAACAAAGCGGCCCGCTGCCTGCAGCTGGATTAGGCGGCCCGTTCGGCTTCTCCGGCATCCGACATCCGACATCCGACAGCGACGCGGCGTGGGGGGGCGCCGCCAACTGAAGAGACGGCTCGGCGCCGGCGATCTTCCCCCGCCGGCCCGGCGTGGGTCGCGCCGTGACGCCATCACGGCGCCAGATTAGCAATAGATGTGGCGTGGAATTTCTCATCAGGAGGCTGCTCGCGCGGCCGGCGGCTCGAAATTTGTTTACAGCCGGCTCGGCTCGGCGGCGGGGGCGCGCCGCGGCTGATGACGTATTGGCGCGGGCGGCGCCGATACGCGGCGGCGCCGGTATTAATCGCAAGTCGGCGCCCCAGGCGCCGGGGCGGCCGCCGACGGGCGTGCGTGTGATTGGCCGCTCGTCTGCTGCCGACAGGGCGGTGTTAGCCCGCGGCCCCGTGCCACCGAGACGATATTGGCCGCGTCGGCCTCCGGTTTTCGTCCGGCGTCGGCCGCGTTCGTGTCACGGCTCGGGTTTGATGCGTCTCCCGGGTGAACCTTTGTCGGCATGGACGTGATGCGGAGGGGGCGTGTTCCCGAGTCGAGCGTCGGCGCGTGCGGTGCGATGCCGCCGGTGAACGGCTTATCAGTTTCGCCAGTCACCGTGGAGTCGCGCCGAGCGGGGCAGCGACCGGCCGCCGGGGCCGGCCTGCGCCTGGCGGTGCCAGTACCGGTCTGCAGCGCGCGCCCCCGGCAGCGGCCGTGGGCGTCCGTCGCCGGCGACGGCCGGGCGGCGGCGGCGGCGTCCGCCGGCGCGATATTGGCATGTTTGCCGTTATTAGCAGCGGGTCGATCCTTTATTAAACGAGACGGCCACTTCTTGCAGGTACTAGCGGCACCTGGCAGCGGGGGCGGCGGCTCGGCGCGTATGACGCAGACTGCCCGGCCGCCCTCCGGAGGACTGCAGCGCGCCGGACGACCAGCGGCGCCGGAAACTCGCGGCCACGCCTGACGGCCGCCCGCTGGGAGGCGGCGACGTGCGATTGGAGGCGAGCGTCATTCGCTCGGAATGCTGAGAAGGGCGTCGCGACGGTCCCGTTTCGGAGCGTGGCGCAGTGCGAGTCTTGCGAGGCGCGGCCGCGAGCTGGGCGCGTTTCCCGTTTGAAAATTGCCCGCGCAGCTAAGACTGAACGAACGCGAACGGTCCACCCAAACCTTACCTCGGCTAGTTCAAACGACGTGTGGCGTGCCTCCCAGCTCCGTGTCCCGTGCACTTCCATCCTTGTGTGTGTGGTGTGTACAGTCGAGGGAGGCCCTGTGGCCGGCTCCGGTCGCCGCGACCATTGCGGTGGCGCCTTTGTTCGGCACGTGGGCGGCCCGGCGACAGCGGCCGTCGGCCGTGGGGCCGACGCGGCCCAGATGAATGGTGCGGATCCATCTCGGTCCGGGCGGCTGCTGAAACGGTGCCGCTCGGCCGCCGGCGGCGGCGCTGGCCCTGAGGCCCCGCCGGCACCCGACCGCCGCGCGACGGCCAGCGACGCGGCCGGCCCGGTCCGGCGCCTGGCGAGCGAGTCCTGCGAGATTGCGCCTGTTCACGGCTACTAACTGGAGCACTGTGCGAGTGGGTAAGACGGGCGACGGCGGCGGCCGGCCCGCGCCGAGCCGGCCGCCGCCGACGCCGAGCCGTTTTCACGGCGCGTGGACCGCTAGGGAAATGAGGAAAAGAGCTCCTGAACTCGCTCCCGACGATCAGCCAATGGCGCCCGGCGCGGCTGGAATTGTGCTGATTTACTGGCTTTTTATCGTGCCTAGTCGGCGTGAATTCAGATGAAGCTCAATGGAGATTGAATGGACCCAATCTCAGCAGCGGTATACTGTTCAAGACGGTTTCTTTCATTTTGAATAACGTGATTGTGATCTTAGGGGCAGATGTGATTGAAGCATCTGGATTAGGCTTTTAAATTGTTTTGTTCGAGGTCCGCCGCCATATTTCGCTTAGAAGCAGCCTTTCAAACAAGTATTGTTATCTGCGGTCGCGTGGATGTTTTATAGAATCGCTAATAATGCATACACATTCCGTCGTCGTCCGAAAAATGTGTTGGTCCGGTGTTTAGAATGATATTGCCAGTCAAGAGTGGTATGATGCTAGTGACTGTGCCTCTGTCTAAATGTGGATGTGATTCTTCTGAGGTGCATGGGATCTTTTGTAGTATGAGCGCCTCTTGTCGGGGATATTCATGTTTTGCCTGACTGCATGTGTCATCGAGACCTTCTCGGATTGGGACAGCGTGCGATTTTACCCTTGTTTTTCAAACATGTCTCCAGGGACGTATTTTCGATTGATTTCGCTTCACAAATCTGGCGGAGGGCAGGAAGTATTAGGGCATAAGACCGGGCGCGAGAACGGCCGGGGCGGAACACCCCAAATGTGAGCAGCGGGGCCTGTCGACAATTTGATGAGGCCGAGTCCCCCTGCGCCAGTGTGCAGATCGTCCTGGCGTTTAAACCTGCTCGATGATATCACATTCAAGCAAATAAAGCCGTTGGTGAACCCGTGTTTGTGGCTTGGAACTCCCGCTGCGCCGATGCAGGTAAATATTCACAAGGCATGGTCATCCTTTCGGATACGGTGTCAGCTTTGCGGTTATGTGCAGTTGGCTCACCACAAGACTTGGACGGAACTACAGGAAGGCGGGCAGCTGCAGACGCGCAGCTCTGCAGCCTGCAGGATGTGGAGTGCAGAGGCGGCGGCGGCACGGCACGCGCGCGGGAAAGTACCGCCGGTTTTTCGACGTCCGCGGTGACAATACTCGGTATCTCCTCTTCCCGGGCGCTCATTGCGCTTCTGATCGAGCCCGAAAAAAGACAGCTGGCGTAAAGAATCCCCTGATGTCATGACTAGTTCAGCTCCAGTGTCTTCCAATCGCGAGAGGACAGGTTGCGAATTGATGGCTTAATTCGCAGCCATCCTTTTTGGCGGTTCGAAGCATTAGACGGATGCGGACTTCATGTCCCAGCGTCGACAACAAGGACAGCCGCTCTTGAGAGCCAGGCATCTGATAAAAGAATATGCTTACTCGCATTTCTGCAAGACTACATAACAGCATTCCAAGCACACAAAGTGTTTGGCTGTTTCATTTCAACGCTGTCAGCAATCAGTGGAAAGCAGACAAAGCGAAGTGGCCACGTCACAAAGTTACACGTGGAGTGATATTAGTTTCCATGAAATGAATACCGGCGCAGCCGGGGACCCGGGTCCCCCACCCCTCCCTTAGGCCCGCATTTTTTTGAAAACATTGCACATCGTCTTCCCAGAACGCAGTTTTCGTATGATTTCAGTTGACTGAGCTCGGCCCCCATCCCTTAAGAAGATTCTGGCCGCGCCCCTGAAACAAATCTAGTGTACATAGATGGCTTAACTGTAGAGTTGCGAAGATATGGTGCCATGTTTGATGAAGAAAAATCCTAAGCCTTTCCCATCCTCAACAGATCGCAACTTCGCAGTCGAACCTTGTCATTGGAAACGATCCCAATTTTGATTCCAAAGTCAACCGCGCGATTCAACTCCGATCCTGCTTCCGGTACTTTTCAGTAGAATCGGTTCTGATTCTGGCTGGCTGGAACAAAATCGACTCCAGAATCCACTCCGATACCGACGGAATTAAGCACAAATCTGACACCAGTCCCAGCTCGTCCTCGGGAAATGCTGAGAACGCTGGAATCTATGTTTTTGGGATCATCACTGCATAGACCGGGAGCGGCGGGCGAGGGGAACGGACCGGGTGCACCAAAGCAAGGATTCTGCAGTGCAGTGCGTTTCAAATAGAAACTTCCGAAAAATTTGTCTTCAAAACACCTTCTTCGGCAACACTGTACATCAGACGGTGTTCCGGCATACCGAACTATCAAACATGTGTGGGATTCCACTGCTTTTCAATACGCATTCATCAAGGTGGTCAACAACCAGTGTAACACAGAGGTAGGTAATGGCGTGCCCTTTGTGTCCCCTGTGGGAACAAACTTAGGCCATTTCGATACGGCTGTTATTGTCATTCGGAGATTTAGCCGCGCTCACGGGCCTGCCTCTGCTAGCGCTGCGGCGCGGGAAGACCAAACACAGCTGGCGAGGTGCCGACAACAAGTGTAACAGGGCCATGCGAGGTCGTCTCCCGGCTTACTCAGCTCATGTCACATCAGTCCGCATTGTTTGCACTGACCGATAACCTGGCGTATCAATGGTTACTCAGGACACGGCGCACGGTGGAAAACCCCTGACCCCCCTTCCGCCCTCCCCCGCTCAAATGAATGGGATTTCTGTGCTCAATATACTTCTGTCGGCTCTAAGTCGGCAGTCTTAGCCGTCTCCGAGACATGCTTTAATCCGTCCATTTCTTCCCTGCGTGCCTCGATGAATCGGTTTCGTTTCCGAGCGCCGAAGTGCCCAGCTTGCAGCAGCGCCGGCGAAGCTCATCGGATGAGCGGCATGTCCGTGGTCCCCGCCGCCGCGGCTTCCATCAGTTCTTCTGTGCCATTTGCTCTGGAGATCGAGTTGCCGAATGGGCGACGAGGCCCGTTCAGGTAAAGCACAGGCACTCTGCCGCCAGGTCGTGGCCCTCGCAAAATTTCAAGAGCTTACGCTTCAGTGAATAGAAGGTTTATTGGGTATGGCAATTGCGATGGTGAGTTCGATGGGACAGCTTTTGATTCGTGGCAAGTCATCATGGAATTAGTTTGTGGCTTGGCCTGACCTCATTCATCTGTTGGGTCATCTGTGGTATGAATGTGTTCGAGATGTTAATAATCATCGTAGCATCCCTCCAAAATGAAAATCACATTGTCGATATCCTTTTTATCTCACTTTGACCCCAGCTTAGTGTGACCTATGATCTATGGTGACTTAAATATTGACCCAACGTAAACAAAACTGTGTTCATTGGATGTCACCTTGATGAGTTCTTTTTGCTGGTATTTCATTCTTTTCTGTGCGACGCACAGAACCTTAGATCCGGGGGGACGGATATTCCCTTCCCCCCGCTCGGCAAGGCGAAGGGCGTTCTGAGGCTCGGCGGGGCGTGGGTTAACCCTATTCCCGATAGGGGGGGGGGGCTGAATGCACCCTCTTGGGTTCTTTGCTTGCCAATTCCAGTTTTTAGCTCAGCTTCACGAAACATAGTTACTTTTTCTTCCTGTTCTTCTCCGTACTGTAACAAAATCTTGTAACTGTATTTTGCTCATGGACGGAGCCAGGCAGCGTTTCGGAAGGCACCTCAGGTCATTTTTGGTCTTGTTGAAGGTAAAAGGAAAATGACCGCCCAAAATGGCGTATTTTAAATAGAACTTAAAATTTTGTGTTGGTGGGTATTTAAATCGGCAAGCATACAAATATAATTTCGTTAATTTGAAGCCACTTAACAACGTCAGGTCAAGGTCAAAAGTCAACATTTAGCTTTGCAATAATAATTTTGGCATTATTTCTCTAAAAGTCAAAGCCGGAGTATATGTAATGTAGAAGGGTGTCCTCTTCTTGCGTACCAAGGTTCAGGTTGATATCAGGTCGTGTCACGGAGCCATGACCTAAAATGCCAGTAAGCGTACCCTGAATCACGACAGCCATAAAATGGATTTTTAAAAAAGGTAAATTCAAAGGATTGGAAACGTTTTCAAACAATGGGAAATGCACTTGAGATCATTCCATGTGAGTCTAAGGTCACTGGAGGTCATTTCAGATGAAAGGTCGTAAGTTGACCTCAGGAACATGTGGCCATGACAGTTCCCCCTTTTTCATGCCCCTGGCACCGCCTATACTAACATTATACAAACAGTGTAATACGATTTGCTCTTCTTAGGCATCAGATGACAAGTAAATGCCGAAAAGTGTTTTCGACTTTTATCTTGATTCCGTTTTTGAAAACTAATCCTCTCTTTTTCGAAACCCTGTGAACGCCTACGAATTTTCTCAAAATTTAAAACGTCAAAATTTCAAAAACTCCTGATCAGTTAAGTGTGGAAATCTGACATAATACGTAGAAAGAACAGATAAGAAAATGCATTTAGTCTGCTGACGCTGCTCCATAGATCCTAGAAATGGCAGGCAAGAAAAAACAGAGGAGAGGGCTTTTGAAGCCACCCCCCTACGGGAATGGGGTAACTCCGGACGTTCCGTCACCCACGATCGCCATGCATGGTTCGAGATTTGCGCAGACTGTTGCTTTCCCAGTCATTGCCGTGTGCCTAATGTTAAAATCCCTGAATATTAGGGGTCGGGCCACCCCCCATCCCCGGAATCGCTGGCCATGCTGTCACGTGATACTGCCACACATCGGTGTCTGCACAGCGTTAAATGCTGATCTGAATAAACGTGATGGCAAGATGGTATGAAGCAGATATGAGTACTGGTAGATGCATCTTTAACGACTTCTGAAGCGTCAGAGGCAATGCTCAGTCCGCAGTACGTCTGCAATAGTGTCTCGCTTCCACTTTGAATCTTGCTTTATAGGTGATCATGGACGATTTCCGCCTGGCCAATGAGACTGCCGAAGCTGGAACTAGGCGACTGTTGATGAAAAAGAGTGGTCGGTGGTCTGCGGCGATTACAGCGTTGTCTAGCGTGTAAAACCCAATGCTAGTTGAAAAGCAATCAGATATCACTAAAAAACTAACATCATGCTGATAAATTACTTCACGAACAACGAATACGTACTGTTAAACTAAACGAACAACGAATACGTAGTGGTTCAAAGCCCGTAGGGGTTTTAAAATCGACAGACGCAATTTATTCCAAACGCCATTTGTTCCTGGCCTGTAAAACGTTCGCCACTACGTATCATCATCGCCAGGAGCAAACAGTTACTTTTACGGGATAAGTGAGCACCCCATAAAGGAGAGCATCAACCGCGACATGGCCGACATATTCCCTTCCCATTGTCATGGGACGTAATGACATGGCGACAGTCCTCCCAACTGAAGTCAACATTGGACTCTAATTTCGATGTGAACTTCAAGGACATGGACGCAAGAAGTGTCGAGTATCAGATCCGCTTTGACATACTGATGTCCACGTAGATGATGTGTTAGTTCTGCCATCACCAAAAGAAGGGCAAAAAGGGGCAAAAAAGGGCATTGCAAGTGCAACCGTTTCACAGAATCTTTATTCGACCAATGAGCCATTTTGCGTAGATGCAGCATTGGCGCTGGGAGGCGAGGCATAGTTGCCATGCTGCAGGTTCAGCCACAGTTTCGAAGAGACAACGCACAGTTTGGCGAGATAACCTTCTTTCCTCAGCCAGATAGGTCTACCTCAGTCTTCTTTCGCACAAAAAGCGCAGCGCATTTGAGCAAGAAACGTCATTCCACAGGTTATTATCATGGTACAGCTCCACGCAGTCCTCTCCATTCCCGGAGTCGTTGGGTTCGCCCGGCCGCCAGCGGCTGTGGTTCAGCACCAGCGGCGTGCCATCACTCCATCCCCAGACGTCACCGTCGCCCGTGCGACTGAGGCCAATCCAGACCCTGGTCGGTGACCAGACGTCCATGGCGGCTCTGACGTATTGCTCGGTGTCCGGGTGAACTGAAGCCAGCCGGGCCTCGGGGTGGTGCCGGGCGCAGGCGTGCTGCGCGCCAAACCAGCTGGCGGCCTCGTCGGGGAGTAGGTAACAAATGCCGCCACCGCGGTGCCAGCCTTTTGGACAGTCTGCCGACACCGACGAAGGTCAGCGCAGCCTGCAGCGAGGCCAGCGCCTCCTCCAACCGCCGCTGGCCGGCCTTCAGTTCGGCGACCTCGGCCAGGCCGCTCAGCACGTCCGACTGGCCGGCTTGGACGGCGTCAAGGACGGACGGAACCTGATCAAGATCGGCCAGCAGGTGCTGGAGCTGCTGCTGGCCGACGGCCAGCCGCTCCTGTCCGTCCAGAATGTCTCCGAGGCTGTCGGAGATGTTGACGGCAAGCTCCGGCCCGTGCAGAGCCACACTGGCGTTCAGTTTCCGTTCGAGCTGTTCGAACTGCGGGCCGACGGCGCGTGCAGCGCTGGCGCTGGTCAGGCCCAGGAGCTCCTCCACCACGGTGTCCCAGTCGAGGGGCGGCGCCTGTCGGGGCGGCTGCGGACAGCGGCACCGCCCGTCCTGGCCGACGTCGACGCCGAGGGGCCGATCCGTCGCCGGTCGCCGCCGTCGTCAGGAACAGCGCGCAGACGGCGCACGCCAGCCAGAGCGGGCGCGCCATGTCGCCGGCCGAGGCACACTGACGGTCCGGGGCGGCCGGCGACGGCGGACGCGGCCGGCGGTGGCCGTCCGGGCCGGCCTGCCGGCGTAGGGTCGCGGAACTACGAGGAGCGGTCGGAATTGGCGGAAATCCAGGCGCGGTGCAGTGAAGTTCACTTCATGCGGTGCATTGAAGACGTAGGCACTGTCGACTGCTGGTTTCAAACATTGCGCTCTCTTGGCTGTCGCGAAAACGTCCACAGCTACTGGTTGAATTGAGCTTAGTGTTGCAGATGACCGTTTCGGTTTTAGCACCAGTGGCTGTGAACGGCTCGGTGAATATTGGTACGAGATATTAAAGATCACGGTGCTTTAAAGTGCATGCTAATGGGTGTGGCATGATAGATAATGTGAGGTCAACAGTAGCACTGACCTGGCTTGAATGACGTATTTCTTTACCTTCCGTTGACTGCGGGTAGGGTTAACGCCCCCCTCCCTCCTGTCTCTCTCGAGAACCAAACGCCCGATTCGGCTGATTCAAACCGCAGTCGATAGTGTTGAGCCGTGCGGTCCTATGGCATACACATTCGTCTATTTTTTGGGTTACTGATAACGCCACAGGTCAGGCCAAACATCCCAAACGTGGCCTTTTCCTTCAGAGTTGCGTAATCGCCATGAAAAGAAGGCCGAGACTAAATTTTGCACGACATTGTGTCTGTGACAGATTGCTCTCATAATGTGAGTGGCACCTGAGCCGAGGTCATCAAAGGCCAGGTAAGACCAAATATCGGAAACGGCGTCAAACGATGTGTACGTGTAGTTTTAATGTGAACTCTGTAGATGAGGGTGACGCAAGGATAGGGCGTCTGGCGCCCATTTGACCGGCATGGGTTCAATCGCGACTGCAGCGCGCTACAGCGGGGCTGCGTGGCGGCGTGCGTGCTCTCGTAGCACTCCGTTCTGTGGCACGCCCGGGACCTGTTGTTTGAATCTCCCCACCATTTAGATGTGACGCGCTGGTCAATTTAGTTTAAACATTTGATGCAGTGTCGTCTGGTGCTTGTACGTGGTAATACAAAGAGGACCCGAGCCTCGGAATTTTTCCTTCCTTCCGCACGGGGTTGACTAAGTGTGCTGTGCGATGAGCGGGTGGCTGGCTGCAAACTGCCCCGGCTTGTGCGTGCAGGCGAGGCGTTAGGGTGGCCGTGCCGCTGGTCTGACGATGGGACTCTCGCGCGCGGACGTTTTGGCCGAATGTTCCGCTGTCAGAGCTTGGGTCACTTTAATGGTGTTGCTGTCAAGTGCCGCGTGATTTCCCACACAAGGTCACCGGCTGGGTCAAATTTGACCTCCGCCGTAACAGGTCGTGCAATACATGGTTCCTGGTCGATTTGGCACGGATGTCCTAAAAAAGACACATTCATTCAAAGACACATTTTGGCGCAACTAAAGCCTTGAAATGACCCCAATCACCTTACCAATACGTTCCAAACTCGAAGTGTTGCAAGCACGCTTGTGACCTCCATCGGGCGCATCTGGACGACCCTACAAGTCAATAAGGCACATGTTGCACTTTTCACGGGATGTTGCACTACGTTGCAAAGACCGATATTTCCACAACAATCATCCAGAACGTCAAACGGATGCCAGCAATAGCCAAGCAGCTTAACTTTCAGCAGATTTCAGCTTAGCCAGCAGAGCGCTAAGCTGAAATCTGCTTGAGACCGCCAAAGGTTAAATTACAAAAAATGTTGCACTGTTACAAGGAGCTGCTGTGTAGGTCGCACGCTCAATATGCTCTACGAAACTTTGGTAATGTATCTGGGGGCACCCAAAAACCGGTTTTATCTGTTCCTTTTCCAAAACGTATTCTCATTTCACTCAGAAAATTAAAAATACATATTTGACTGAAGATGACCTAGCATAAAATCATGGGTGTGTCATATCGGCCTCGAAGGGTATGCTGATATGCAATGTCACGGACACCATCATTGTAAAAGCACCGACAATAGAGTCAGTACCGATATCGGTGTTGTATGCTAATATTTAACAATACCGTGGTTTCTGTGATTGACATGATAATTAGCCATTCACGTGGTCTTAAAAATATATATTTCGAAACTGCCAAGCGCGGATGAAGGGAACATCCAAGAGGGTAATGCAGCGTCATGTGTGAGTGAGTTCTACGTGTTGAAAACAAGTTATGGTTAGACAAATAAAGGTTTGTAGGTGTCATGACATTGGTACAAAGGATGCAGGTTGCAGTGGAAACATAAATCAGGATCAACGGCGCAGCCAGGTGCAAAACTTTGGCAGGTTCAATCTCGAACTTAACCCACCAGTGATTTACGAATTTAACGAATTTAATTCCTGAATTTAACCCAACAGCGACATTTATGGAAAATGCACATGTTGGGATCAAGGGCCGAAACTGGCCATTGGTCATTCCAAACAACCAGATCGCATTCTGTATGAAGGCCAAATTGCCAAACACCGAAAACAGAAAAAAGTGTGGATCTTTGGTTAAAAAAAAAATGCGACCACTACTCGTTCTGGTAATTTCTCAATTTACAAGCACCGGCGAATTTAAATTGTGGTTCCTAAAACAAGGACCACCACGCGTTGGGTCAAATCCTTTTTTTTGTCAAAAAGCATCCTAGCTGTAGCAGAGATTACCAAGAACCGAAGCAGAGCTTGTGAGGAACGATACTGGTTAATTAATGCGTAGGTAATGCGCATAAACAGAGTTTTGAACAAAAAAGCCACTTTTCAACTGGTATTTTGTTATAAGCACCTAGGGACCGCGCCATGGGTTCAAAAGGGGACGGATATAGCAAGGGGAGAACCCTTTTGGGCTTCAGGACTTCTTTATTTTCGGGGGCACCATGACTTCTGGGGGGTTCCTAAGGTAATAGTGGACCTTGGATGCAGGTTAAACATGCCGTTTTAATGTCAAGAATAGTGGTCGGTACCCGACGTCTTCCAAGAAAAAAGGATCAAAAAGGACCTCCTGCGGAGGTGAGTGGCCTCCTGTGATGGTGAGGGGGCAATTCCGGAGACGAGAGGGCTTCTTGGTGCCTTGAGAGGCCTTCCCGCGCCTAGCAATGGCCCTAACAATGCTTGAGGGCATTGAGAGACCTCCCCGACATGGCTCTGAGCGGGGGCTTCCCGGGCAAAAGTGGAGGGACGAGAAGCATTACCGTTCCCCAGTCCAGGAAGTAGAGAAACACGCTCCCCTCCCCCCCCTCGCTTCGTGGCATACACCAGTCTGACACTTATCTGAAATCACCTAAACAGAACATAAGCCATCAGATGCGGAACGCCTGCTGCCCATTGAAAAATCCAGCAGTCGTACGAGAATGCGATTTACATGCCATTTACCAAAAAGTATTGTTACCCTCTAGGGTCAGCTAAAAGGTTAGTTCTGTAGCAATGGGCAAGAAGAGTTTTCATGAGTTGAAATTTAACCGAAATTTTACATCAGGCGGTCTTCGGTCATTTACTTTAAGTCGGCCATTATGCGTTCTGGCAAGTAACGATTCTCCCCAACGCACTGTGGTCGTTTTTCGAGGAACCACAGTGCGAAATGATATCGTCATCGATGTTTGGGAATGGGGAAACTGGCAAAACGCGTCGTGGTCGCTTTCTGTTGTACAAAGATAGATCTTTCTCCTTATTTCAATTTGGCCATATCTAGAACGTCGTCTGGTTGTTGTGGAACGACCAATAACCGATTTCGGTCTCTGATCCTAACACATGTACAACATATACTTGTGCATGCATTGCTAGGGGCGGATCCAGGAAAAGAAAAGGGAAAACAGAAAAATATGAACTATGGTTGGTATTACGGACGCACTATTGACATTTTCAGTACGCCGCTGTAGCCCTGCACGGGTCGGAGCTCGCTGTCAACATCTCCGACAGCCTCGGAGACGTTCTGGACGGACAGGAGCGGCTGGCCGTCGCTCAGCAGCGGCTCCAGTGCCTGCTGGCCGGCCAGGAGGCGACTCAGGGACTGGTCCAGCAGCTGTCTGCCGGCCACGCTGCGCTGGCGGCCGATCAGGAGAAGGCTGCTGGTGATGTCCAGCAGCTGCTGACCGATCTGGATCAGGTTCCGGCTGCCCTTGACGCCGTCCAAGCCGGCCAGTCGGGCGTGCTGAGTGGCCTGGCTGAGGTCGCCCAACTGCGGGACGGGCAGCGGCGGTTGGAGGAGGCGCTGGCCTCGCTGCAGGCTGCGCCGACCTCGCGACTCGGAGGACTGCTTGGCTTCGGTTTACGCGGACATCGAGCGTCACGTCCGAGCCACTGTGGACGCCCGGTCAGCGGACAGCCTCTGAATCGGTCTCAGTAGCACGGACGGCGGTGACGTCTGGGGATGGAGTGACGGCACGCCGCTGGACCACAACCGCTGACGGTCGGGCGAACCCAACAACGCCGAGAACGGAGAGGACTGGGGGAACTGCACCGTTTCAATGATGGCAACCCCCTGTGGAATGACCTCTCTTGCTCCTCTTGCGCCGAATCAGCCTGAGATAGGCCTGTATGGCCGAATGAAAGAGGTTCTGTCGTTAAACTGCGCTCTTGTCTCTTCGAAATTGTGAATAAACTGCAGTGTGGCAGCTATTCTTCACCTCCCAACGTCATTGCTGGCTGGCGAACTGGCTCGTTGTTTGAGTCACGGTTCTGTCGAGCGTTTGGACCTACATCTTCTTGTTTTTAGTTTTTAGTCATATCCTTGTAATCTAGCGCTGGGTTTCATCCATTAAGGAACGCTGAAATAAAAGTAGAAACCCCCACCCTCTTTTGCCGTTGCATGATCATCTCTGCACAGGAGCACGGCAACTCCTCTTCAGTTGGGGGGGGGAGAGAAGCATTTTGGGCCAATTCATTCCGGTCAACGCCCATAAGGTCAATGCTAAATTTCAGAAAAGTCTGGGGGAGCTGAAGCCAATGGTTGGCCCAGTGGTTCCCGAACCTATGTCTCTACGGCAAGATTAAAAACGAAAATTAGAATATGGGCGCCGAATGACCCTGCAGTCGGTGCGCCCCTAAGCCCCAATAACCAACCAACCGAAAATTAGAATATACTGCCTAAGCTTGCGGTTCGAAATACGAGTACACACTTGAATCCAGTTCCTGTCGCTCGCCTTATGCGTCTTTGAAGGATTGCAGAGACCCTCAAAAAGAAAAAAGTCCGAGGACCATGAACTGCGCCTAGAGGGGCAGATGGAAATGATTACTTGATAAATAAATGATACCCTTCAACTGCCCATTTGCCGGTTCGTTATTTTGATGGCGACGCAATTGAACGCCACCCCAGTCGCCTCGCTTAGGTGCCGAATGACTCTTTGTCGCCTTCCCACACAGACCAACGCTACACCGGTGCTCTTTGTTCCTGGTCGCCACATCACATATTGCGTATTGCTTGCTTCGGCCTCGATTGTTCATTAACGGTCAAGATTGGTCAGTGTTGCTACGCAATTCTGCCACAGAAAGAATAAGTCTCACGCTTCAGGACAGAGGGTAACTGGTGGCGTTTCAGTGTCCGAGCGCCCACTCTATACATCCTGCTTTCCGCCGAACTGACAGCGATGCGCCAGCAGAGCTGCGCACGCAGTTTAAAACGGATGTTGTTCAACTCGATGACGGATTAAGACCGTGACCGCTCTTATGGTGTATACGTTCGGCGCGTTTGTGTGTTTGTGTGCCCCTGTGCATTTTCACCTTACGTTAGTTTGACTCGGGGTCGTAATAGCCACTGTGCCAAGTGTACAACCCCACGATTGTCATGCAATACAATACAATACAAGTCAACAACACTGCACTTGCACTGGACAGTCAACAACCTTGTACCATAAAGATGTTGGTGATACTGGTAAGTTTTGTGATGTTTGTGCTGTTGACATGGGCTTCAGAAATATGTCTCATTGAAGATGGCTGAGCCAATGATGACATGTCTCCGATTTCAAAGCATTTTTCAGTTTGTTCTGCAACTGTAAAAAGCTAGCTTCCTTTGTTCCTTGCTTCTGCTGCAATAGCAGTTTTTAAACATTAAACGCAGCCATAGGAATGTTATGGATTGTATTTCTTACATTCAACTATGTAGTAGACATATAACATATTGCACAACCTTCTCCAAATAGCTGTGCAATATGAAACGTTGACGCAATCTTTGCAGCGTTGATCCTTCAACGTTAGTACAATAAGCCATGTTCTATACACGTAACAACTGCTCGCCATAGGGATATTGTATTAGATGCACTGAAAAGTTTTCCGGTAACGAAGTATTTCCGTCCTTCTTGTGGTTCCAGTGTCTGGATACACTTACGAACTGAATTACAGCGTCAGGCGGCCGCGAATTGCTGCAGAGTACCACAAAATCGCAAAAAGTCGACAGCATTTTTGCGATGAAGGTACAATACCAGCCAAGTGACATCCACAGCACAGTTTCGGCCATCGTCGCAAGTAGATATGCTCCATCAAAAAAGCGTTAAGAAATAATTGTTCCATGTTGTAGTAAAAGATGTCGGTCCAGGGGGATTTTGAACAAATACGCACAAGCAACGCGGGGAAAAGACAGTCAGGAACCTTAACGCTATTCACCGTTACTTTTATTACGTTGTTCATTTGTTGTTACCTTTTGCGGTATTTATGCAGATTATAATCTGCATAAATACCGCATGCTTATTTGATTCCCTTCTGGAACAGCAAGTGCGTCATCATGCTTTCCTAAAGGAGAGAGGGAAAGGGGAGGACGTAGAGGGGTTAAAGCAAAAAAAGAAACGGAAAATTATGACATGTAGAACGCAAAACTGAATGGCATGCTTCCTTACGAAAACTAAGTTACGACGAAAGCCTGTCATTGACAGCTGCAGCATTTAACGCTCCAAAAAGCAAAATCACCGAGTTAGCTTTCTCACGTGCCCCACACAAACACGACTGGCAAGTTCGCTTTCCCCCATCCAGACCGCAGCATGACAACACCCACATCCACTTCCACACTCACACTCACACCCAGGCCCGACCCAGGCAGCGTCTCCAGCGCGCAAGCGCGGCAGCGAGCTCCAGCCATTCCTCGCCCGCCCACGCTCTCGCAGCGCGCGGCCGTCGAGGCGTCGGCGGCTGCCGGCGGCCGCGCCGCGGCGTCGTCCGCGACGGCCGCGGCGCCGGGCGTCGGCTAGAAGAAGCCATCCTCGTCGGGCGTCGGGTGGCGGCCGAAGCCCGGGTGCGAGGCGCGCCGGCCGGAGTCGACGGGCCTCGGCGCCAGCCGCGTCACCTTGTGCACGGGCGCGAACAGGCCGCGGCTGGGCGCGCACTCGAAGTACCTGCGGCAGAGGGCGCCGGCTCGAGTCGGGGCAGGCGCGGCGAGACGGAGACGCGCGCCGTCACTGGAATCCCCCGCCGGCGTGAGCGGAGGAATGGTCGGAAGACTGCATTGGCTCCTGTGGGACGAAGCGCGATTCAGGGCTCATTTCCCAACGGCTCAGAAGTGTGTCGAAACGCCAAAGAGTTCTGCGGATTCTTACCATGTTTCTTTTGTGGAGGTGGCCCTCAGGATTTTTGTCGTTTGATTCTGGAGAGTCTATCAGTCTCCCTATATTGGTCGGGGGAGGGGGTCTCGTCGTAGTGCCGGAGGGGCGCGCCTGTGTCGCCTACAGTGTCCAGCGATGTCTGTATCTTCCACTGCCAGAGGACTGCTCTGACTCTTCTAATGGTCTGCTCATGCCGAATGGGTCCATTTTTCTCCCCGTAATGCCGAATGGGTCCGCCTGCCTCCTCTAGTCAGAGGATTCACCTGAATTTATTTATGGCCGTCTTCATTTGCCGGAGGCGTCCGGTTTCCTCAAGGTGCCAGAGGGGTCTGCATGTCTCCCCTGGCGCCAGAGAGGTCCGTCTGTCTCACTTGGTGTCTCACCTGGTGTCTCACCTGGTGCCGGAGGGGTACACCTGTCTCACCTGATGCCATGTCTCACCTGGTGCCGGAGGGTCGGCCTGTCTCACCTGGTGCCGGAGGGGCACACTTGTCTCACCTGATGCCATGTCTCGCCTGGTGCCGGAGGGGTCCACCTGTCTCACCTGGTGCCGGAGGGGTCCGCTTGTCTCACCTGGTGCCGGAGGGGTCCGCCTGTCGCACCTGGTGCCGGAGGGGTCCGCCTGTCTCACCTGGTGCCGGCGACGCTGCCGTCGTTCCTGCCGCGCGGTTCGTCCAGCTCGACGCCCGCCCACTGTCCGTCGGCGAAGCCGGTGTGGCCGAGGAAGCGCAGCACGCCCACCTTGCGGCCGGACGCGCTGGCCACGGCCACGCGGTCGCCGACGCGCAGAGTGCCGGCGGGCTTTTCGGCGATCGCCGGCGATCCGGCGCGGCCGCCGGCCGGCCCGACCACTGCACAGCCGGAAACAGAGCGTCACAGTCGGTGGTGCCGAGTGTACAGGTGGTGCGCAGGGGAGAGAGATGGGGAGATAGAGGTGATAGGTCAGGATGAGGAGGAAAGGTCACCGCAGGGGTTGAAAAGATTGAAAAGGAAAAGACAAGGTCTTAAAAGAAGTTCATTTTACTCTTACATCTAGTTCTCCATATGTTAAATCTATACTCAATGTTTGTGAAAGATAATGAAAAGAAACGTAAGAACACCGGAAATGAAACGCCAACTTCACAAAAACAGCATTTGTTTCAATGTCATTACGCATGTTTGCCATAAAATGGAAACGGTATTGATGGGTACATATAAATGCGTTGCACGAATGTAAATATCAGCAATAGGACTTCCGCTGAGACAGTCGTATATATTACGGTTCCATAGCTATTCGTATTCTGAGCATAAAGTTCAACAGACTGCAATTTGGGCTTTTGATAAATGTCTAATTTGCGGCAGCGGAGCATTGATCACATTAGAGCTGTCTTGACGAAGCCTAATCCAATTATTTGATGAATTTCCTCGACGAGAACGCCAGCTCCAAGATTTAGTGATATCTCATCGATTGAGCGACTGCGTTTAAGAGATGGGTAACCATCGTTTCGTGCCAATAGCATGTCAATCAAGTGCTCAACTAATCCCGCCCAGTGACAGGTATGTATGACCACCAGATGTCTGACGAACAGCTGAGTCAATTATGCCAAAAAAGCGCATCGTTCCATAATCTCAATATGGTTATCTTTAATAGTATGTTTAGTATATGATTCAGAAGTTCTCCTCAGCAATCGTACACTGTAAGGCGTTTTGCGAAAAATAAATATAAAACGCCGCCATCCACGTGTGAACGAAGACTCCGCGGACAGACCTGTCCCTGTCACGATCCACCATTCAGGGATCCCATCCATGTCCCATGCATTCGCGGCCGGGCCGTCTGGGCTCTAGTCCTCCGGCCTGGCCCGAACAGCGCCGGCCCCTGGACTCGGGTCCGCGGCTGGCAGGGCTTTCTCCCACCCGTCGGCCGGCTTACTGGCGGCCTCCGCCGGTCAGCGGGCGCCGATCGATTCGCCATTCTGGGTGCCGGACCCGCATATCGGGCGCCGGGCGGGTGGGCGTGCCGCACCGCGGCGGGACGATGGTGGTGAAGCCGCTCCCTCAGGGAAGCCCGCCCGTCGCCGCCGAGAAGCGTCTGCCAGCTGCCAGCTGTTCGCTCCCGCCACTATCGATAGATGTCTCTGCCGGCCGTTGGCTCTTGCCTCTAGCGGCAGATATCACTAGCAGCTGTTGATGCCCATCTCTACCGATAGATGCCTCTGCCTGCCGTCGACACATCGCCGATAGGTCTCTCTGCCAATCGTTGGCTCCCACCTCTACCGGCAGGTGTCTCTACCTACAGCTGGCGCCTAAATTCACGGAGAGATGTCCACGGTTGCGGTTGTTACTCACCGCGAGCTGGGCTGCAGCTGCTGCGGCTCGCGGTCGGCACGTGCTTGGCCGGCGAGCTGCGCGACGAGCGCCGGCAGTCGGACGAAATGCGCCGATCGGCCGGCGACGAGTCCCGCTCCGGCGGCGGCGTGCCCAGCGGCTCGCGCGTCAGCCGCGTCAGCCGCGAGAACACGCCGTGCTTGGGCTCGCACTGGAAGTAGTGGAAGCCGCAGGCGGTGCCGTCCGTCTTGCCTGCGGGGAGGGGAGGAATGGTTGGAGTTGGCTGCCAGCTGCTGCTCGGCTACGTGGCCCGGTTCTGCTCGGTTTGTTGGTGGCTTGAGCCCCTCGGAAATCTGGATTGTCCCTCCGGAAATCAAACAGAAAGGAGTATCCCAGATGAGGTACTGACACAGGAAAGGGAATGCGAGGAGTGGGGGCGGGCCGCATCCGGAATAATTAAGATCATGTGCCAGGTAGCGTTATACTCTGCATTAATCGTCACTGAATAGCCATCTGAGTGTTTGAGTGCTCAGTGACATAAAAGTCCTAGGATAGGTGGCAATCCGCGACAGGGTCATTGCTTCAAGGAAAGTCGCTTGCTCAAAATACGGAAATACGTTCCCAAACTTATGCGGGACGCAACATAATCAAACGCGTCGGTGGGCCTGCTTCAGTCGGTGCAGAAATGACTGCGAGGAGCTGCTCTTAGACGGCCCGACAGATCTCGACAGATCGATGGTGGCCGGCGCTGCCCGTGCGCCATGGGCCAGCGCCCCCGTCCCCCGGTCTCGGGCAGGACCGGTCGGCTTCCGGTGGCTTCCGGTCGGCGAACGCAACGACCGCCGCCGGATAATCAGCTGTCTCCCGGCCAATGTCCGGCAGGATTACACCAAGCGATGGATGGCGACGGACGGGGTGATCACTCTCCGGAGGCAAGCCGGTCGGGAGGGGCTGCTCCCTTCCCTGATCCGATGGAAGGAGGACAATGAGAGGCGGTTGTGCACGGCGGGGAACGGTGCGTGAAAAAATGGCGACGCGTCCGCCCGGGCGCATCCGGCTGCTGATGCTCGCAAAGGCAATAAGGACGCAGACGACATGGTCGCCTGGGGAGAGGCTCGTAGAGCATGGGACGCGTCCCAGAGTCTCAGAGAGTAATGGATATGCCGCGCTGGACGACACAACATGACTGTGGTCCCTTACTGACGGCCGCCGAAACAGTGGAAACGATTCCGTCGTATGCCTGGAAAGCAGGCTATACGGCACAGAAAGGAAGGCACGGCCAAGCACAAAACTTGCAAAACACGGCGAACAACGTCCTCCAGTTGTTGCTTTGCAAACACAAGCATTGGTATCTCAGTACATATTGGTATATCTTTATGATCTGTGCCGGTAATTGTGCTTGAATGATACAGATATCGACACGCCGTAGAACTCCATAAGAACAGAAACCGGCGCAAATTAAAACAGCTGCTGGATGTCTCTAAAACACATTTCCCATTCATTATAACGAAGACTGCCCAACGTTCATGGGGCAATGACATTAACAAGGACAAGTCCTTGTCGATATCATTTTTATTCCATCCAGACCCAACAAAACATAATTATACTAATTTTCTGTCAAACATAAAGCAGCTTCTTGCAAAATAAGCTAAAAATTCACACGTTTCGTTTTCGTCAACCATGACATTAGACAACCAGATGTAAACTGGTGTTCACAACAACACAGTTCAGGACGACACACGTGGTACTGAAAACGCTCAGAAGTGCGCATGCAGTCCATTCCAAGCACAGTAAAACACCGAGGACTGCTGTCCCGCACGGACGTGGCGTCTCCAGGGGAGACTCACCGACAGGCTTGTCGAGGACCACTCCTGCCCAGTCGCCGGGCCCCAGCTTGGTCTCGCCGATGTAGGCGATGCTCCCGGGCAGCGTGCCTCCCACCCAGACGCGGTCGCCGACCATGAAGCTGTCCGTGTCGACGGTCAGCACCTGGTCTGCAAAGAGCGGCACAGTCAGATTCCCTTGCGAGTCAACGATGGCGCTGCAGTCTGGTCGTCACACGGGCAACAAGGTGCGATTACCGGTGGTCGAAACACTCTGGATTGGTCTTGCTACTCGATCTCATGGAGCAGAACGAGAACATTATAGGCTGGTGCAATGGCGGTGTTTTGGAGATAGAGCAAGGATCCGATGACGCTTCATAACGATGGAAGATGTGTCGGCGTTTAATTCGTTTTCATATTTTTTTTGTTATATCGTTTACATGCACGCGTGAAATACATCTCGTTAAAAGAATACCATGTGTCTTTCAACATCCTTCCCAGTAGAGATCTGGAACCTAAGGTAGTAATGTATATTTTTATATAGGCACCTCGTCCGGGCAAGCCGAATATTTTAAATGATTCTGTTGGTCGTGCAGTTTATGTCATATTTTTGACAGGAACGGGGCCTAATGGCACCACTGGATATACAACGGCGAGTCAGCAAACCAGCTTGATGATGTGGCAACTTTTGGGACAAGTGGCCAATAAGAAGATTAAGCAAGGCACAATCATGCAAAGTGGAGAACTCATTAAAGCAACAAAGCTATTGTAGTGAGGTTCAATAAAGAAACTTTGCTACCTGGCATTAATCGGAAGGACACGCATTTATGTTTGCCGAGTTTTGTCTTTAACCATAATGTACTTAAAGTCTGTGCGAAATAAAAAAGTGAGTCTGAAAATCCAAATTAAACAACATAGTAAAAACTCTACGCCTCTACGCATCTACGTCTCGATTTAAATGTTGGCTACTGTTCCGCCAAATAACGAGAAATTTCTTTGTTATGCTTAGTATGGAATTGGCTGGAGTATTTAGCCATCTTAAAGCTTCTTGGGAGCAGTGTTTTGACCTCCCCCTTCCACTTGCCTCAAGAATCAACGATTTCGAAATGTGTTTGGGGTATTCCGTTAAGCCTTTATTCCAAAAAGTTGAAATGAAGCAAATGATTCTCGTTTGATGCAAAGCAGAGGTTTCTAATAATGTTAACCACCGTCTAAATACATACCCCAAAGGCGTCAGTCATTATAGCAATAAACAATAATGACCCCTGTGGAAGTGCATGGATTGGAAAAACGTGCCATTTAACCCGCGCACGACCGTCGGTCTGTTACGATCATGCCCGACGGGGGGGGGGGCAGTTGGTCGCCTACCCCTCTAACTCACGAACGGTTGGTCGCACGATAAAAATAAGCACACCGTTGGGAAGTTTGTCACAAGTAGAACTCGAAACTGGTCTCATTTTTTTAATTTTGGATAATATGTAAGAAATTTGCGTCCTATATATGTTTTCTCATAGCCGACTGCATGAGACCGAGAAATGGCCTGAATCTCAAGGGCTGTGACTAATAACGCATAGGTAAAGGCACCAGCGCACAAGTGAAGGTCCCGAATGCCGATACACATCTAATTTCTCAGATTTGTTAAATATATTCGCCGAAACGTTGAGTTAAAGACACGGCAATTTTTGCGCCGGCTGTCGGCGTGCGCCGCAGCCGTACGTAGTAAGAAATTAACGGGAACTAATTTTAGCGTTCCTTTATTTTCGTGAGAAAACCTATCCATGTAGATTTTACTGATCTTAATGGTTCTTGTGATGATTTTTCATGCTTAAATTTTGGAAAAATTCATTAGTTACCAACCTACACATTTGGCGGGGCTTTATTCGCGAGAGCCTGTTTATTTCCAAAATATGCAATTTTTTCAAATTTTTTGAGGTTCCTGGTAGTACTTACGTCTGTGCAAACCAGTGCTGCCATTTGCTACCCATTCTGAGTAATTCACCGCTGATTTTGACGGTGGTACATTCCGGCTCACTGCAGTTATTCGTGACCTGACCTCAGGTCAATGGCTGGAACTCATTGATACTTTGCCCAATGACGGTAACTAGATGTCTGCTTCACTCCACACTAAAAATGTTTTGCAATATCCCGTCAGTTTCCGAAAAAAACGACGACATGTGTTAAAAATGGGCTTAAACTTAGCTCAATGACCCGGAAAATTCCGAAAAATCTGAGATAGCAGCTTTGTTTCATTTACAAATATCACTAATCCCTGCAAGTATTATTGTGATATCTTGTTTTCCGAAAAAGTTACAGGGCGCTAAACTTTTTTCGACATAGATCCGTTTGACCTGACCTAGGTCAGGCACCTGACCTGATCTGAGATCAAAACTTTGACACAAGGCGTAAAAATGATGAAGCAAAAGGTACATAAACTTGCGTGGCGCTGCGTTGGTTTGTTCTCTCGCAATCCCAGAAAAATCTTAGGGGGGGTGGTCGACTGCCCCCCGTCGGGAACGGGTTAACCCTATTCCCGGAGGGCTAGACGGTATGGCCGATTCCCGGCGGGGGGGGCGGATTCGGCCCCCCCCTGAGATCTCGAGAATTACTTGTCCGATTTCATCGCAACAAACGGCAATCGATTTGCCGTGACGTGAACTACATTTTTATAAAACGAAATTTTCAAAATTTTGAAATTTGTGGATAAAGGGGGGCAAAAATGTCAAAATGGGGGGTACTTTTGGACTTCTTATAACTCCATTGTTTATCGACCGATTTCGATGAAACTGGCATGAATCGAGAGATTATGGATAGGGCTTTTACCATGGGTCCACACATCTGAAATTTTGAGAAAATTCATGGGCGTTCACAGGGTTTCAAAAATAGGAGGATTAGTTTTCTAACAACTGGATGAACAAAAGAGGCAAACACCCTTTTTTGGCTTCTGCTAGTCATGTTATACTAAAGAAGTACAAATCGCATTGCAATGTTTGTATAATGTTAGCATAGGCGGTGCCAGGGACATGAAAAAGGGGGAACTGTCATGGTCACACGTTTCTCAGATCAACTTGTGACCTTTGACCTTAAATGACCTCCAGTGACCTTGGGGTCATTTGGAATGATCTCCTATGCATTTAATATTATCTTTAAACGTTTTCAATGATTTGAATTCACTGTATTTCAAAAATTTCATTTTATGGCTATTGCGATATGGGGTACGCGCACTGACATTTTAGGTCATAGCTCCGTGACCCGACCTGATATCAAGCTGAACCGTGGTACACAAGTAGAAGGCACCCTTCTACGTCATATATATTTCGGGTTTGGCATTTGAAAAAACAGCGCCGAAATTATTGCGAAAAAACAAATTTTGACTTTTGACCTTGACCTGACCTTGTAAAATGACCTCAGGTGAACAAAATTTCATCTGCACATGGCCCAACTATTTAGCTATACACCCATGTAAAGTTTTAAGTTCTAGCTGTAAAACTCTGTTTTTGGCAGACATTTTTCTTTTACCCTTAACATGGCCAAAAATGGCATGAGGTGCCTCCCACAAACGTTGCCTGACTCCGCCCCTGAGCAAAATAGAATTTTGAAATTTTGTCACGGCACGTAGAAAGAATAGCTAGGAAAAGTGACCAAGTTTCGTGAAGCTGCGTTAAAAAGCCTGGAATTGGCAAGCAAAAAACCCAAGGGGGGTGCGGATTCCGCCCCCCCCCTGCCGGGAATAGGGTTAAAAAAGAGCCTAATCAATCAATAACCCTCAACCCGCCCTCGACTGAGAGGGGGGCGATTGACCACCCCCTGAGGTTTTTCCGAGATTGCGAGAGAACGAACGAACGCAGCACTACGAAACTTCCTGCACCTTTTGCTTGATCATTTTTACACCTTGTGTCTATGTTTTGATCTCAGGCCAAGTCAGTTATTTGACTTCGGTCAGGTGGAACCGACCTATGTTCAAAAAGTTTAACGCCCTGTAACTTTTTCGGAAAACATGATATCACAATAATACCTCCAGGAATTAAAGATCTGTTAGATGTCACAAACCTACTATCCCAGATTTTCCGGAATTTTCCAGGTCATTGACCTAAGGTCAACCCCATTTTCAAAGCATGTCGTTTTTCGGAAACTGACTAAATTTTTCAAGGCATTTTTAGTGTGGGTTGATGCAGACATCTAGTTAGATTCAATGGGCATAACACCAGTGACTCCCAGCCATTGACCTGAGGTCAGCCACGAATAGCTGTTATGAACCAAAATGCGCAGCCGTTAAATTCAGCGATAAATTACTCAGAACGGGTAGGAACTGACTCGCACAGCTGCAAGTAATACCATCAAGTTCAAAAAGTTTATAAAAATTGCATATTTTAGAAATAAACTGACTTTTGCGAATAAAGCCGGTCCAGTTGTGTAGGTTGATTACTTCCGATTTTTTTCAAAATTTAAGCATGAGAAACCATCACAAGAGCCATAAGGATTAATAAATATCACATGGAATGGATTATGCCGCGAGAACAAAGGAACGCTAAATTAGTTCCCGTTAATTTCATGCTGCATCCGGCTATGGCTCCCGCCGGCAGTCGATGCGAAAATCGCCGTGTCTTTAACTCAGAGTTTCGGCGTATATATTGAACAAATCAGAGAAATTAGGCGTGTATCGCCATCTGCGGGCTTTTACCTGATCATTTGTGCCTTTGCGTAGATTTCATTAATCACAGCCCTTGAGTGCCAGGCCGCTTCTCGGTTTCACGCAGTCAGCCGTGAGAGAACATATATATGGCGTACATGGCTTAGATATAATAGGAAAATAAAAATGAGGCCAGTTTCGAGCTGTACGTGTCACGGACTTTCCAACGATATGCTTATTTTTATCGTGCGCCCAAGCGTTCGTGAGTTAGAGGGGACGGCCAGCCCCCCCCGCCCCGTCGGGCGTGATCGGCGCCGAGTGCCAGTTGAGCGCGGGTTTAACATGGGGAAAAATGACACATGGTACCTAATGACGTACCAAGGCTAGGAAATTGGCTGTGAATGTCGCGAAGAGTACATTCAGGTCATCCGGTTGACTCTCGCCGTTCTTTTCTGCAACGTGCGGTGCGCGCTTCAGCGTCGTAAGAACGTTTCGAAGAATATTATGGCTAATTGCATAAATAATTTTCAAAATCGTCTCGCAAAGCAATCTTGATGTAATACTGCATGTTTCGATGTCAAATGGCTTCGTGGGTTTGTGCTAGTGCCTGCTGGTTCAGTTGTGTGCTTTTAGAAGGTGAAAACACACGTCCCGCTGGCCAGCAAGATTAACCAGTATCAATACCATCCAGATGGCTTTAGTCCTGAGGTTTATTGCAATGTGCGTCTTTTGGACGAGTGTTTAAAAAACGAACGATTTTATGTCTTCCAATTACGCACTACATTTTTCAGTATATTAAAAAAATAAAATGCAAATGCTGTTGTTCTCAACATATCAGACATTTCACAGTACCACTTCTCAAAAACTGTCATTCTTTCATTACTAATTTTGTCTAAGGTTTATCCCTATTCGACGTTGGGGAGGGGTAGATTCTGCCTCTCCCTCCGACTTTTTGTTTGCCATTCAAGGAGCTTTTGGAATCTGCTTCACGAAACTTGGCTACTTTTCCTAAATATGTTTTGGCATGTTTTTCATGGCGGAATTTCAGAAATCTGCCTCCTCCAGAGGCGGTTCCAGGACACGTTTTTGGGAGGCATGTTTGAAGAATGTCGCGTTTTCTGGAGATCGCGCACTCGACGTGGTCACGTTCTATTGGAATGTTCTTCATAATGTCATGGACACTTCAAATGATCGAAATATTTGTAACCTGCACACTTGCAGTGATTTTTAAGAAGGATGTTGGTTCAATGACGGATCCATCGGCAAGTAAAATGGGTATTTATATTTCCTTATTCCTCAGAATCATGACTCATTGTACAAACAAAACTGGGCTAACGTGTAATAAAAACGCCTTTATCCTAATTTCTCGATTTCCGGGTGCATATTTCGCCCAATAACAGGTTCAATGGTTCTGATGTACATCTGGATCTGAGTAATTGGTTCTGTTAGTTCAACATACATTACAATCAAATGTCATACATGTCAGTAAAAATAAAAACCAGGGGTGACCCCAGGATAATGTAAAAGGGTGCAATATTTTTCTTGTCCCTGAAAAATTCCGGCTCGATTTGCGGAATGGAACATATTTATCACCATGTAGTTACTGACCTCTCTTCTTCTAGTGCCTGGACCCACCTATGAGAACGTGTAATGCGTACATGATATAGCATACGACACATACGGAAATGTTTTTTTACGCATATAATCTCACCAGACTCAGAATATCTGGCAAGCAGTTTTGCATTTCCCAAAAATATTGTCCTGTTTTATGCTTGCTGGTTAAGGGTATGATACTATTATTTCAAAATGCGATGCGCTTATGATCTCAAAATGATAACTTTAAGCACAATACAGAACAACACTCACAATATGTTTGAATATGATAGCCAATTACCTCGTTTGATATACCATTTAGAAAGTTAACCCGCATTTTCCGGCAATTGGATCCGCCGACAGGCATATTTTGTATGTAATAATATGGCATGCGGCACGTATGGAAATGTTTCCTGAAGGAAAACAGGCTCGCGAGACTCAAAATATGTCGTAGAACGAATAAACATTTCCAGAAACGTGTTACCTTTTATATGCCCTGGGTACGCCTATAAATTTTGAAAATCAGCCTCTTCGTAGTCTATGTAATACACCTATCGATTGTCGGTAGAATGACATGATGTAGAACACCATGTGCCGTAAAATGTAGTCAGAAGGTTCGTATAAGTAAACCTCTCCTTACAACTTCATTTTGGCCCCTGTGTTCCCTCCTTTCCAATATTGTACAAATTCATTGCTTTTAGAAACGTAAAATTTGCTAGAGCCCATCGAGCACCATTTTCTGCTAGAAAATCGGGTCAATGTTTTTCAAAATCGCAGGGGGCAGAACTACCCGCCCGCGTGCGTACTGGATCGTGCCCCCCCCCCCCCCCTGAATCGTGCGTACCGGGCAGGAGCACGGAAATGTGTAAGCCTTTGTCAGTGTTCAGTATTTGGCATTCGAAATTACGGGGGAGGACAAAATCGTAGACATTTCCAAGCATGACGTGAGAGAGCAACGAAACAAAAATAAGTGTGTAATTTAGGTTTTCAGCTACGCGATGATACCCAGTTTGACACTTTCAGGTCACACAGTGACCTTACGGCAATCTCAAAGGAAATCATGTCGGTTGACTCTAACTTTCACTGAATCTTATGAGACGCAAAATAAAAGGTGCTTTTAAGCAGCCCATAATGACTTCTAGGGACAAATGAGGACTCAAACTACCATTGGTATGCAAATCATCGTTTACGATTACGTCATGACGCTTACAAGGTTGATGAAAAGTGAAAAAGTCAATAGTCTCTGTTCATGATTTTAGCCTGAGGTAGTCTTGACCCAAATAAGGACCACAGTGCAGAGGTCACAAACTCCATGGGTAGCACGTGTTTGAGACCGAGTAAAACTTAATGCTGGAAAACACTTAAAACATTTGTTATACTACGAGAACTGTTGCCGTAACGTTATCTGCACATGACGTGGCCCTCGAAAAAGATGTCACATGTCAGTGACCCGTCAAGGTCCTGACTTCAGATTTTCAGATAACGCGTAAAACAATTTATTACTCACCTGTGCAAACTGTCACATAGAACAGAGTAGTCGTCCTGGGTCAACTTGCAAAAACATCCTTAAGGGGGAGGGAGAGGGGCACTCCGTACTCTCGTCTGTGTTTTGTACTGTGTTCATTGTATACAGTTTTCGCTTTGGCTGAATCTTAAGCCCTACGTCACATAAACCGGGCCTCAGCATACACATTGTTTGTCCATACCGAATCGGCGGGTAGTACAAAACAACAGCTTTACGTCTTTCCATGCGATTCTATGAAGCACAGTTGACCTTGACCTTGCCCCTCCTGCTACCCCATGCCTCAATGAACATGGATTGAGTGCGCCACATATCGAACGGGTGGGGAGAAGGGATGGTGCACATGAAAAAGAAGACAAAACCCAGGACGCCCACCCTTGTTTTCGTTTGCTGACATATTTCGGAAGACAGTTCCATTTCGCAGAGAACTTTGAGGTTATTACACTCCTTGCCCCTCATCTTGTACTGGCAGCGCGTCCTTCCCTATTTAACTTTCTGGATCTGCGGCTGGTCGTCAGTCGCATTAGCAATCAAAAGCTACTTTCGAAGCGTGCGTTTTTAGGAAGCCTGGCTATGCTGCATTAAGGCACAGGGTTCCTAATTCCACACATTTGACTACTTTCATTAAAATAAATGCATTGCCTATACGTTTTCCTTGAGAGCCTGTTTCTCTCTATGCCTTGCAATGAATTAAATAAGCTTGTTGCTCCCTAATTACGAGTATGAAAGTGCAGTAGTTTAGGCATAATCATTGTTTGATCATGGGTGCACGTTAACAGGCCCCTTCCCCTACATAAATACATATCAGCATTGCTATAGTTTGAGAGAGAGGGGGAGGGAGAGCACGAGAGAGAGAGGGAGAGAGAGAGACATGGGGCAGGGGCACAGAGGGTGACACTGAGAGTGAAAAAAGAAAGATGGGAAGACACTGAGAGAAAGGGAGAGATTATATCCAAAAGTACCTGATCACAGCTCGTGTTTGGTGAAGACCACATTATTCCTCAAGACTCTGCCAACAGTGGCGGGAGACATCTCGGGCAGTAATGAATGGGGGGCTGTCAGGCTGGCTGGAGCCGTCCGTTCATCAGGCGGTTCGTTTCCGGCTATGGGTCGGCACGGCTGACTGCGCTGCGATTGTCTGCCGCCGTCCCTGCGTCACGGCAGCCGGCACGAGGTCTAGTGAGTGGACAGCCGAGAGCGCCCCCTCCCCCTCCCCCCGCCGACGCACCTCAGCTGACGGCTCGGCCAATCACGTTAGCTGGCTTCCAATGATTGGCGACTTTCTGACACAGGAAGCAAGTCTCTTGTAGGGAGGTCAGGGAACGTGGGCCTAAACTTCCCGAAGTGCAGTGTTAACATAGGAGTGTAAACGTTGACCAGGAAGGTCTTAAAAACACGAAACCCACGTCTCGAAGGAGTTAAGAGATGTTTAATCTCAGTATGACTTCGAGTATGATAATAATATGTCGCATGGGTCGACGCCCGTCCGCTCAGTGTACTGGGGCCAGTCTGCGTCCCGGTCTTCCGACAGCGCCTGATCCATGCTGTGAAGCATGGACCGATGCCAGCTTGTCTCACGCGCGACGTCGCCTGCGTCATAATCGTGTCTGCTCGTCTCCTTGATTTAACAACGAGTCGCGCCAGCTCCGTTCCCGACATTACCCCGTCCTTCATAAGCGGCCAGTCGGGTCCCGGGACACGCGATTATGGTCCCCGTGGGAAATCAGTCGTGTCCCCGTGGGACACGTTAGTCGGGATTCGAGATGCGTCACTCGGGTCCCGGAACACGTCAGTCAAATTCCGGAACACGTCAGTCGGGTCTCAGGACGCGTCAGTCGGCTCCCCGTGGCACAAGTCAGTCGGGCCCCAGGGAGCACGTCAGTCGGGTCCCGGGGCACACGTCAGTCGGGCCCCGGGGAGCACGTCAGTCGGGTCCCGGGGCCCACTTTAGCCGTGTCCCCGGGCCCACGTCAGCGAGCCGGCGACAGAGAGCGGAGAGGCTGGCTCTTTCTCCGTGCCGAGCGTCACATCACACGTTCATTTATCGCGGTAACGGCAGTCCCGGGGCCCGGCTTCATTACGCCGCCTGCCCTACCGATGACAGAACGCCCTGGCAGCAATCGGAGACGCCATTGTGTCGCGACCAGATGAGAGACGCGAGACGCAAACAACAAAGCTGGACGTTGATTAAATGCTCGACGGAATGGCGCGCAACTCGGCCTCCCGGCCCCTGTGGCGTATTTACGAAAGGCATAGCAATACGGTGCCAGGTTTCTGTGACTGGCTGATTTGGTGCGTAACGTTTTTTTACATGACGTAACATCTGGAAACGCTTCCCGATAGGCGGTTGCTCTCATGGTTTTAAAACGAGCCCCATTTTGTGAATGCAGTGAGATATTTTGTTGAATTTCCTGCTCTTATTCTTTCCCTTTCAAGTCAAAACTTTTATTACCGCGTAGGACTGAGAAGTAAAGCTGTTGGACACTTAAGGAAGCCATCAAAGCAGAATCACAAAAGCCCGCCTACTTTAAAGGCTTTGAAAGGGTGCGCCGCAATGGTGCGGTTTGCTGAGGTTCTCCATGTGCACAGCTGTAACCGAAGCGAAACGGGTTAAAATAAAATTTTCACGGCAGGTTTCCTGACACTGTTCTGTGAACGGGGCAACTGTCACGATCTAGCAGTGTATTTCCCAAGAGTAGTTGTTCTTGTGCTATGTCTAGAGCAAGGGCGTATCCAGACCATATGTCGAGGGGGGGGGCAAATTTTCATCCGTACAACCTAACCTACCCCGAAGTGTTGATTTCGCCTCGGATTTCGGTCACTTCGTTTCATTTTCGAAAATTGAGATTTTTCTGTGATTCGAGAACAAAAAAGATACACTTAACCGTCTAAAAAATAGCCAAGGGACATACCGGCTCCATTTTCCCACGGAAGGGGGAGCAATGGACCCGACTCCCCTTTCTCGGATTCGCCACTGGTCTACAGACTTTGGAACGCGATAGATTTTGTATGTGATGGACATCTCGCTGAGTACAACAGCTACGGCCGTTGCCCTTGCACGAAATGCACTTAGTCCAAGAGGCCTGCCACATGGCTTGATATCCTGGCGTCAGGGACGGGATGGTGTGAACCCCGAACACTTTTCAGATTTTGACATTAGGTCTATGGTAATGAGAGGAAATCTGCCATCCCGTATCCGAACGTTTTCCGGAAATCTCCAAGCCTCAAGCACCAAGCGTTTCCAGGCATTACGGCATCTAAGAAAGCTCACGCGCCAAATCAGCCAATCACAGAAACCTGGCAGCGTGTGGTTTGCCTTTCGTAAATGCGCAGCCCGGCTCGGACGCAAAAAAAACATGCCCTGAAAGCGGGTATGAGCTTTTAACATCCACAGTACACACCTACATATCACATACACCATCTACGCAATGTATGTTGTGTGTCTGTGTTGCAGATAGAACTTCCTCATATTTGTAAAGTGCAAGCGGTGGTGTGCGACAGCATCTTCAAAATGGTAATTTCTGTGCAGCTCCCCTTTTTCGGCTTTCTCCCCCTTTTTTTTTTTGCAAATCAGACCTCCATGAGCTGGTCTAAAGTAGCTTTTGCTTTAACGACATGAATGTAAAGTAGCTTTCCCTTCAGGCAATGACCCCATGGCCAGCCTGATAAGAAGGCACGCACTTACCGGACACCTTGCGCGGCACGCCAGCCTCACTCAGTCGCCTCTGATGCTCGGCGTCCTCCATCGAGGCCACCTCTGCACCGGTTCTGCAAAACAAACAAAACCATTCACCCGGCTGCAGAGCGGTGCATTGGTGGCAGACGCAGGCCGCCACGCCCTTGTTTTCAGGCCACGCAAAAATGCCATCCCACCTGAAAGCAGGCGCGCGTGGGCGATTGTTTTCTATTGGCGCCGCTAGATACACAAGGACCAGAGGAGAGTGTAACACTTCGTTTGCTGACAGGGGAAGCTCCTTTTCGATGAGGATGGTTTTCAGAAGTTTAGTCAAGTAGCTCAACTTGTTGAGTGAAACGGGCTACCCGGCTGGACAACAGATACGTCCAAAAAAGGAAACTTAGCAGACGGGTTCCGAGAAAGAGGCGGATGATCAGTACGTCAGCTGTAGTGATAAAGTCATAGTTAGATCTCATTAAAAATATAATAACCTGCTTTGTAACGACAATTTACAAAAATACGCGCTAAACCAATTAAATATTGAAAGCATCGGTGATTGGCGATAACATGAGTGATTTTCAGAAGTGATTCACCAACTTCTGCCAACGTCGCCAAGGTTACCTTATTTCCAAATCATCCTATAAGTTATGGGAGCCAGTTAAATTCAATTGTGCTTTATCATGTCACATGAGCGTTATTTGATTTGAGATACTAGGAAATGATTCTAGGCTGCTTCGTGTTGCAATAGTAACCGCAAACGTTATTGAATCAGTTATGGCAGATGCTGATATCTAGACGGACAGCGCACCGAGCCCGCTTACGCCACATCTCCACAACATCCGTCAATGACATTTTTGATAAACATATAGCAATCCAATACAAAACAGCAAAGCGAGAGCACCATAGCAATTGTGCATGTGGCGTATGCGCCCTGTGGCAATCATTCTTTGTACATTACCGTCGATTATGCTCCAAGGAAACCGATGGACTGAAATGGCTGCGGTGTTTTCTGGGTGGTGATTCGGCGAAAACACTTGCTTCCAAACTCGGTCATTGCATTGCAAACAATGAATTGCGTGACAGACACTGTATACAGAACTGAAAAACCAGGAAATGCAGGCCACCTTGGGCTATCAGCTGCAGAATCCCGCCGAGCATTTTTGCAGCTGTTAAACCTCCTTCTTCTCTCCTGCTCTTCATCCCCCAGAATGACCTAATGCCTGCTGTCGAGGAGCATGAATCATTGCCATTCATGAGGATTCTTAACCCGGTGCCGCTTGGGGGGTGTCAAATAGGGCACTGCCCTCGGTTTTCGTGAATAACTTCTGAACTAGTAAAGTCAGCCCAACCAAACTTCCTGTAGTTGTTTATCGATCAATTCTACATATTTTAACACCTAAACAATTTCCATGCTTGGTTATGTCATAGAGATATCACGTCATAAATGAACTTTTGCATGCATGTTTTCGCCTCTTCGGGCGGTTGCGTGAACATGCTCCGATTTTTTATAATATTCGCAAATATATTGTATGAACTATTTGAATTTACATGGGTAACGACCCCCGAAAATATTTACAACCGCAACACGTCAACATTAGAGGTCATGCTAGGTCATATGCATGATGACAATTAGACTGGGTGATAAAAGTGGCTCCGCTGACCTTCCCCATCGTTCAAGTTAGACAAGCAAATATTATGCGTCTCTTAGCAAGGCTCACTAAATGCAACGTAAGGTCATGTCAGGTCACGTCATGGGCTGATGTCAAAGCGAATGAAACACATTGTTGTCTGTGGAAGATCGCTCAGTAACAGGAGTGACCAGCTATTGTTCCTAGTAAAAAAAGAAAAGTGACTTTCTGACCTGACCTGGCTTGATCTTTACCCGATAAGGAACAAACAGAGTAGATTTAATTACCACGAGACATCATTTCAGTCGTGTAGTTACGCAGTTAAGAATTCCGGCGGGAAATTATTGTTCTTTGTCAGGAAAAGTTATTCAACCTTGTCTGACCTGTCCTATAATGACCTTGGCTGGATGAAAAGCAGGCAATGACAATTTTTTTATCAGAAGGTTTCATTTCCGTCGTTTTTGTCACGTGTATCAAAACGGCTGCGAGTTACTACCGATCTTTGGCATGTGAAGTAAGACAAATATTTCAACCGACCTAGACTGGCCTTGACCCGGCATTCGTGTTGCGTTTTGGTGTGCTTTTAATGCTGGACATTGTGAACTTCGTTCGATACCCAACTGAAGGCTCTAGGGCCAGTATTGCCGATGATATGATATAGAAACGGTGTCGGTTGTCCCGGCGTCGTGTTATGCGTTTTGCGTGACCCGTGACGTCATCAGTCACGTAAACAGGGCTTACACAGTATTTTCTGAAGAGCAGGTCCGACAGTTAGGTCCTGAGATAACAGGGGTGCCCTTTTTGACACCCCCAGGCGGTCGCTGGTATAAAACACGCCAGGCGGTGCCGGGTTAATCAAGGACTAACAGGTCGAGGACCTATTCCCTTCAGTCTGTGTTCTGCACATGCGAATGTATTAAACACATCACATCTTGAGACAAGTGAAAAATGTATCATGTTTCAAAATGAGCTCAGACAGTTTGCATTGCCTTTGCAGGAGACCAGGAGACAATGCTCAGTCTTGCTTACATTGGAAACGCGGTCTTGCATACCTTTGCGACACGAACCAAGTTGATTGCCCCATATTCTTTCGGATCCTGTGCGTCCAGCGCCCGTTCTTCGGCGGCATCTGCCGCGCCAAATTTACTGCTAAGAGGTTTCGTTGAGGTCGGCGACGGCCGGACGCGGTAAACAACGAACGTCGGGGCGGCGGCTCCCGGCCGGCGACGGCGCGTCGACGCCGACGGCGCTCTCCCGACGCCGGCCGACCGTGACGGCCGCTCCACATGAATGGGGACCTGCTGTTGAATGGAGGGGCGGCCGCGGCAAGACGGGCGCGCTAGCATGGCGCCGCAGCTCGCCGGGCAGAGGCGCGAAGGCCGGCCGCACCGGAAACGGACCCCAGTTGCGTCAGAATGTCGTTTCTCGCGCAGAAGATGAGCTGGCCTAGCCCACTCTCCCGAACTTAAGCCGCTCCCGAACCAAGTGCGCAGTGCGCCTGCTCCAGACGTCATCTAAAGTACCTTGCGCAATATATATGCCCCCAGGGGTTTCTTGAGCACGCGCAGTGAAGACTGCAAAATTCATCCTCTTCGGAGTTTTAGCCTGCTGACCACCAGCAAGTGAATACCAGGCTCGTTACTTAGAAAGCAATTTTGATTATTAACTGAGCATTTTTTAGACGCTTCTAGGTCCAGTGTTCGATCAGCTGACGCCTGACGGACGACAAACTTTGACAATTATTTAATGATGATAACGTTTTTTTTTGTAAATTAGAGGACTAAAACTTACCATGTAGGTTTTCAGAAAGATTCTTAACTGCTTTGGAAAGTCGAAGCTTCTTAACTGTTCCACGCTATATCAGGTAACGGATGTAATTTTTTCAAAACAAAAAGAAAAACGAGGAGAAAAGCCATTTCGGAAAACATCCATTCCATGAAGCACCAATATCTTACAACATAAAGGTCACATCTGAATGACATGTGCATTTGACAGCACCTGCGATGCCTTTGCTTCCCTTTGGATATGCTGGTACCTTGCAGTTTGAAGCCCTCACTTTGCATTAAGAACTCATCACTGGCTTTGGGCCCCAGGGCAGGTGTATTCTGTGAAGCACAATTCGGAGGCAAAATTCCGATGTCCTCTGATACTTGTAGCAAATTGAAACCATTATTGTGAACCATCAGCTGTTGCTACTGAGGGCTGCCATGGCACTCGGACTGCGTTCACCTTCTCTTCTCGCAAATACAGATTCGGACTCCGAACGTGCCTTTCTGACTGAACCAGAGCTCCTGGCGACAGCTGACGCGGGCTGACAGTATGGCGCTTGGCAGTGCGCTCGATGATCGCACCCAGGGAAAGGTCAGCTGGCATGATTACTGGCTCATGCGTTCAGCTGAAGACGATATGGACTTGACATTCAAGCATCAATTTCAGGCCTGCGGAGGAAAGTGTTTCAATATTGTGACGGAGTCTTGTCCTCACCCATGTGCCAATGACACGTGTCCATCGAAGGACTGGCACTGATTGGTGGACCGAACAACCTGAACGCTTCCGAAAAGACGCTGGTGAGAATGCGAGTTCGCCCCACAGTTCGCAGCGCTCGATCAGGCTGCGGGCTTTTATCGCCGGTACAGCGATCGAAACGCGACGGCGGCACCGAGGGCACGCTGTTCCACGGGAGCCGCCTCAGCCGCGGCGACGAGGCGAATCCGACAGCGGCACCGTCTGCGCCGTTCTCGCCGCAAAACTTCGCCGCCGCCGCGGCCGAGCCGTTGGCACCGACGCGACGCCCCGCCGTGACGGCTCTCACCACTGGCGGGCTTCGTTACCGCCTGGAGCCGCTCGCTGCGCAGGTGGCATCGCCTCTCCGCCGGGCGCCTCGCCCTGATCATTGGATTACCGATGACGCCGCCGCCGGCGCGCGGCCGCCGGCCCGAAAAAGGTCCCGTCCGGCTGCGCTGCGGCTTAGGCAGCCTTCCACGGCCACCTGCTCCGGCGACCGCGTCATTTTGGCGTCGGCCGATGTGCGACGGAGTCACTGCTCGCGTGCCGGGCGCGGACGGTGGTACTCCCTTGCCGTGGTACAACACTCCTTTGCGGGTGTTGGCGGCTCAGTGAGGGCGGGAGCGGGCTGCGCTCTATCGTGCTGGGGACGGGGCGTACACGGCGATCGGGGCCGGCGGCTCGGCAGCGGTACCTCGGCGGCGCTGCGGAAGCTCGGGCCGAGGCGCCGCGGCCGGCGATCGCGATCGTATCGGCCGTTAATATCCGACGCCGGACACCGTCCGCCTTTATCGGCCGTCAAGTCGCGTCGCCGCCGCCGAATCGACGTCCCGAACGGCCTCCATGCCACACCCGCACCGGCCGCCCTGCGCCGCCGGCGGCGGGCGGCCGACCGAGCGTGCCGCGCCGCCCGCTGCCGCCGCCCGCGCCCGCCGCCGCCGCCTCCGCCGCCCCCCGCCGACGCCGTCCGCTCGGCGGCTGTCGCGCCGGGCAGCGGCTGCAGCCTGCCTCCGCATCGGGCCGGCTCTCGGTGGGGGGCCGCGCGCTGCGCCACGGCCGGCGCCGCCGCGACGCTGACGGGCGACAAGTGTCGCGGCGACGCCGGCCGCCGAGGCGTCGCAGCAGCAGAACCGCTTCTGACGCAGCGCTGACCGACCGTGCCAGGCGCCCGTGCCGCCGGCCCCTGCGCTCTGCATATCGGAAAGGCGATTTGCATGGCGGACGTTTGAGTGGTGTCCGCCTCCACGGCGCGGAAGGTCAGCTGGAACATTCGAGAAATGAGCCCCTGAGTCAGGTTGTGGATGCCAGTCTCATGTTTTATTTTGCATGTTGCATACTGCTTGCATTGATTATCAAATTGCGCTATCGGTAGTGTTTGGTAAGGTGGTATTGTGTAACGTTTTGCTTTGACAAAGCAAATGTTTTTTTTATTACCTGACCTTTTTAATCACATGACACGCACGATCGGATGGCAGCAGCTCCGTTGTTGTATAATAGTGTAATACCCAGGGCAATGGAACGGAGACACAATGTGTCAACAGAAATACAGCATATATTTTACATATCTTTATAATAAATGATATCTTTCTGGGGTTACAGGCTAGGATGCACTGAGGCCCCGACGTATGTGTTTTGAAGGTTCGCTGAGCTTGTCTTGAGTATGAAAATGTCTATCAAATAGGATTTTGATCCACAGAGGGAAAATATCACTCATTTTTGCGAAGAATGTAATGCTCCTGGGGAAATCCGTTAATGCCACACATATGTTTACCCTTCTCAATCGCCACAGCTTTGTCTGTTATTATCAAGCAAAATTCTCGGCACTTATGGCGTAAAAAGTCTGGCAATGATATTTGACGTTTCATTGGTATGGTACTGACCTGAAGAAAAAACGGTCTACAAACGCGTAGCGATACCGCAACATGCGATATACATATATGTTATACACATAAATCTACAGTATATGCTGTAGATAGCCCACAACAGCGGAACGGTCAAAAAGCGGCAAACGATGCAGTAGGCCCTTCTGCTATGACCTGAGAGGCCAGTCCATGACTGCCAAGGATCAAACCAGGTACCATTCGAATAACAAGAAAGCGACACGCTGGCTTCTGATTTGGCGTTCTTTATTATGACAGAAATAAGACGAAAATGGCAGCTAACCCCGCGTCCAGGATAAGTGAAAATCCTCACGTCTGATAAAGGTAACCTGGTATCCACGGTGCCACCTCTAACAGAGACGCAATCCAGAATTTCAGTTCTGAATGAGTTGCCGTTTTTTTGCACTGAAATTACTCACTGAGTATAATGCCGATAAACTGTGAACAGAATGCGCAAAAAAAAAAAAACGAGAAACGCCACCACTTACCCACCATAAACACTTGGGTAAGGCTGTAAGGTAACATTTTAAATCCTGTTCAGATGACTGTGTAATACCTTGTAAATTCGTTATGATAATGGCTTTTGGATGAAGTACATGAAGTTCGTTTAAAAATTGGCGGTTGTTGCAAACACTCATAATTGGAAATCGGTGAACCGTGAGCTGTGACCTGGAGAAATGTGAACCAAAGTGTGGTCATGGTTCGAAGGTCATTACACCGTTTGAACATTATGTTGCAATACTTGTTTTCCTTGTTTTCCAGAATATGTACGGTGTCATTTGCCCAATATCTTTTTTTCAAAACGTCGCGCACAAGGCGTCGCGCAATATCCTTGCTCTCTTATACAGTCTGACTGTTGAACGCACTTTCTGTGATCTAATAAATCCTCATAGTATGAAAGGTATCTGATAAAATAGGATGCCATTGATCAGGCATGACTGTGTGAAGACAACACAGAAAAAGACAACGAAATGCTATTGCTCGGAAAGGTAGAGACGCATAGCTCTCATATAGCTCTTGCAAATAAAACGAAAAATATTATAGGAAAGCCAGTTATAACAAGCGGCTCAAGAATTCACATCGTTTGTCGTTCTTAACCCCACGCCGTGATGGGGGGGTGGGCAGATGCTGCCTCCACTCCGGTTTTTCGCTCGACATTCCCGGGCTTTTAGGGGCTGTTTCACGAACCTTGCTGACCTTTCCAAAATATGTTTTTGCCATGCTGTGACCAAATTTAAAGAATTTGCCTCCTCGAGAAGCAGTTCCATGACACGTTTTTGGGAGGCACTCCCCTTTCAAAATCGTCAACGCTTCTTTTCTATGAAGGCAGGTATCGATATAAGCTCTCGAACGCATTTTCCGCTACGAAATCGGACAAAAAGTTTTCAACATCGCATGGAGCAGGTATCTGACCCCATCCCCGCACGGACAGGTATGTACCGGGCAAGACGGAAGCACGGAATATGGTTAATGGTATTTAAGCCCCATAAATTGCTTTACCTGAGACGCGAAAATACGTTCTTGTAAATTTGAGGTTAGAGACCAATAATGACTGTCAAGAAATTTCCGGATTGTGTGAAGTGCGACTACCTAACAAAAGATCCGATTACAACTCAGATATATTTGCTGTCACACAGCCTGGCTTAATGCATTTATTGTTGTGCCCTCGTGATATTAATCCTCATATTGTCTCACGAATATGCAAACATCTTCTCTCCGTGACATCGAATCTCGCTAGCGACTCTTAATAAATTGCAGGTGTTCCCTGAGCCTTTCGAATCAGTCAACAATGTCATGACATTGTCGCACCGCGTGCACCTCCATTTCTTGGACTCCTACTAGAATGCAAAAAAATGGGAGTATTGTGGGAGTCCCGAAACGCCTGCCGATGCTGAAGGAAGGGCACTGAGCGTCCCCAGCCTGTTGGCAAGGCTGGACATTGCCAAAATTGTTGGAAATTCTGATTAAGACTTCAGATCACTCTTTCCTTGTCATGGATCAAATGACCAAATCTTTGTTAAGAGTGAATCTAGACCCCTCCTTCCAGGATCTCAAGCCATATGATTGCACGGATCAACTTGCGCAGTGTGCCCTTGAGGAACTGAAACACTCACCTGAGGGCTTTATGGCAATTTAGAACGACTTGAATGATAACAAATGAACGATTTGATGAGAGTAAAACAATTTACATTTCTACGTACCACTTATTTCGAAATTCCGAAGATGTCAGATGCTTAAATGGCATTGTTTGCATTTTAAAAGCTTCTGCTTACGATTTTCAGCGTATAATTCACCACCAGGGAACCAGTCCAGCGGTGTAACGCGAGAACTTCGGCCTTGTTTGGAGATAACCGAATAACATATTATAGCAAAAAAAAAAAACCAGGAAGATCTCCTTAGATGATGAAAGACAAGCTCCAACCCTAAGGCAAAACAGAGAACTCGTGAGACTGCGTGATCCCGTGGATTTCAGTGCAGTCATATACCTGTACCTAGGAATGTATACAGTATTTTAGTCACATAAGTACATATGACTTGCTGCAAAGGATAAGCATGCCGGATATACACTTAAATCCACTTGTACCGAACTCACTCATAACGAAATTCGACCATAGCAAAGTTATTTGTCTGGTCCCCTCCAAACTCGGCGTAAAAGGCCGGATATAACGAAATCGGCTACAGCGAACCTCCATTTTTGGCATGCTTTGACAGAGCAGCTTGCTTGGTACGATAACGATACGACGAGCAGACGGGGTCGAAAGCACCCAGATATTTTTCTGAGGTTTTACTCGTTCCACAGTGACTGTACCGAGCAACGAACTATGCAAGGCAAGAGAGGGTGAAGATGTACCAGGTAGCTGAGAAAACGGGTCCTGCGACCAAGAAAAGCAAAAGCGTTGGGAATTTCGGGATTTCGATTTCATTTTTCATGATTTCAGTCTTATTTCGGGATTTCAAGAACGACCTCAACAATGTCAACTATTCTCATGAGTAATGATGACATCAAAAAGAAAAACTCCTCTTGTTTTTTTTTTTTGCTTTTCTTATGTCTTTTGACGGTTTATATCGTTTGATTTTAACAAAAAATGCATCTATTTCGTGACTTCGGCTGGTCTAGTTTGGCTCCAAACTGTCCTTGCAGTGCTGGATATCTGTTGGGTTCCCAGAAGTGCAAAGTTAACAGGCGAAGGCAGGCTAGCAACTAACTGTTGTTCCAGTCCTTGATGCCAACGAAAGCCTAGCACCACATGTCGAAGAGACGACAATACTTGACAAATGAATCATGCTAATGCTACAGCTTAATGCTTACTGTGCACATCACTGGTCCTAACACATTTACAAACAGCGGAATAGCAAAACCTGCGGATGGTGTCAGTCTATTCAAAAAACCTACAAAACACGACTTTCCTCTGTTTGCGACAGTTTCAGACATGTACTGTTTGGTTCCAATACTAAAACGCTGTTTCCTAGTCGCAACTGTCCTACAATGTCCCGACACATGACAATCTTATTATCAGTAATAATGTTTTGCGTTTCATCCTAGAGCTCAACATCAGGCATCACCTCGTCCTCGTCAGCTACGAATAATGCATACCTGAGTATGGGAAAGAAGAAAGATGAGTATGGTGCAATGAACAAAGTGTAAGATGAAACACTATAACTGGCACGACAGTTACGCAAATGGGCACGCATCCTTAACCCATGAACTACCATGTAATTGGGCCGGAAGCAGCGTGCATTGGTTTGCGCACTGCAATGAGGCAGAGCGGCCCCCCCACAACAGACGGTGCGGCCTTCCCTAACGATCGTCTCGCAGCCTTCCCCGCCATCTGGTCTGACGAAACCGGCGATAAAATCAAGCTGGGAAGGAGGGCGGAAGGGCGAATGGGCGCCATATCTCATCAGAAGCAGCTGTGGCCCCTGGCGTGGGCGGCCATGTCGGCTGCGTGGTCAGCTCCGCTCCAAATCGCCCATCTAGCGCGCGGGAGGGGTCGCGATGAGGTACGGGTTTCTCCTATCCCTCTCACTGCGCTCCGAACGATCGGCACTTGCCTCGGACGCTCCGCATTCCGAAACCGATAAAAAATCCTTTGAAAATAGACGCACAGACATTCTGTGCAGTAGTATGAATAATCCAGTTGCAACTCTTCGGTAATAAGATATCCTCTGAGTTCTTACATTGTCGTTTCACGTTGTGCTATTTAGGAGACAAGCAGCTGTTTGAGACATTGAAGTGCGAAAAAATGAGCGGCACTGAAATGGCATAGATCATGGCACAACGATGGCGATAAAACTCTGTAACTGAGACTAATGTCTAAACTGAAGCTTTAGACGCCCTGCTGTTCTGTGACTGTACTGAATCGCACACGGGGCACTATGAAGCCAATTTTCTGTTGCGAAAATGGTCATTGTTTTGGTGTGTCGTCGTTTGTCATGCGGAAGCAAGCCATGCTTTGAATCGCTAGTAGCCAGGTGATAATTTTCAAATTCTCTGGGCGTTTTCCTACCTCCCTGTCGAGCCTCGATGTTTTCCGCATTCACGAAACGGCTCAGGACCGTATGTCGGGGTGGTAAACAGCCACCAAGATGTTCATTAGTAAATAAATGTTTTCTGACTCAAAAGATGGGGGTTTTCGTGGTTCATGACTGCACTGCCTACTTTTCAACCCCATTCTAGTATGGGAGGTGGACTTTAGAAGTCCCTTTCGGTTTTTTTTTCCTCGCCATTTCCGGGGTTTTATAAGTAGATTCACAAAACTCGGTGACTTTTCCTAGCTATTCTTTCCATGTATGAGATCAAATTTGTATAATTTCATTTTGTTCAGGAGGTGGAACCAGACTGAGCATTTGGGAGGAACCTAAGGCCATTTTCTGTACTTCTGAAGGTAAAAGAAAAATGGGTGCCAAAAATTGAGCTCTCAGGATAAGACTAACAACTTTATATGAGCGTATAGGTAAATAACAGGTAAAACAAAGAAAAACATGTTTGCTGATTTGCGTTGACTTGATTGTCAGGTTAAGGTCGAAATTCGAAACTTGTTTTTATGTAAATACTTTTCACTCTTATTTTCTCAATGCAAAATCAGGGACATATACGACTCAAAACAATGCCCTCTTTTAGGATTTTAAGATTCAGGTTTATATCGGGCTGGGTCACGAAGCTATGACCTGAAACGTCTGCGCGCGTACCCTATGTCAGGACGGCCATAAACAGAACTTTCAGAAATGTAGTCCATTCAAATGGCTGGGAACACTTTCAAGTAATATTACATAAACTTAAGGTCATTTCATGCCACTTTTAGGTCATTTCGGGTCGCTGAAGGTCAAGGGTCGTAGATTGACCTAATGAGCACGAACATGACTAGGAAGAGCTAAGGAACAGTTTAAAGGTTTAGTCAATTCAAGTTTCGGAAAAATAGTCCGGCCACTGTCTTCCATTAAACTCCCATTAAATTTCATTAAATTGGTTTAATGAAAAGGTTCCATCCATTAGTTCTCTGTTCATGGCAGTTGCCTTAAAGCCGGTTCTTAAACAGCGGAGCTCTAGCAAGTCAGTCCCTTTCTTGCTTTTATCCCCTTGTTTTCACCCCTTTCAAGACTTCCAGTTTTTTTAATGAAACGTAGTTAACGTCATGGCGGATCGACTGTCGTTTGTTGCAATGAAATCGGCCTCGAGAACGAGTCCTATTTCATTGCAACGAGAGATCGAGAGCTCGAGAACAAGTAGTTCTCGAGCTCTCGCGGGGGGGGGGATAAGCCCTCTCCCAAAACGGGAATGAGCCCTAGAGCTATGAGTGTTGGAAAAGTGGTAAAGAACTGGGATTGCGAAAGACTGACTTCATTGCATGCACCCGGACACCGTTTGCAGAAATTGCGTTGTTGTCTCAGGTTATCTGCGAACTTCTGCAAAACACTCTGCACCATAACCGCTGGCTGAGTTTTTGTTCGTGTTCTGTTAATGTTGTTCTTTCTATTTTTTTCCGTTTCGAAATCCTTACGGGTATGACTGCTTTTAGCTCAAGACCGGACAGTTCCGTCATAGTTTTTTCAGCTCTTTCTTTGGGTTCAGACGTTGTGTCACAAACCAGTATTGCATTGCCAGCAGCCACAACCGCGCAGCTGTTCGGGCTAATTATCCGTCTTGGGTAACTTGTAGTCAGCATACAGCACAGTTTCTAGAACTGGGTGTATCACTAGGTGCCTGTTACACATTGACACGATTAAAGATTACCACTTTTAACCGAAAATAACGCAGACGTGTGGCAAAAGAACCGTCATTATAACAGGCATATATTGCCTGTAAAATTGGATGTCATAAATTTAATTCTGCCTCAACTTCCCTGGTCTGCATTATGCAAACAAATACGGGGTTCCCCAGATAGATAGACGTCAGAACTCACGTTGGGTAAAAAGAGTACTATAAGTAATAGTCGTCATTATTTGGTGGATCTCGTTTCATTAGTTTTCCATGGTATTTAGTGTAGACATGGCTGGCGGCCTGGGAGGTTGGGGGGGGCCGGATCCCCAATACTGAGGGATTTTAATATTAGGCTTATTACGATGACTGGTGAAAACGGTTTGAATTCCAAGTGGATGCTGCCCCCCTCCCGAATATTCTCGGAAATCTTCAGCCATGAATTTAGGACAGTGACAAGCGATAAAGGCACCGATCGCGATCTAAAACATGGCCGAATTTAAAATACGCCTTTCAGATTCCACTCAACATCATCCTGAAATGAATCCAATGCCTTTATGCAAAGGAATTTGGATGATTTTTAAAATGTCTTGATTTCACTTGTTTTGGACAGTTCGCATGATCTTTATCTTTATTTTGGAGCATTCAGTATTCGGTTCCAAGCAACAAATAAATTTCGCGAACAAATACGCATACAGGACTGGTCAAATTTTACCGTAACACGACATGTCACCGCACTGTTCTTGCTGGGAAGGCTCTGACATCCAAACTTGTGACTTATCAAGCCGGTCTCTCCATTTTCGGGGTGCTTCATCTCGGCGTTCGCCGCAAGTCGGCGGTGTCAGCTGTATCACGTTCCGGGCGGCGGACGAGGCAATTCTGGGCCGGCGCCGGGCCGCACTTATCTCGTCGGAGTGCGGGGGCGGCCCCTGTCAAATTACTCCAGAATCAAGAGTGACTTTAGCATGAAGTGGCCAGGAATGCAATTAGCCGCCGCCCCGAGCGCTGGTCAAATGCGCCCTAATGGTCACTGTAAATTACTGGCCGTCGCTGCGGCGGTGGCCGTCGGGGCCGACGCCGACGCGCCGCAGACGTCGGCGACACGGCGGCGCCGTCTGAACCCGGACGGCTGGGGCGTCTGCAGGCCGCCTTCCTTTCCGGTTTTGTTGTTCTGGCCTCTGTCCTACTTCGGGAGCGTTGCGCAACTCGTGTGTCGACGTTTGGACTCTCGGGCAGGTGCATGCATGCCTTTGCTGTGAGTGTGCTTATAAATTTACGTAATGTGTGCCCTGAGGTAGCGTCGTTTTTGTGAATGCACACGCCCCACATCTGTGCTAGTCACTTGTGCATCGCTGTACCCTTGCGTGTATTTGCCGCGTCTGCATATATGAGTATGACTCATCTTGCGTCTGTTCCTCCCCTCCACGTCTCCGCCACCCCCGCACCAGTATCGGCTTCCACGGAGGGCTGCGTGGCGGCGCGAACAGGCACCAGGGTCCGTGGCCGTATAAGGCACCGCCCGTGAGTTCTGCCGTGGCCGGGCGCGGGGGTGGCCGCGCGACGCGGGCCTGCCCCTCCGCGGCCAGTGACGTAGCGCCCTGGGGCGTCGCCGGCGGCGTCACTGCGCCAGGCGGACAGCCGCAGGCTCGGGCGGCGCCGGCCGGCCGCCCTGGCGTCTGCTGACGGCCGGCCGCCGCCAAATAAGGCGGACCGCGCGGCGGCCGCTCGTGAGGCGGTTGTCACGCCGCCCGGCCGGCCGAGTCACGGCTCGTCGCCGCCGCGGCCGCCGCTCGGAAGCGCGCGGCGGCAGCGCGCGAGGCCGACAGGTACACGGGCCGCGCTGCGAGTTTGCTCGCGTCTGCCGGACACGCGGCGACGAGCTGCCGCGCGCTCGTCCGCTTACGGCCGGGGCTGTCCCAGCCCGCTGCGTCCATTCGATGCAGGTGCCAAGTTGGGCGTGTTTCGGTGACGTGATTTGTTTTGGTGTGACGGGTGTGTGTAAACGTCGTTGAAATCTTTGGCACGCCTCGATTAAATTGGTCGGGCTGGCAGGCGTGACACGGTGGGCAGGTCCGATCAACCGTCAGCCCCGGGCGTGGGAGGATGGCTCTTTAGATAACTCAAGACGGGGAGCTCTCGGCCACGCCGGCGTGTCCCGGACAACCGCGCAGACGTCTGCTGCAGATCCCGAGAAACAGGCAGACCGGACGCGTGGGAGGCAGTCGGGTCCACGAGCTGAGTCAGGCTGTTTGTCGCTCGCTCCGACACCGACCATCCGAGGGAGAGGCACCAAATTTGGTGACGGATGCCGCCGTATGCGCGTCATATTTGTGTCAAGCACAAACAGCACGTGCGGAATCTGTCGACAATGACAGCTGCCAGCTCTCAGGATGCAGTGCTCGGGACTGTCCCGAAAGCTCGGAGTGTTGTGGAATCGTCTCGTCCAAACAATGTGGTGTCATCGGGCTGAAAGGGATTGACGGAATACCAGGCATCCGGTCGGCGCACAGCCTAGTTTCGTAATGTCGGCTCATGACTAAAACAGCTGGCGCGTCTGCTGGTGTTACGCGACCTGGCTCGCGCAGCATTTGGAACGACACGCCTGCGCCGTGCATGGCTCGCGCTGAATGCCAGGTCGCGCCGCCTGCTGCTGACAAGGGTCGTCTCGGCCGATCATGGCCAACGATAGCGGCGCTCGAAATAGACAGCCCGCTTCGGGCCGGGAGTTGACAATCCCCGGGCGGGCGACGGCGCTCCACAGCTGGCTGATCGTTCAATCCCCGCCCGCCGGCCGGGCGTCGACAGCTCCCGGCAGACGCGCCCGCCCGCGGCCGCAGGTCGCGATATGGCAGCGGGCGCCGTCGAGTGTGGGCGGCCGCGGCTGCCGTGCAGGGGTGCGGATTGCTTCGCCAGGGCGCTGCGCTGGCCGGCGCGGCCCGGCCTTGACTGGCGGCCGGCCGGCCTGATTTCCTAGTGATAGCGGCGCCGCCCGACCGGCCGGCGGTGCACCGTGTCCGGGCGGGGCACGGCCGAGCGGACGTGCCGGCCGACACGGCTCACTCCGGCGCCTCGGGGTCTCAGCCTAACGGTGGATGGCGGAAAGACGGGCTGGGCACGGCCGCGGACCCGGATGGAATCGCCGCCAGGCCAGGGTTTCTGGGCCTCCTCCAGACCTTGCGTCTGGACAGACCAGCCGACCCACGGACGCGGCAGCCAGCAGTCGCGGGTCCAGACCAGCTGGTCGATCGGCGCGGCTGAGAGGCAGACGTTCTGGTCGCCTAGACGAACTGATAAGCAGACGTGCTGATCGCGTAGACCAGCCGACAGATGGACCTGGTCGAGGTCAAAACTCTTGGCACTTCTCAAAGTTTTCAGATCTGAACACAGTTTTTTTCCATAAAATGGACTAGATGAAATGAACTCTTTTGTTCTTAGATCAACAAAAAGTCCTGTTCCGCACACTCACGAAACTGCCCCGTTATAACAACGTTTGTTAATGATTTGCGCGGTTTACCACACATCGAGATTATCAATCTAATGCCCATCCCGGATTAGCAATATGATGTCTCCGAGGTTTAGGTTGTAACTGTGCAAATAAATCTGAATGTACACCCTCACTCAACATTAGTCCCTGTTAACAGTGCACAATTCGCATCTTGTCCCTGGGTGGCTAGCAGACGCGATGCCAGGAATGCCGTACATAGAGACGGAGGAAGGCGATAAAAGACTCGATTTTGACAGTTGCGCATGGTAAATGATTAGATTATGGGTAAATCCGGATCTTCCAGCACGACTAGCATCGACAGATTCCTTCACATCCACTTTCCCAACAAACTATAGCTTTCTCCCACCCCTGAGTAATGCCCCTGGCCATCCCCGCCGAAAGTTGCCGAATCGGCCCGACTACTGATTGGTCACCGAGGCAACTAAAATATTTGTATCGATTACGGATGAAACGATGGAAAATCTGCTACCCTAGAATCTTTCCGGGAACCTTGGCTTATGGAACCTAGGCAGATGCATCGATTGAAGATTACCGTCACTACGTGGCTATAAAAAACATAGATCATAATTACCTTCCTCTTTTCTGTCAGACTATTCTCCGAAACCAGCCGAAAATATGTTGTAACAGAAACGCCTCAAAAGCGCAAGAACAACATTCAGTCAGCGGACATGACGAACCGCTGATTCCGAAGTGAAGCGCAATTAGGGACACAAAACGTTTTATAAACATCATGGCTTGGAGCCGTAATGGGTTTAGTTTATTCGAATGATTTTTTCTTTGCAAATCCTGGTAAAGGTTTGCGTTCACCGCAGATGCCAAAGTGATAATAATTTGCACCTCTGACGTAGGCGAAGAATCATCACCGCCACCTGGCATGGTTGGGATACTGCAGAGTAGTTAGAAAGTTGTAAGCAAAAATCTTGCAAGATTCGACTGACGCAGTTTTTTAAGCACATCTCTTCAAACTTCTGCTTTTTGATATCTTATGTTACACTCTAATTTGTTTCGCATTACATACAGTTATCTGGGGACAATGCAGAAGGAACTAGAAAAACAACCAAATGGTTACCTAGGCACACAACCTTGTGCGTTGTGCACAGGGCTATTCTCCCAAGTACTGGCTTATGTACATAACACAAAAGTACACGTGTTTCTTCGGCTCTGTTTTCGTTTTGTCATTTTGTTCTCATCTCATCTCATCTCTTCTCATCTCACCATCAACCTCAGGCCAAGAAAGACAAATTCTGACCATAGACTTGCTGTTGGGACGGTCCAACTTACGGACAGATCTGGCTGCCGAACGGGCCAGCTGACAGTCAGGCAGACCCGTTCGCCGACCGGGCAATCCAAAGGATCCAAAGATCCGTCGCTCCGCACGCGCCCGACGATCATCCTGTGTGGAGGAAAACTGCCGTCGGCTGGCCAAGCCGGTCCGCGCTCTTGGAGGCAGCGCCTCCCATGCACGGCTGTTGCAGCCCGGACCGGGCCTAAGCCCAGTCTTTAGGGGAGATGGCCGTCAGACGGCTGCTAGCCCGGACCCCGGGGGCGCTACCCCCTCTCTCCGCCCCGGCCCCGACCGGAACTCGAGCTGAGGCGGACCACAATAGGACGATAATTGGATGGTACTGTGGCAGAACCCCCGGCCTGGTGTGAATGGGCCGATCCGGGTATGAATGCCGTGGCCTAATGGCGAGCAGGGTGTCTCTCCGGGCTTTCATTGAGGTGCGGTGTCCTAATTTGGACGTAAAGTCGGCCTAAATTCTGGAATGAATTTTGGCTTTATGCGGAGACATTCGCATAATTGGAATGGAACGCAGAAGCTTAGAACCATCCTTTATAAAAATGTTTGGTATCTCCCCTAGAAACCTGAATCTGACAAACCGCTACTGCTAGTGTAGTGAGTACCAAAAATACGTATTGTGTTTGTCCAAGCTAGTGCTGACTGTTTACATTAAATCTGTATCTGGGCTTTTCTTTTCTGGACTTTTCTTCCCTTCAAAACACTTCACTGCAGGGAAGCTGCTAGCTCGTCTCGTGGTGCAAGGTAGCCTGCTATTGCTCCCTCCTTCCAAGTCGGGCAAACTATTCTGTGATAAACACGCTGTGGTGAGGCCAGTCTTACGGAATCTGGCAGCACGCTAGGGCAGAACCGCGCTGTCGCATGTCTGAGACATTTCACGGAGAACCTGAAACGGCAAAAGGTCGCTGCCTTCTCGCCATTTCCATTTCCAACGAAAATGAGGCGCCGAGCTTATCTTCGCGACAGTCGGGGACACATGATTCTTGTAAATGATGGTCGAGTTTTAAATGGGACCGCTTCCGGCCCGCAGATATGACTGTCATTTTCTTTCCACAGCTAAGACTGCGCACGTAGCTCTGGATCTGATATCCATAACTTGGTGAGTGAAATGCTGAAGAGTTTACAAAAGAAAATTGCGATTTCGTGGAAGGACGGCAGACCTGTTTGAAATTCTTTGCGAACACAATCAGAACTCAGGACAAGTGGATGGTTGGGGGAAGATGTCAAATTGACATTTGCGCTGAAACGCAGCGTATGTTGTTGAATCGTAGTAGCTGAATACAAGGAGCTCAGTCAACCTTCTGGCCTAAAATTGCACTGATATGGCGACAAACGTTCGATGCGTGCTATCCGTTATTTCTGTCCAAGATTAAAACAACTCGCTGCTCGGTGTAGCTTATCTCTAATACTGCAAAGATGCTGCCAGCGATGATGTTCTCGGGGAACTAAGTCGTCGTGCCTGGGCTTCTCCAGCCCTGCCGGTAAACTTTTAATACTGCACAGCCTGGTTCGGTTGCCTTGTTGTTGCCATGGTAGTTGCAAACATTCTCAAGTTGAGCTAAAAAACACAATGAACTTCTAAGTACTAGTAAGTACTAAGTTTTCGGAGCAAAAAACCGGACGCCGCACTACGGATGGCTCTAAACGCGTCATCGTGGCGCAGTTACGGAAGCTAGAAATGACACTGTTAACGGAAGCCGGCCTTCAGTGCCTTGCTTGCGCGATGTACGCAATATACGTCGTCCGTTATAGATGCGTGTTGAAAGACTGCGCTCGAGTCACCAAGCGACGAAGTGATAAACATAGGCGACGCGGCGATTGCAAATAACCACCTGGTTACGGGTGAGCCCGTACTGAGGCCGAGTAGGTCCGTTTCAGTAAGCAGAGAAAGAGCAAACTGAGAGGACCGGTACAGCCCACACGAACATGGTATGCTGTGAATGGCATCGTAAACACTTCCATAAATTTTTGTTGGTATTTCATGTAAGGGTTCATTTTTACTTCTCTGTGTTTTGATCACCATCAAATGGCATCATATGATCACATCATCATATGATGTGATCATCAAATGGCACATCATGATCACATCAAATGGCATCATAAACACTTCGTCCAATTTTTAGTGGAAGATAACTCACTTGCGTAAGAGTTTTTCATTATGATGCACAATATGTTAGCTTGCGCGCTAGTCTGTCTATATGGCTACTTTACGGTTGATTCCGGGGTTGATGTTTTCTCCTTTATAGGTTTTTCTTCATTTTCGAGCCGATTAGTAACGAAAGCAAGTAATACCAGGGGCACGGATGGGTTCCAGTTGGCAATGATTCTAACACAGAATCCTGATATACATTGAGAATCATCCTCTTTTACTTTGGAATTCAGAAAAATAAAATTATTTCGACAAATAAGATAAAGAAAACTAATTTCAGGTTTCCAGACAAACGCGGTTCGTACCGCACGACCTAAGTCCCCATGACATCCCTCTGGTATGCGACCGTAGCAGCAAAAACCCAGAACCAGGTGTGGAAACAATGAAAGGTTTGAAAAGCTAAGCATATAACAAAATAAAATGCAATCATGAGGCATGGATGCTGTGGATCAGTAGCTAACGGGTTAGAAATACATGGATTAGTTTTTCGTAATATACGATACCGATTGCGACAAGGTGTGTTTTTTCGGCGCTATGTTCTTTGGTGCTCCTGGGAATCTGCAACGGGCTCTAGCTTAAAAAAGTCTACGGCGGTGATCAAAACACAGAAAAGTAAAAATGAATCCTTACATGAAACATCAACTGGTCACGCACACCCATCGTTCCATGTTAAAACGATTCACTCACCTCGAACTTTTTTTCTGTGAGATGAGACCACCGCTTCAGATCGGCCCGTCAGTTGTTGTGCGGCCTCGGCGTGAAGCAGCCAGCTCTCGCCGTGCACCCCCGTGCACTAGTGACTGGCGACACTGTGGTCACTCGCTGCTCGGCGGCCGCGACTGGACGCCCTCCAACTGGACCTCCGCCGCCGTCGGACGAGGGTTGTGCCGGCGGCACCACCGCCATCTATAATCCCGCAGCCGGGGCTGATCCCCACCTGGCGGAAGATGGGGTGGCATTCGATTGGGATTCGCACCTCACGATGGGTCTCGTGATGCAGGGCGTAGAAGCGGGTTGCGGGCGGCGTATTGTGGTGTTATCACGCGTGCCTCGTGACCGGAGTGTCCCCGGTTCGAGTCTGAATAATGACGGCATTTCGCCTGACTTCGCCACCGCCGGTATGGGACGTTAAAACGGAAAACGACGAGTGCCGTCGGAAGCGTTGACAAATAACCCAATCGCCGTCAGTGAGTGAGTTCCGAGGGACAACACCGATCTAGCCTTCCGAAACCTCACCAAAAGTTGAAATATGAAGCATGCGTGCTTCCGCTGCTCTGATAACTGATAACGCAAATTATATGAGTCCCTAATGACATTTTTGCCAAGTTGTTGATTGATTCTGTTCTGTATGGCCAAGTTCTGTAAATATGTTACCAACGCTACATTTAAGGGTCCGATGGATTTACTTTGCCTATAACAAAATTCCTCCCAGTTCTAAATCTATGAGCAGATATAAACATCTCATGGAAATCTCTTAACCTATGACTAAGTGAGACCATTTTCCCCTCCACTTTGTTCTTTTCGGTACATACGACGTAAGCCAGCTCCTCTTGTGGAGACCAATTTAGCTCTAAGAACTACAGCATTTCAGTTGCAGAAACACGAATGACATTTCTGAAATTATCGTAAAAATATGCACTAAAAACATGCACAAAAGACTAAAGGTAAAATCTCGGCCAAATTTAGCGTCGTGGCCTAGATTGGCCTTTGGCCTTGTTTTCCAAAAAATATGGTTGCCGTGGCAAAATGGGGTAATCTGATACTACGTAAAGCCAACTCCGACCGTTCGTGCCCTGTTAATGCACTTCTAAACATTGTAAACGCAATTTGACAAGGCTTTGGTAGCCCTTTAACAACTGTATAGTGCATGTACGAGCAGTTGCGTTGTCAGAAGCATTGCGATTAGTCAACTCACTATTCACATCTATGTGTAGAAGACAGAGTGGGATCATTCTAAACTAACTGAGCATTCCAGGACAAATCGACCAAGCACCGACCCATATGTACTCTTTAGTCCAGGTTTCGTATTTTCGTCTTTCAGCTTGATCTAATCAATGGCTTAAGAGATATGGTGGTTGGAATTCTCGGAGTGATTGAGATGTTGGCGAAAAATGGTCGAACGTGTTGATTCATATCTACAAAAGCATTGGGCCAATATACATCAAAAACATATGTCTGTGTATGGTCTAGTGCAATTTTCTACATTTCTTTTTTTTTTATTTTCATGTGTTTGGCCTCGTTGCCTAGTTTTCATTAACCCGCTTTAACGACCGTGCGCTTTAACCCGCGCACGACCGTGGGTCGGCGACGATCACGCCCGACTGGGGGGGCGGTTGACCGCCCCCCCCAGTCTCTAACTCACGAACGGTTGGTCGCAGGATAAAAAATAAGCACACCGTTGGAAAGCTTGTGACGAGTAGAGTTCGAAACTGGCCTCATTTTTAGTTTTAGATAATATGTGAGCAATTTACGTCCTATATACGTTTTCTCATAACCTACTGCATGAGACCGAGAAACGGCCTGAATCTCAAGGGCTGTGACTAATAACGCATGGGTAAAGGCACCAACGGACAAGTAAACGTTCGCAGATGCCGATACACATCTTATTTCTTAGATTTCTTCAATATATACGCCGAAACGGTGAGTTAAAGACACGGCAGTTTTCATGCCGGTTGTCGGCGGGCGCCGCAGCCGTACGCAGCAAGAAATTAACGGGAACTAATTTTAGCGTTCCTTTATTTCCGTGACATAAGTCCATCGATGTAAATTTCATTGATGTTAGTGGTTCTTGTGATGGTTTCTTATGCTTAAATTTTGGAAAAAGTCATAAGTTACAAATCTACACAACCGGCGGGGCTTTGTTCGCGAGAGCCTGTTTATTTCCAAAATATGCATTTTTTTTAAACTTCCTAAAGTTCTTGATATTACTTACGTCTGAGCAAGCCAGCTCTGCCATTTTCTACCCATTCTGAGTAATTCATCGCTGATTTTGACGGTGGTACATCTTGGCTCACAGCAGTTATTCGTGACCTGACCTCAGGTCAAACGTTGAAAGTCATTGATACTTTGCCCATTGACGGTAACTAGATGTCTGCTTCACTCCACACTAAAAATGTTACGAAAAATTTCGCCAATTTCCGAAAAAAGACGCGGCATGTCGCAAAAATGGGCTTGACCTTAGGTCAATGACTCGGAAAATTCCGGAAAATCTGAGACGGCAGATTTGTTGCATCTATCAACATCACCAATCATTGAAAGTGTTATTGTGATATCTTGTTTTGCAAAATAGTTATAGGGCGCTAAACGTTTTTGGACATAGGTCCGTTTGACCTGACCTAGGTCAGATACCTGACTTGACCTGAGGTGAAAACTTTGACACAAGGTGTAAAATGATGACGCAAAATGTACACGAAGTTTCGTGGCGCTGTGTTTTGTTCAATCTCTCGCAATCCTAGAAAAACCTCAAGGGGGAGGTCATCCGTCCAGTAGGGGGCGGATTAATATGTGGCCAACGATTCACGTTAAAGTTAACAACTGCTAAAACGTTTCTTAAAGCATCGGTCAACAAAATCTCGGTCGTGGGGCTGTTGTCGGCAAGGAGGTCCATAACTCTACTTTCAGCATCAGCTTCAACATGCAATGAGTGGGTGAAGAGCTACGTTAATCACGTTTTGTCGTTATTTGACTCATCTACATGACTTTCAGCATTTGCAAATGCTGAAATACATGCTTACTTGTGCGTGTTTTTAGTTGAATTGTGAACAGAAGACCTTGTGGCGGAAAATGACACTTTCTTAGCCTCGAAGAAAGTTAAAGATGTTTGGGGAACTACTGCCGCAATGCGAAGATTCACCGAACGAGCTCATGGTCTGGAGGAATTCATTGAGCCCAGAAGCCTCTGACAGGCTAAGTGGAGTCATGCGATCAGGTAGCTCCGCTATTGGGTTTGCCACGCGACCCTGCAGTTTGTGGTCACCATCCACAAACAAATCTGTAAGTGGCTTTTTCGTCATAACACGTGAAGCAATAGCGAACGATCTTCAGTCATACACTAAACCGCTTTTCAGGATAGGCGGAACACTAATCCACTTTTCAGGAGATTCGGGTCTTATGTACTAAAAGAGCACTTATGTCTTCACAAAGACTATACAACACATTGTTAATCCCTTGCTGCTGAGACAGACAAACTACATAGCAAAATATACAAACAAGCTCCGATTTTAGGGGAGGCCAAGCCGTACCCGGAGACGTCACACGGCGGAGTGTCCCGACTTTCGCAGTCGTCACACGCAACTCCCTCAGCTGCAGCTCGCCGCCGAGCTTCCTGTCTGGCTCCGCCACCACTCAGACACCAGAACACACTGAGGTCGCGCAAACGCTTCCACTTCTCATCCTCTCTCCTCTCCTGGTCTTTACCTATCGTTCACCATCCTATGCCACTGTTTTGCACTTGTGCGCTTGAGTTGAAAACTGAAGATCTTACATCTCAACAGCAGAGTATTCGCTGGAGAAAATTTTATTAAAGTCTGGGGCTAGGGTAGTGTTTTGGCCTGGTCGATTTGTTCTGGAACTTGTTATACGATAACCGTCACCCTGCCTTGGACACTCTCGGTCTAGAAGCGCTCAGTGTGAGACGTTTGACATCTCTCAGGGGACGTTCAACGCTTAGCCCTCGCATTGATAGGGGTTCAGCTTTTTCGAAAATAGATTCCGAACGGCGCGGCGCAGCAGCATGAAACTGACACAGCTACACAAAACTAAATAGTGGATCTTTTTTCTCCCAAACATCGTGAAAACCATCCAAGATCACCGAGCTAAAGCGGGTCAGAGTAGGGTCATGATTGCCAGAAATGGCAATTTTTAGGGTAAACTTCAAACTGCTGTGGTAAGTAGAGTTCTAAAGATTGGCAAATCCTACTGTAGAGTAAGGAACGATCTGATTTAAGGCGAGACACTTACAAACGATCGAAACGAGAATCAGTTAACAAAACCTCGGTCGTGGAGCTGTTGTCGGCAAGGAGTTCCATAACTCCACTTTCCACACCAGCTTTAACATGCAATGAGTGGGTAAAGAGAGCTACGTTACTTACCTTTTGCCGTCATTTGACTAATCTGCATGACGTTCAGCGTTTGCAAATGCTGAAATACATGCTTAGTTGTGCGTGTTTTTTTGGTTGAATTGTAAACAGAAGACTTTGTAGGAGGAACTCAGATTTCCCCAGCCTCAGAAAAAAGACAAAGATGTCTGAAGAATTATTACCGCAATGCAAAGAGTCTTACTGTAACAGAACGATGCAGGCAATGTAACGCGTACAACTTTATTAAACGCAACCATTTGCGTTTAATATGATGGTGGTGTACAAATGGGGTGATGGAGTACAAATCACCAGATGGAAAAAGCGGGAAAGAGAAGAAGCATTGAACAAAATTGATCATCAGCTGAACACGATGAGCGAAAGAGAGGATGAAATTTCAGAGTTAGAGGAAGAACAGCTGAGCGGCTTGTGTGAACAAAGAGAAGAGCTGATAGAGACGATGACAGTTTATAGCAAAATATAACAAGAATATGTTCAAATCAAAAGCGAGGTGGAGTCATTTGACTGAGAGAGGTACGAAATACTTGTATGGCCTACAGAGGCGAGATGAACACCGGAATTTATGCCATTTTATGTTTAAGACACATTCCAAGGTTGACTTAAACCTAATTTCTAGCGAAAAAGACGTATTCTTAGGTGAACGCCACGAATTCCTTTCCAAGCTGTGCGAGCATTAAGATGTGCAGACCGATTTACAACCTGAATTTTCTCAAAGTTTATCAAGGATTTCAGCCGCTCAACTCGCGGAATGTGACAGGCCAATTGAAGTAGAAGGGCTGGGTGGCATGCTGTTTGGGACGAAGGGAGACACATCGCCAGGGCTGAGCGACTTCACGGCCAAAGTCTATAAAGTGTTTTGGCCAGAACTAGAAACCTTAATGTGCGAGGCTGTAAATGAAAAATTTGCATCGGGCAAGATGACTTCCGGAACCAACTCTAGCGTTATGACCCTGATGCCAGAAAGATACAAGGACACCAGAAGAGCTGAAACTTTGAGGACTTGAAGTCTGATCAACATAGTGTATAAACGGATAACCAAAACGTTGGCCAGGCGCGTGGATAATTAGCAGCGTAAAAGACGGGGATCACAAGGCATTACATCGATGAGACCATCTGCACTGTATTCGGTTTAGTTGAACTATGTTCTAATGAGAACATTGCTGGCCTAATAATGTCATGCGACATGTCTAAAACTTACGATTCCGTCAACTGGGACTATCTGAAAGTAGTCAGAAGATTCGGATTTGGAGGCAGCTTTCACTGTATAGCAACAGCCTGTGTTCCTGTATTATTATTGCTTTTATTATGTAAATGTTTTGTTATTTATGTTTGTATTATGTTGTTTCATTGTTTTTATTTTTATTATTTTTTACTGTCATCTGCACCTATAGAAGTTCTTCATTTTCATTTATTATCCAGCTCCTCAAAGAACTCTAAAAAAACCTAAATTTTAATGTGATAGAAATCGAAAAATTCAAGGTTTCAGCGGGGTATACGTGGCAAGTAAAATATTTTCCACTGGAGGGGTCAGTGAAGTCCAAGAGAGGTCATATGAGTGCAGTGGCCATCCATATGAGGATTTTAACACTGAAAACTTTGCTTTTTCATCTGTGGTGTCTTCATTAACACTGAAGTGCCTGCAATAACTAATGCCACACTTTCTGCTGTTCTGCGGTTTTGTTTTTGGTATTTTCCTTTTCTAGCAGGGAGTGCAGCGACTTGCTAATTTTCAAATTCTTTACATTGAAATGGTGCTACGGATGGCCCTCTGCGTCACGGTGGTCCGTGGGCGGGAGCACTCCTGGTCATCTGTCCATGGATGACGGTGCAAAAATAAAAGGTATTGTTATTATAATGATATTTCATATCATTATATTTTGTCAGCCACCAAACGCTCGACTGCTGTTCAGCAAAGGTTTGTCTAGAGCTTTCGTAATCAAGGTAAAGCAACATAATCATGCAGGGCTTCAGACAGGGCTTTCCAGTTGTCGGGCAGTTGTTACCTGTTTCTTTTGTGCATTGGACCGTTGCTAACGAAAATCACGGAAGAGCAACGGGTGAAAGGATACGGGTACGTACAATTACGCTGAAAACACTGGTGTGCTCCAACGACTTGACCGTTTTTATGGTCAGATCGGAAGGATCATTAAGGGAGTGCAAGAGCATTTTCAACGGTCCTGAGCAAATAAGTGGAGTTAAGCTGAACCGCCAAAAGACCCTAGCCATGTGGACTGGAAACGAGTCGTTGGAAAAGGAGTCCATGTGTGGAGAGTTTGACCTTTCCTAGACTAAATGTCCTATTGAGTTGTTGGGAGTTAAGGTGGGCCCAGCGTCACTTTCCGATGTAGCCGAAATAAATTACGAAAGCAAAATAGGATCATTGGACGAAAGGTCAGATCCATGGCTACAAAGGTGACGTACTCGTTACGGCAGAGTTGATCTGGTAAAATCAGAGGGGATATCGCAGCTGAAACACCTGATGTCGGTCTTGCCCGAGCCAGCTCCACAACTGTTAAACGAAATTGAAACTATCATTTACAATTCAATTGGGCCAATAGTTAAAAGATCAGTACTGAAAAACGAATGTAAACTTGGAGGCTTCAAGGTTCCAGACATAACTATAATTGACAAAAGTTTAAAAACCGGATGGGTTAAACGATATTTCGAGCAAACACAGGCTTAATGAACAGACTATGATGAAACCAGTGCTGTTAATGAACGATGACAAGACCATTTTTGAGCGTAACGCGAATGGAGAGCAAATCCAAACTATGCTAACAACTTATTTTGGAAAGAGACAACATTAGCATGACAGAGTGTAATAACCCGTCCGCACCAGTAATCAGATCCACCTTCACGGATCGGGGGGGATGTTTGAACATTTCCCCTTTCCTCTCTAACTCACGAGCCATGTATCGGAGGAAAACGAAAAATGCTTTAACGGAAAGCAGCTGGAGAATAAAGCTCGAGGCCGATGATATTTTTGAAAAGTACACAAAATTTTACGGAAATATGGCCAAAAATTTCAAAAAACAGGGTTTTGCTTCTTAATAGCTCAGCAACTAATTCATATTTCGCCCAAAATTATGTCTTGCACAATGCCTTACATAATAACACGCTCAACAACCTTTTATAAGCAAATTTATCTCTTTTTGAACTTCAGCGCGAGTCAGGTTAGGTCAGGTCACGTCATCAGGCTCCAAAATGGCACATTTGTAAAGTGTACATTTTCTTTTTCGTCTTACTGTTGAACAGGTTTTTTGCGGCTAATTTGCGTTTATGAGGGTGCTGATGAAATACCAAAGCACATTATACATATCCAAGCACGATTTCAGACTGAACCAAAAGTCAGCTGAGGTCAGCTGAGGTCCAAATTCTCGTATAAGAGGAGTCGAAAAATTCAAGGTTTTAGCGGGGTCTGCGTGGCAAGTGGAATATTCTTCAGGGTCCAGGAAGGGTCAGTAGAGGAATCATGGTGGAAGGGTCATGGTGGATCATGACCTGAGCCAATATCGCGGGTGTTCTGGTGATATGATAGTAGCACATGTGAGGGGTCATGTCGCTGATAATATCTGAGCATTGCAATCCCGTAAAAATTTTCTTAAATTTAGACGAAGTCTCAAAAAAGACTTGAATTGACCTGACCTAATGTCAGCGACCTGGGTTGTTCCAAAGTATCTGAAATAAACAAAATAATTCTTCCGTTACATGTTATATCTTCTGAAAGTTTTAGCAAGCTCAGTCCAGACTCAAAAACGTTATGGAGGGTTAGAGTTTTGTAGAGGTTTGACCTCTTTGATCTGACCTAGGTCAGTGACCTGACCTGATCCGGGGTTAAAATATTATCAGAATATGTACAATGAATGGTAGAAAAGGTAATGTAGATTTGGCATTTCTGTGCTTTTCTGTTTTTCCGCCTCGGCGGAAAAACATGAGGGGCATGTTCAAACGCCCCTCCCCCCTACGACGAGGAATAAAGAGCAAGACGTTTCGCCAGGAGAGTTACTTCACCAGATTTTATGGCTGAATGGACATATCCATCTTGAACGAATCCCAGCCCTACCTCAAAGGCTATTGGCAATTATTGCACAAGAACATAAATGCGAATCAAAGACGTCTACGATTCGAACAATCAGAAATTGTTTATACCTAACCAGATAACTCACACATACACACACACGGAATTCACCCGATGCAGAACCTAACCATTATAAGTTCATTCATTGCCTTAAGAATGGAAGCGACATTTAAAAAGTGGTAAGCCAAGAGCAGCAGCCAGTGACAGCAAAGTGACAGAACTTCAGGAAACATCCCAGCGCGCAAGACGGGCGTACAAAAGGGCTTTTGGTTTAAGTAGAAAAGGCCGTGAGATTACAGATAAGGTGAGAAATTGAATAAGGCTTACATAGAAACTTTCCCTGAGAACAAACGTACAACCGCTTGTACCAAAGTACAAAGGACGTTAGTCTCAGATGGCTCCAGACTGAGATCCTTCACAGGATTTTGCTCGCCGATACCTGTCTTTTAATGTATAACATTAAACACAAGTGACTGTCATACATGTCCCAGAAGGAAAGAAACTCTACACCATCTATTTTTTTTCACAGTCCTGCGCTGGCCCAGTTTTGGATAGAATTCCAAAACATGATGGGCATTGCTCATCTTTCAGACCAAAACATAATTTTCAAAAAGCTCTGCCTACTGTAATAGTCATTCTTCTTCAGCACTTAGCGTTTTTGTTCTGTTGGGATACATTTGACACTGCAGGTTTATGAAATTCACTTTAAAATTGCAAGACTTCGTTAAACACTGATCCAAATACGTAGCAGTTCAGAGATACAAAGCTTGTATGACGAACAGCATGGATAAATTGAACCAGACGTGGTCAGCTTTCATCCAAAAACAGCAAACGGCCTCCGTGAAGTGGCCTGTGGAACACCGGGTGTGGGGGAAGTAGTCAACATAGTCATTTCAGTGCTGTGACCAACAATTTTCACGTCACAAGCTAAACTCTGGTGAGTCACTCGGACCTTGACCCTTTGACCTCATTTTACCTTGAAGGTCACACTCTAGAAACATTAAACTTGTACACAAAAGATGTCTCCTAGGGCTGCATCTACACTGCAGATTTGGTGTCTATCCCCGTTAGTGTTCAATATCTAGGGGGTCAAACTGACCCCACCTCCAACCGAGTGCGTTATATTTGGCCGACCACCCGTGCGAACAACGCTAATGCGTATTTCCGTCTGGGAGACGCTTATTCGGCACCCCCTTCCCTCCCCCTCAGATATCTTGAGAACTACCCGTTCGATCTGACTGCAATAAACGGTAATCTATTTGTAATGGCGTTAACTACATTTCTATACCCGAAGATGCTTTGAAAACCTTTTAAGGATGGACATGGGAGGCAAAGAAGACCAGAAAGGGGTATTTCTCACTTGTTGTAACTCCGACGTTTTCTGACCGATTTTGATGTAATGGGCCTGAATCGAGAGGTATTCGATGGGACTTGGCTTTCCTTTCGGCCCATGTGTTTGGAATTTTTTGAAAAGTCATTGGCGTTTACAGGGCTCGGAAACTAAGATGAAACAAATCGTATTACTTAATTCGTATAATTTTGGCATAGGCGGCACCAAGGACATGAAAAAGGGGAAATGTTCTGGTCGCATGTTTATCAGTCCAATTTACAATATTTGACCTCAAATGCCATAAGATGATCTCAAAGTCGCGTGGAATGGCCGTGGGTTCATTGCATGGTGTTTAAAAACATTTCCAGTTGTTTAAATCGACTATAATTATAAAACTCCTGTTTGTGACCGTCGTGGTACGTGTGCGGGCATTTTAGGTCATAGTTCTGTGACCCGGTCTGTTATCAACCTGAAGCATGAAACACATGAAACACAAAATGGCCAAGTTTCGTAAAGCTGCTTCAAAAACCCTGTAAATGACAAGCAAAGAACCGGACAGGGCGCTTCTAAAGCCTCCCCCATACGGAAAAAGGGTTAACGCTAGCTAACTCCTCACAACGTTTTGTAGCTTTCTGCCCAGCAGCGATGGTTTCATACCTAGTACAGTGCCCGTCCTACCACCCGACACGCTTGAGACCGTCCGTCGCCGACAGTGAATTGGTGGCGCGCCCGGCCTCCTAACTTTCTCAGGCCGTAGTGGAAAAAGCTGCGGACGGATTTCAGAATCTCTAACGGCACAATGTCACAGAACCAGCAGAGGACGGATCAAATTTTGCAGCTATATAGAGTCTATCTCAGCCAATGTTATGCGCAAAAACATAATGGGTGGACAATTTTTACCCACACTGATGCACGTGTTAAAAAGGCAATGTAAAACTAGTTCGAAGCGTCTCATGTTTGACATGCTTTCGTTTTACCGTGTTTCTGAAAAACCTGAGGAGTGTCTTCGTGATAAAATTGCTTTCCTAGATAAGCGGACGAAGCATTATTTCCAGGAAGTAACATGGCGTACATGCTAGTCTGTTATCATCTTCCTTTGTGGCGAAAAATCGGGGACATTTTTGCAGCATTTCCGCGGCAGGTGGGCAATAAGCTCCTGCACACCACCCAAACCACCACTTTGCTGAAGGCGAATTATCGTGATAGCTGTGTATCGATGGGGATGAATTGTTCGTGGGTCTTCTTTCTGAACTACTGACAACAGTCCATTCTGGTAAACACCGGTTGATGTATCCTCACAATGAGCAAAAATTGTCTTCCCAGACAGGCAATTTTCCTTCGCGTGGCGTGCTGTGCGTCTCCATCGATTTTACGTCAGGCGCAGCCGGCACCGTTATGTATTTGTTATCTTAGCGTTTTCAGAGCTATCTAGCCTCTTGACAGAAATAAGGGAGCTAAACGCCTTCTTTTATGACGACAGCTACATCCGGGCCATGTCTGCCATTTGCCACCAGAACGAATGTGACAGACGTACTTACGGGCATATCAAAACTAATGTCGGTTTTTGCCTGAGCAGTGATGGAGAAGAAAAGTAGACTTAATGATGTCTATTTTCTGTGAGGAGTAACGATGTCAGGCACTGAATCCTATTTTAGTGATTTCGTAGGAGGTTCGGTCAGGCAACTGCCTATTGGACTGCTCTTATTGAATTTGTAAGCAGCTGATATTCATGGCTGTTTATAGTCATTCTGAGAGTATTACTTCTTCCTCTTATGTAAAAGTTCCAGGCGAAAGCCAGTTCATGGAATGAAATGATATATATGTATATATATATATATATATGTATATCATATATATATATATATATTTATACATATACATATATACCTTTTCGCCTTTTCACGAAGGTGGATTTGGTCAACAATATCCCACATATGGCCTAATAACATCTATTAAATTGTAAAGCAAAAAATGGTGTTCAAAGACCATCGAAACTTCATAACACGTTCCAGCATTATTGTGTGTTGCCAATTATTGTTTTAGTTGTCGGCATTATTGCGGCCAGAGGGTAGTTAGAGGTGCCAGTTGGCCCTCTTATGATCAGAGGTTTGCAAAAATCGGCATATTACGAATTTTTGGTTGAAAATACAAACATATTGAAAAATTTAAAAGAAATGGACCTTTTTTCAAAATCTGTAGATGCGTTGTTACACTGGGTCTTTTACATCTGTTTAAAATAAAATGGTAAGACCGTTATGAAACCTTTTTAATGTAGCTTTCATCCCACCTCCTTATGAAAATCCCGGCTAGGCTGCTGGCTGTAAAAACTAAAATCAGAGATGTTGTAATGGTTCACATAACTGTCGATAAGACAATTTAATTTTTGAGTGCGAGAATGAAAATTGTTCGATGTACGATGACCATGGAATCGCCCTGACATTGTTATTGGAGTTGCAGGGGCCATATAAGATCCCATGTAGAGTGTTATGTAACAGCTTTGCTATTTAAGAACGGTTAATAAAGCATGGTACGACTCGATTTAGTGGCGTCTGACTCGTGGAAATCAGAGGGTTCTTAGTGTGAGGATCACAAAGTCACAAGCCGCGTGCCACGGCTTGTGACATTAAAGCCCCTCGCCGTGGCTTTCGCAAATGAACGCAACTTCTTTACACCAGAAGGTGCGAGCAGAACGCTGTTTTCGCTCCGTCTCGGTATCTTGTTTCGGTGCGTCATGGTGATCCTCTGTGTATGCACAGCGTGTGTCGCGCTGATCAGCAGTTGTTGATTTTGCACGTTCTTTAGACATCCGGGGTCATGTACTCTGTGCTTTCCACGGTAAACTTTCTGCACCGCGATTCAGTTGATCTGTGAGGACGAACGTCTGAGAAAAACAGCCTGGTGTTATTAAATACTTTATTTTTGTTCTGCCTGCAGTAATCCAGTCACAGTAGAATGCGCAGTGCAAGCATAACCATTTACACTCGCTTCTATCGAAAGCTTTGAAAATTAAGCATGAGCAAGCAAAGCATGAGAAAACCTTAGGCCATTTGACAGCATCTGATTACGAACATCTAATTGTGCTAGAATGAGCGCGTCTAAAGCTAAACCAACGTCTGAAAACGGTTGAGATCAGCCGAACCTGACAACTGGACCCCTCAAAAGCCTGCTAGACGCCAGCAGTCACGGCCAAACTGGGAACAGACAGACATAGGTACTGCTCGAGGATATGACACCGAGGATATGATCGTTCCAGTGATATAGAGTTATTGATATCGTGGTGTGAGGTCTGAAAACCAGCATACAACGGCAGGTGGTAAGTACACGTTTTAGGCGCTTATGTACAGAAGAGAGAACAGAGTGTAGTGGGGTAAAGCACGTCGAAGAACACTATGACCTACGTCAGTTATAAGTTACAATGCGGTATAGCTCGTACATGATCCCCGCGTCCTAGACTGCCCGATCAGATCCGACTCTCTCCACAAAAGTACAGGGACCTGCAGACACGCGAATCCCCGCCGACAGTGTCGACAAGCGGCGCGAAGCCCCGCCGACAGAGACAGCTGTCCCCAGATCTCACTGCGTCCCGTCAACGGCGCCGACAGCCCACAGACCGCGCGTACCCTCCATCAGAGACCGGTCCGCACACCACACACACAACCGGCCAACGGTGACGACAGCCTCTCGCCGAGGACCGCGAAATGCCCGCGGCGACCGCCCTGCTCGGCCAGCTGCCGAGGCCGCCGCGCCGGCCAGGCAAACGCGGCTCGGCGCCCCGCCTCGCTCCAGCCAGGTCACGAGCTCGCGGTGCCGCACACGCGCGTGGTCGCCTGTCCGGCCGAGACCGAGTCGACCGTGTGATCGCCTGCGTTTGCTTCGCCAGCGCCGGCGAGACGCATCGGCAGCGCCTGAGAAGACCGCCATGAAAAGCGGCATCCGGCCTGCATCGTGACCAGGAGCACTCGTGAAACCCAGCCGTGTGTTGCGAATTGAAAGTGGCGAGCTGCACGAACGATGAATAAACAGCTAAAACCAGAGGATGAATCGGGCCGCGTTCAGCACGTGCGTCACGGAGGATCGTAAACTGGGCTCTCGGGTCCCCGTTCAGGGCTTTGGAACCTTCAGGCTGGCTCGTCAAAAGCGCCATCACGCTCGGCCACGGGAACAGAATCGCGCTGCGTCCATTTTGCCTCCGCGGAAAGACACGCGAATTGCCAGCTCGACGTGAATGATCATGCACGACTGGTGAAGTCTTCTCGGAAACTGCTTCATGGCAAGCCTCTGCTGAATAAGATGACGAGCAGCATGCAAACTTGGACCCCTCACCCCTTGAACAAGCGCACGAAATCAGCGGGAACCGGACACGGCGCGGCGCGCCACGGAAGCAAAATGGAGCTCGCAGCGCGTTCTGTCCGGAGCGCCGACCTCATGAGCGACGCTGGGCGTGATAGCTGCCTTTGCCTCCAGTCTGCGCACACTCGCGGAGACTCCAGACGCCCTCAGGAGCTGCCGCATACAAAGTCTCGAAAAATAGACACCAAGTGCACTCGACCAGCCACGGCGCCCAAATTCTATCACGGAATACGGGTTCTCCGCCGTGGGCGCCCCTAACGGTACGCAGGCGGCACGCGCGCGCACCGCCTAAAGTTATACATCTCCAAAACGCTCCATCCGATTTGGTGCCAATACAAAAAGTGCGACCGGGTGCGGTGAAGTGCAGGTATACGTTCTTCTATCGGCAATGAAACTTGTTCCCCGAGTCAAGACTATCTGGAAGACCTTGTGAATCGTTTGACGAGATAATGCGGCGCCGTCTGTGCCCGACAGTCCCATCCGAGGCGGCCTGCCGGCCGGCGGCCCGTCTGCGGTCGGAGAGCGACGACCTGGACAGTCACCAGCGCCAGCGCCAGCGGCGGCGGTCGGGACGACGACCGGCGCCGGGGAAGGTCTGGGACGGGTAGCGGGACGACGCCGGGATGGCCTGGGGCGAGCCCGGCCAGCGGCGCCGTCAGCCGCGCAGTGGGTGGCGCCCGCTCCGGCTGGTCAAGTGGAACCCCGGGGGACGGGGAAGCCGGGCGGCTTAGAGCAAGCCGTGGAGGAAAGTCGAGGCTGTCGCTCGGGAACGAAACGCCGGGGACTCGGAACAAGCTGGGCGAGTCAGTGAAGAAGTCGCAGGTCTCAGGTGAAGCGGGCATGGGGTCAAAATTCCGCATTTGCTGGACACAGGACAGTGCGAAAGAGCGCTGTCTCAGAGGATGAGGAGGGGAGAAACCAAGCAGTGACTGAGGAAGACCTCATGGTGGAGGCCGCCGGGCCGGTGGAACGCCCAGTCGCGGCAGAGAGGCGGGCGCGGGCGAATCCTTGGCGGCCGTGCCGATCGCGGGAGGATGGTGGAGGGAGCGGCGGCAATAGGCGACGCCGCCGTCTCCCTCGCCGCGCAATGTCAACACAATATCGCCGACCGGGCCAACAGGGTGCCTGCCGGCCGCGCCCACATTATACAAACGAGGGTCGGATATCCCGGCTGGGGCAGGGCCAATAAGGCCCGGCCCGGCTCTCGTAGCAACCGGTCGGGACGCCTCACGCCCGCCGCCCGCGCGGAGGTAACCGCCTATTCCCCGGAAATGGACGAGACGCGTACTTCCATGCGCCTCAGAGACCGCTTCAAATCGCCGACCGCCTGGCTGAGGCCATTCGGCCGACCGCAATTGCATGAGGTCGTGATCCCCGCGAGCAATATCCGGCCACTGTTGACGCCCTGCCCACCGGAAACGAGCGCGGCGCGCGGCCGTGCGCTCCGCAGCAATTTCGTGTCGCGGCCAGTCGCAGAAGCATGGTCCGCTGTCACCCCCATGTGAATCATCCCTCGTAAACTTCTGGTAACAAATCCCTGTCATCCGCCGCGTCTTAATAGCTCCCACTGGGACCAATTTAGCCGGCAGCCGCCCCCGCCCGGCCGCACTTATGAAACGGTTTTCAAGTTTGAGCCTCGCGAAATGAGACCAAACAGAGATGCACGGTGTCCGGCGGCCGGAGCCCGAACCGGGGACGGGCAGGCGTCTGACGTTCGGTCGCCGAGAGGTTTGAGGTGGTTTAGGTGGCCAGTGTATTGCCGCTTGAATGATGCCGGCGCTGAGCTCGGAAAGAGCGTTCAGCGCGCAGTCGCTCTGCGGATCTCACATAGTTTGGTCTCCTTCGCCCTGGGTCTCGCTTGAGATCACCTCGATCGCATCTTCTGCTGCCCATTGATGGGAACGCGGGCAGGTTACAGGGAGCTGGGAAGGGAATGGCTATGGTATGTCTGACAATAACTGCGTAACATATCATGCTGTCACAGTCATCAACGGCAAAATGTCAAGCGGCGCCGTCGCAAAAGCGGGGTGAAATGTTTTTCATCATGAAATAAGAGAATGGCGCATCAGCGACGGCCAGCAATCACTGGGTGACGGAAATGTCACTGAGAATCGGCAATTTTCTTTCGCCCCACTGGTAATTCTCAGGTTGTCCCCAATGCACCAAAACCAGATTTGGGCATCACATGGACCAAACGGAATTCTTCGTAGCCAAACCCATGAACGCTAACCTGCCTTCCATAATACTTGTAACATCTCGACAAACCATTGTTCGTTTGATCGCGATGAAGTTGCGAACACTAATAATTCTATAGAGCAATAAGACGCAGATTTGCTGAAAGCCAACATCCTTCAACAAGATAGGAACCAGAAAAGGGACGATTTTTACAGCAGCCAAAAGACCATCATCATAGAATAAGGAGTTGGAATACGTAAGCATGAAGAACAGATATACGGAATTAATACGTCTATAATGTCACACGTTCCAGCATGTGAGTGGGCCCTCTCATTCCACGGTTACTTATTTGAAAACTGTTCAAAAGTTTTGACGCCTTCTATCAGTGTCAAACCACCACCAGAAGGTTTATGTATGTTTGTGGGCATGGGTGTCTGTACGCGTGCATTGTCATGTCGTATGATGTGCAGTTTGGTGTGCGTGGGTAAATGCATTTCTGTCTGTGTACGTATGCTAATCACTACCAAGTGCTGAAGTCAATGAATGCGAGATTCGCTTACTATCTCCTCCGCCAAAAACGACCAAGATAAAACACACCCTTTTCCGGTGACACCGTATAAAAATTAGCTGGGTGTGTGACTTCAAAAATAACTATGAGCTCTTGCAGGCGCCGATCCCGGCTCCAGCGTCCGAAGCTCGGTCGACTCTTCGTTTTCGCTCTCCATTCTTCTTCCTCTCTGCCGGGCCGGCGGGTCCCGGCAACAGCTGAGGGCTCAGGGGGCGCAACTGTCCCCGGGACGGCCAGGCTGGGCCGCGGCCGCCGGCGGCGCGGCCGAGGGCCCGGCGCCAGACGCCGCCGGCCGGAGCCGCCCGCCGCGCCCGAGCATGCCGAACGCCGTCTCCGTTCGGCCGCGCCTAGACGTCGAATATCTGGGAACAGAACGCCACAGCGTCAGCCATGAGGGAACGAGGCGGGAAACGTCATCCGGGGAACAAGGAGGGCTCGTCGGCGCCTCTGCCGCGGGCACGGCTGCCCGATGTACGGTCTATTTGTCGGAAACTCGAATGTGGGGCCAAGTAAACGCTCCACCTAGATGGAGACGCACGTCCTTCCCACCTGGGCCTTGAGCCCTCCTTACCGAGACGCTGCACCCTTCCCATCAATGAGAGATCTCTCCTGCCCACACAGCGGTTGCGGCGTAACTTTCCCGACCGCAGCCCTCAGTAACCGCCACCGTGACGTCACGGGCGCGTCGGAGGTCGGGGTCCGCGGCGGCCGCCCGGGCGCCGTGGGAGGCGCTGCGCCGCGACGCCATTGCGGCCGTCCAGCTGGGCGGCCGCCGGCCGGAGCGGCCGAATACGGCCGCGCTGAGTCACGGCGTCGCACGCAAGCCGAGCCGCCGCCCGCCGGCCGCCCCGGGCGCGGACGACCCGGCTGACGTCAGCCGTGAGCTCATCAAGTGGTTTGGGTTCCGGTCGGCGCGCCCCGGCCGGCGCGGGCGGCGGCGGCCGCGGAGGCCGCCCGCCGGCGGAGAGGGCACGCAGTGGGCGGGGGGCCGTCCGGGGGCGCGCGGAAGGCCGGCGAACCCGGCAGCCGCGGCGGCGCCTCCGCCCGCTCTTTGTGCGCTTGTGCGCGCCCCTCCGAGAGGGCGCGGCTGCACCGCCGACCGAGACCACTCCCCGGGTAATGAATCCGCGCAGGGCCAGGAGGGTGCGAACGGCGCCGACGGCGGGCCCGGCTGGGAGCGGCCGCCGTCACTCACCCTTTGATGACGGCCGGCGGTGGCGCCCTCCTTGCGCGGCTCGAGGCGGACGGCGTTGTCGGCCGGTTCGCCGCGCGGCAGCGGCGCGTGGTGCACGCGGCCGAAGTCGCCGCCGCCGCTGGGCGCCGACGGCGGCGGCGCGCCAGGCCGGCCGAACAGCTGCACCAGCTGGCGCAGCGTGTAGCGGTCGGCGCTGGGCCGCGCCGGCGCCGTCATTTGCAGCAGCTTGTCCAGCGCCGACGTCTCGAACTTGTTGACGTGCTCGTCCGGGCCGCGCACCAGCGTGCCGAAGACGGACTGCGACGGCGGCGGCGACGGATCGTGCAGCGGCCGCCGGCGCAGCGTGTCGGCCACGCGCCTCAGCAGGAACGGCTCCTGGAAGCGCGGCATGGCGTTCGCGCGCACCGCGTTGCGGTGCTGCCGCTTGGAGAGCTTCCACATGGCGCGCAGCTGCTCGCAGGAGGGTTCGCGCGGCGCGTACGGGCCGTACGGCACGAACTGGCTGCGCTCGCGCTGGCGCTTCTCGAGGCGCGCCGTCGCCGCGTCGGCCGAAGCCCGGCACCTGCCGGCCGCCAGCAGCACGAGCAGCAGCGCGCAGCGCGTCAGCAGGCGGCCCGCCATCACCGCTCACCGGGCGCGGCCGCTAGCAGCTCTCGGACATCGGCCGAACCTGGGGGTGGGAGAGGAGGCAATCACACGCCCGACGACGGCTGCCCGCGGCTTCAGGGGACTTGGTTTGACTCTCACTCGCGTAGAGGCGTGGCCTGCTTGGTACCAATGTTGTTGCATGGATGGAATGGTTTCATGAACAAGGCCCATTTCTAGAGTAGCAAGGGATGCACTGCTCTGAATTTAATTCCACGAGCAATTATGGCTACCCCGATCGCCGGACAAAACGTGGTGCGCCTATTTCAAACTATTCGCTTATACTTTAACTCTAAATCATTCCATATTTGCATGTGAACATTCCATAAAAGTTTCACCGCTTATCGCCATGGTAGGTGTTATTTTTGGTTTGATTTAGCAGGTTTAAAAATTGGAGTTGCATTAAATCACCCGACTTTGTTAAAATGACTGTTAAAATCACCCCACTATGTTAAAATAACGATACATGAAAATCGTTTGATGCAACTGTGGTTGAAAACATTGCAGGTTGTTATTTCCATTGCTGGGCACTTTATGTGCAGCGGGATGTAAACAAAACCGTTCGGTGAAAACACTGTTTTCGCCGAATCTTTTAAACTGATATCAATAAAATGCATTGTGTGGTGATGAAAACGTCAATATAAAGGCAACTTAGTAGATAATTTGCAAGCAAAGAAATCCGAGCGATCCGCCAATCAAAACAGCTGCAGGATTTGCACCGATCGGCAGGCATGTGATGAGCAAAACAAGATTTATTTCGTCTCCTCCAGCAAAACTTTCATGAGCTGTTTTGGCGGTGCCAAGACTTATTTGACATTCATCTGCCCGTCATTTAAGAATGCGATCACTCCGCAAGAAATTCCGGCGCCCCAACCGTGCTCTTCATCAGACTTCCAAACACAATCCAGTGTCGCCCCTGAAATGGGGCGCCTATCAGGATCTGGCCGCCGAGATCCATCAGACCGACAGCAGACGGGTTTGCGCAGCCGACCTTCTCTCCTGAGCTGGCTCGAAACGTGCTGATGGCTCCCAGCACGCGATCGGCAGACGCCCTGTGCTAAAATAGCCTCCGGACCGAACGTCATTTATTTGCACGGGCCGACGTAGGTGGTGTCAATGACAGAAAACACAACATACGTGTGTGGCCTACCCTAACGACTCTTCTAAATAGAAAAAAATATCCTAGCGGATACGCTGTTCAACGAAACACAAAGAGGGGAATGCAAAAGCCAGTCTGCAATGAACCTGGATTTTGTTCAGAGGAACGTTTTCATTCAAGGGAAGACCCTGAACTAAAAAGGCATGCCATCGAGTTTTTTTTCCTTTCTAGGGAAGTCTGCTGGTCTAAAGGTACACATGATCTGATGTGCACTTTATGTTCTCATTGCCACGAAACGCGTTGTTACGATTACGTACATACAAGAACACAGTATGCAGCGTGCGCCTCATTATTTTCCTTCCAAGTGATACTACCGTACGTTCTAATTATAGACTACTAACGTTCTGGTTAGCATCATATCTAAACATTCCATTTTTTCTTTTTGTGGTAAGAAAATGCAACAATTTCTGGCTCATCGTGACGACAGACTTCCTGCTCTGTTATTTGCATTTTAGCACCAGATCGGCCGGATGACTTTACCTGGTAATATACAGCCTTGGTAATACACATTTTTTATTTTGTCCTCAGTCTATGTGTGTGTATGCGCAAATCAAGAATAGTTAAGTGGCTATAAAGCAAAAACGTTCTGTCATGCTTTTACAGTTGCTCAGCAAAACCGCAAGGAATGAGTTCGATAAGTTCGTCTACGCGCTTGTCTATGCTAGACGTCTTTTAGGTCACGAAGATGCCAGAACACAATATAAGTGGTCTAAGGAGAATCGTAAAAACATCGAGGGTCGGTATGCTTGAACTCAAATAATGACCAAGAGACACGTGGGGAATGTAAAGTAATGCGTACACTTCTCCAAAGAGATACAGCCAAGTCGAGCGGTGAAGAGCCTTTCTAAAAATAGAGTTGGACCCAATGAACTAAGATTCGGAGGTCTTCTAGATAGCACCATCCAATCTACATTTAAAACACTCGATTATGTCATGCCTTGCACAAAATACTGACCACGGCAAAATCCATGGCACTCCACAAAGTCCACCAAGAAGGAGGGGGATTTTACTGATACAGGGCATGCAGAATGCTTTTTGTGTCAGTCGTGCAGGTCAGCTAGATATACTGGGTAGGATCGTGTAGTCACTAGGAGGTTGAAGTAAAGGGGACACGAAGGAAAGCCTTCCTATTGTAACTTGGCGTATCTGAAGAGGTGTGGTCAGACAGAGGTGTGGTCAGAAGAGGTGTGGACTGATTGCTGCGTGTTTCCCTTTGTCAGGGAACAAATGCGAGAGGCAGTAATTGTTCGGGCCATTGCTCAAGAGAAATGTGGCGTCAAGCAGAAATGAAAGGAAGGAGACAGCCGTGACCGTTGCCTCAGACTCAGACAGTTTCTGAGTGCCTGACAGCTAAAGGGATTCACAATTATCACTGTGTTGTCCACACCGGCACTTGCATATGCTCTTGTTAAAAACCCTGTTAAAAAAGACTGGTTCTCCGTATGTAAACAAAACATTCACCACCATATCTCCCTGTCTCTTCTCCATCATTCTTAGCAAGAACAAGTGTTTCCCATATCTATTTTCCCAAATACGTTATATATTCCATCTGTTAACAGACAAAAACATATCTTAGGATAATTGTTTAGCTGAAGGAAGCAAATTATTGAAAAGATGTCCTTGTATCCGTAAGTTAACCAGCCTTAAAAACAAAGGAATCGCCCACACCCGACTCTTACCTGAGCAGAACTAAAATTGTGGTCATATCCTGATAGACAACACGCACTATTGGCGTCAAAATAAAGATGCTGCGTAGTAATGAAACCTGAACCGATCGACTGTGCCGCATTCCCAGCAGTCCTGCTGTACTGCCGCGACCAGGCGGCGCCTACACTTCCTCTTCTCCGAATCCGAAAGGTCAGACGCCGCATGGGAAATCGGGGGATACCCGTTCTCCTCGTAACAGACAGATATGGACTACGCGGGCCAATAAAGTGTCGCTTTCTTATCGTTTTGTCTGTGTTGATGTTCAGACAGTTCGCTTGTTTTTAACAGACACTTGGCGTAACGCCAATGAAAAACAAATTTTTTAGCAAGACAGCGCGTCACGGAGAACTTTGCTTGACACTGTGGACGAAATCTGCAGCAGACTTCTTGCGTGATTGGCGGCGCTTATGCTCACAAAGGGGCGTGTCGGCAGATACCTGGCCAGTTTGCCTGCTTGAAACTTTGTCAAGCCATATGCTCGTTGACTACACCTGCAATGGAGAGTAAAACTATCTCCTCACAATCTCTTCTTATCAGAATGGTGTTTATTTCCTGGCTCTTTCACTTGTCCACAATTGCCTCGAAATTCTCGTCTACCGCTCTGTGTCGCTAGTCAGGTCTCGCTCAGTTGCATTAGAACGAGTCCTTGCCATCTGTCCATTTCTTCCTCTGACTGTGCAGAATCGATGAATCGGCAAGGTTGACTCCGTATGGTTCCGTTTCTACCGCTGAACTGTCGGGAATGCGGCACAGTCTACTGGTTCAAGCCTCAACACTGGGCGAATCCTCTATTGTGACGCTGCCATCGACAACGTATTACCAGACGATCACGCCTGGGTAACCTGTGAGCTCAACCGATGGAAACCTGGAGTAGCGACTATACCTGTAACAAACAACGCGCAAATGATGCAGAGTAACTTGTGGTGAGACAAAGCAACACCATCTTCAGCAATTAGTTGCTTGACTGGGCCTGCGATGTCTGAATGGCGTTTAATGCGCTACATGGAAGCTGACGTTGTTGACTAGGACATCATGTGCACAAATCCTGTTTGTCTTCATTTCAATGGGGATTTTTGCTGGTGTACTTGTATCTTCAGATTTCTATTATGCCATCTCCACACCTGTGAACTGCCAAAGGAATGTCTTTATCAAATGGCGAAATGAATAGTATTTTCAGCGTTCATCGGTTGATGCGCATTGCAAGAGCAATAGAGATTTATAGAATATCGATCTGTGCCTTTCAACGTCACACCTTTAGAATCATGACATCGCCAGCTGGAGCGCCCCCTGAATGAATGACTATGAGGTTGTCGCCCGTCAAGCTCTTGATACGTCCAGCTGGAGCGCCCTCTGAATGAATGGTCGCTAGTTGTTTCCTGTAGCGACGTCGCTGAGCTCACCGAGCAACGGGAAAATGCAAAGGTCAAATGTGAGGGCCTTGGTTCAAATGGCATCCAAGCACCCCGCTGAATGGAGCAGAAGACGAATGAATGTGGCATTTCTGAAAGCACGCTTGGCAGTGAGAAATGGTTTAAATTTAACGTTCAGCTTGTTGTGCTCATGGGCTTTTAATGTCAAGGAGCGCACAATTTAGGGAGTTAATTCAGATTGCACTTCGCCATGGAAGCTTAAATGGCGTCCCACGGGCATTAAGAACGGATTCTACACCTACAGTGGTGTAAAAGAGCTCATTTTTTTTCCAGCAGGCCGAAGGGAGGTCGTACATGTACCTGCAGCGAGACAGAGAAATGACAAATTAATCTTGCATGGCAGCCTGAGTTTCATGTTGATCCGTGGTAGTTGTGCCAAGTAACGGACGTAAATGAAGGAAAAAGTGGTGTGAAATTGTTAGAAATTACTTTGAATTGCAACAGCCGATGGTCATAGGCTCAATACAAGTCGTTCATGTCTACGCCCTTTCTCCAAGTGGTTCGGGCAGAACTTTTACTAGCGAGGTTTAATAAAGGACACTGTCCTGACTGCAAGTTATCGCCTGAACTTTAGCGTAACCAGCTCATGTGAGAACGATACATCACCGCTGAAACCTGTTGTTCCAACTTCGGCGTAAAGTTCAAAGAAGGGCTTAAAAGTTGAGGTGCCTCGAATTGTCTCATTTTTCCTAGAAAGAAATAAGGGCGCCAACAAATGGTTTTCACAAGCTGGGGTCTGAACAGACTGGTAATAAACAACGGATTTGGCGCTTGGACGGGGTTCACTTCAGCTTTATATCATAAGCTCATTTTGAATTGCAAAGGACAAACATGGCGACGGCCTATGGGCTAAGCTGCATTAAGCTTTCAAATTATGGTCAGATATTTAAGGACCACACACCATTTGCGTGACAGTTGGAACCCTTGTGATTGCGAGTTCGAAGTGCAAGTAGCCATCCTGCTGGGATCCAATTGGTTTTATTAGGACAACAAGTCCTTGGCATTGTCTTTGTACTGCATTGCTATCATTACTATCAGCAAATTCATTGTTTTGTATTCAGGATACATTTGTTTGTTTTAACTCATCTTTATAGATGGCTTTACACTGGCATTTTGATCGTGTTTCTTTGGAAATGGAAATGCAGCGAGACAAATATATAATGAATCAGGTAGCACAGATGTCACAGCCATCCAGCAGTAAGACAGTGGTTATCTCTTCCTCAAAGTACGTCTTAGGCTTCCGCTAACGTGCGTTCCCCGAACGTTCAACAGTTCAGTCATGGGCAAGGGAGGATAAGTAAAGAAAACATTAGGCATGTTCAGCCGTTGAAGTCATGTGCTTTTTCCTGGTTTTGCTCGGATTTACCGGAAGGTTATCACGAAAGACTTTCATCTTGACGGATTGAGGTTCAACAAAATCGCAAAGGAATAATATATCTTATTTCGACAACAACTTTCGGTAAGGATGGCTAGCATACGCCTGTACCCCAAACCATCAGAATTAATGGCGCCATTCCGGGCCGGTCCTGATTATGGGACGAGTATGCACCGTTTTACCAAACATGCAAGTAAACTACCTTGACAGCTTTTCGCAGGACTTTGACATACATTTGTCATACTGGAAAATAAAGCTGTCCTCATTCAAAAGAAAATGTTATTTGCGTTAAAAAGGCATGACAAAACCAAAGACCCGACGATTTACGGCTTGGCCAGGAGGCGCTCCTGAAGATGTCTTAATGCTGACGGGGCGATTCCTTGATTTTAGGATGTTTATGTATCCACAAGCCAGCTGTTCCAGACGTATACCTTATTTTATTTTCCAATCACGCGGAAAGTCTGAGAGCAGATTTATGTCATCGGAGTGATCTTGTTTGTCCTTGTTCCTTTTTACTCGATGACTTCATTTAATGCAGTCATCACAGACACGAAGCCCGCTGGAAAATCACTCTGGTTATGGTTCAACACAAACGCTGCACAATGAGCCCGCTGCGTCGTCTCAAAGCGCAAGAACCGTTCCACTGTGGCCGGCGCCCTCTTCCTACCGAGTACCAGACCTGCGGAAGAGTAAAGAGCTTTTTTGGATGCCGGGCAACTTGTGAAAGGAACTGCTTATCTCCAAGTGCGACCGCAATCTCGAGTGTGCCCAGTTTTATAAAGGATGCACGAAACTACGCGTGCATTATCTGATCTGGAAAATGTGTGAGATAATGCGTACGTGCGCCTGGGTGCGTGTGTGTTTATTTTTTTCTGAACAGGTCCTGCGCTCTTGTCATGATGTAATGTCTTGTACCAAAAGGTGAAGCCGTTATGGATAAAAGCGTCCCGAAATGCCACTTCCGTGGAGATAATGAATGTTTTCAATGAGCAGCGTGTCTAAGCGGAATTAAAAACGTTCATATATCTAGGCGACAAAAAGAATTCGAATGACGAGGGCTTCATCATTGGACAGCTTGCTGTTTCCACAATCGGGCAATTTACCTTAATTTCGTCCAAATTTGCGCGAAGTGTTTTCCTTTAAATAGGCATGTGCCCGTATGGATTGGACATGAACCATTAATTCTTAAAGATGGTACGAAAGTAATATATCTCGGAATATCTTGTACAGCGCTATAAAGTTGTTCGTTTCATAATTGGGAAGGACGGCGTGTCCATTTTAGCGTTACGAGAGCACAGTGCAAGGCACCAATATTTCGACGGCTTGGCATTGTCTCCTAGCATCGATAATGCAGGACGCTGGATTTTTCATTTGGGCTGAAGACATACAACCGAATGTGTATCTGTATGTTTTTTTGTTGTGCGTGTGCCAAATCATACACGCAGTCTTTGACACAATTAGAGCCCATCGTTTGCGAAAAATATCCGCCCAGCAAGACAGCAAGCCAGTTAGTTTTCCTTCAAAACCCAGTGATGTCTCTGGGGTTTGTCTTACACCGTCGTGCATCAGTGGGTACCTCCCAACAGGCGACGCCATGCCTCGTAGCCCAAGGGAATCAACAGCGTGGCCCGCCCGTGCCCCACCATCACATCCGCGGCACCCAGCTTCCGTCCCCCACGCTGCAACTGCGGCACTCACGCGTCCCCGCGGGCCGTTCCGGGGCGCTCACCTCCCCGTCTCCCCAGCGCCGTGCCGGGGCTCTCACCCTGCTCCCAGCGTCCGCGCCGGGCACTCACCTCCTCTGGGGCCTGGCGCCGGACGTCGCTCTCCTGCGCCGGCCGCGCGTCAGACCGCGTCGGACGAGGGGCTCACACTGGCGGCGCGCAGCCCGGCCACGATACCTAGTCGAACGCGACCTGGGCTTTATAGCCGCGGCCCGATTGGCGGCCGGTGCCACCCACGCCCGGCGGCGGCGGCCGGCCGGCCAACATCGATCCCGGCAGCAGGCGGACGACCCGCCGCCGATCGGCGCCGCCCGGCCCGCCAGGTCACCGCAGGTCACCTCAGGTCACCGCCCGGGTCACCGGCCGGGTCGCCGGTCGGGTCGCGGCGAGATGGGTCGAGGGCGGCGAGTCGGTTTGATTGGCGCGCTAGAGCGTGCGGAGTGTCCGTTTACCGGTCTCAGAACTCCTGGAAAATTGTCACCTTTTGAGTGAGATAAAATGCATTGTTATTGATTAAGTGCACGGAGAGCACGAGATTAACGACGGAGGGAACTGAAAGAGAAGTCAAATGTAAGCCAGAGATTGGATGTATGTGGTACTCTTAAATTCATTGGCAATGCCTATACGGATGGTAAAAGTTATTGCAGGAAATATAGATAAACGGGAATACATGCAGACGCATACACATGGTACAAGCTTGTTTCTTTTCGTTTGAACATTTTCTGCGGGGAACCATTTTGTGGCATTTAAAATGAAAGCCTTCACCAACATATCACTAAATAAAGCAGAATTCCTTGGAATCCTCAACATCGTACAAGCCAGGTTCACGTATTCATTGCTGGAAAATGTTTACGCTGATGAATGGTTAAAACAGCAAACGCGGTGAGGCTTACCCGTGGTATAAGTTACATTTCCAGAGAGATGCAACCAGAAGATGATATATTTCTTCTGTGACATAATTATTTCTCCATGGTGTCTCTGAGGTCACTCTTAATCTTCCCATCATGACTGAGTAATAAAACTTTTTATCACATCGTAGTAAACCGTTCTTAATTCAAACGCAGCGTCGCATTGCCGTGTTACGCGCTACCAGTTAATGTAGTTTTGAGTTACAGAATTATGTGTCTAAAGGCATGCAAAAATATACTTTTCGGTTTTCCAGAAATACTTGGACGTATGCTTCAAAGAGCCTAAACACACCGATAGTAGGCATGAAAGTAATGTTCGCAATACAGAGTTATAGCGATGTAGAAGATAAAAACTAAACATAAAAAGCGGTCCAATTGACGGAGAGGCAGGGGGGCGGATGCGCTGCAGGTTTAGGAAATAACAACGCAACACGGCTCCCCAATGTGTACAGAATAGGCATGACAAGCCAGATGAGCAAAGAAGGCTGAAACCAGACCAAAAGTTACTGCGACATCTGTTGGGCCATTGTTTCTGGGTAACTCCACTGTCCCTGAAAGGATCGGCATTTGATAATAATCTGTTATGTTGCCTGCGATGCAGCGAGACGCGTTATATTTATTGAAATCGCAACAGTTTTATACATATGACCTCATGAAAATGGAAATACCAGGAGTTGAAAAGAGAATACATGCCTATATTGTCTCATTTCCCCGTGGTATTTTCTTTGTACAAAGTACATTAATGCTTAAGCAGCTACTTAGACACCTCGCGACTAATATTTGCAGAACTATCTCTACAGCACCTGAAACCGTGAGTAAAAAAATGAATCATTCTGTTATGGGTCTTTCCACGTCAATTCGCACCAGAACTGACCCGATCACTTTAGATTTGGATGAAATGTGGTGGGCTCATAGAACTTATGAAGGAAAATGACCAACCATAAATTCTTAGCGCTGGGTAACCTCTGAGGTCAAAGTTACAGGTCATGAAAGGCCATCGATTTTTACAGACATTGCATGATTCAAATGCCTATAGCTTGGTGATAGACTGTCACAGAAATGTGCGATTAGCGTCATTCCAAAGAGAAATGTTCCAGCTTTCATTAATAAATTCGTTTTTTCGGTGACCTCGGAATGACTTTTCAACTGAGTGGGTCACATGGAACATTTTCAGTTTTAACTTGTTTGCCCACCGTGATCTTTGCAAGAATGTAGCACAATCTGCCTCCAAGTATCTACAATAAGTGTGGCAAAAAGGACATTTCTGGACAAACTGAAACTTTTCGACGTATCTGAAGTGCTCCCAAGTAGCGCTTGAGAAATATGCCTTGAGGCTATTGGAACGAATATAGATTTATTTCGTGTCATCCATTTGTTTCATTGTTCTACAGTTTTGTACGCACAATGCCCTGCGTGCCTGCTACGCCGGTGAAGTTTCATGGCCTGTAACTTTGGCCTTAGAGGTTACCAAGGGTTAAAATTTCCTGGCTGGCTATTTTTCCATGGATACTATGATCGCACCAAAGTTCATCGAAATCGAAATGGGTCGGAAAAAATTATTGTGCGATCTGACGTGGAATGACGATTTTAATAAGAACGTATTTTCTTGTGCACCCTTCCACACATTTCGAAATTATGGAAAGGGTTAAACGGGTATATACGGCTTTAGTTGAACGGATATCAAATGTGTTATTTTGCAATTCGCTACGATTTAACGGGCAGGTGTCATGGGTAAGTCTGTTAGTAGTTTGCAACAAGGAGTGGGATGAATTGGCCGTGTTTATGTGTTGTGCGCATTTTGTTGACCACTGTTACGTGAAAGCTGTTATGTGGTGCTGGAAGTATGCAAGGAATGTTAGGCCCCACTGCATGAAAACTTGCTGATTTCCGGAAGATGTTCTGGAACACCTGGCCCTCTGCGGCACGCAATAAAGTAATCTGCACTTGCAACTCGATCTAATTCTAACCAAACACGGCAAGAATCATGACGTATCCGAGCAATGGGCCCATGCACGCAAACATAAGAATGTTCAGGTAAGATGTAGGTGGTCAGTTCTGTGAAAAGCACGTGCTCCGGACCTTGCAGATATAGTGCCTAAATATGTCCACATCAGTTTGTTTTGCCGCTGAGAAACTGCACAGCCTCTTGGTGGCGAAAGCGTACAAGCATCTTCACGCGTACTGAAGCGGGACTGTTATGCTTGTAATTTTCCACACAAGGCCAACACGACCTTTAAGCACCTAGTGATATTAAGCATTACCAAACTGACGAATGCCGAACTTCAGGCAAAGGGGTGATTTCGACTGACCTGGCCTGGTGACCTGGCGCGTCTTCGAGCTGACCTTAATGCGACTGTACTGCAGTGGCGATGGGACCCGCTTCGGCCACCGTGCGGTCCACAGGCCTTGCTGCGTTCATGCGACTGATCTCAGTCGGCAGTCCAATCAGGATGCAGAGCTACCGTGCAGACACAAACGCCGCAGGCCCACATACAGAGGCCCGCAGGAGCCAGGACACAGATATGCCAGCAATGCGGTGCTCCACGCCGGCGAAGCGTCAGACCTGTTCCCTGGAATCGCCGTGGCGCCGCCACCCACCCGCAGTGTGCCTCCGCGCGAGACATGCGCCTCAAGCGCTCCAGTCCGTCCCGGAAACCGCGGAGGCCCGCTTGAGGAGGCCCTCACACAGCAGCGAGCGGCGAGCGAGCAGGGTAGCACTCTTCATCTGGTTGCATAACCAGCGATGCAACGTCCATTCTTGGGCGGGGGGGGGGTGCACCTGGGCCTCCAGGCCGCTTCATGCTTCTTGCACAGCGGCGTCTCACGGAAATGGACACACAGGCCGGTGCAAGATTCTCCTGGTCGACTACAGCGATGTCATTCCAGTTGTTCATGACGTTAGAAACTCCTCTACTGCCATCAGCAGCCCTGTAAAAGGGGGGCCGACTAGTGGCGAGGATGGTGAGTGGGAAAGCGCCCCAACCCATACAAACCCGCGGAGTGCGACCACGGTATGGGGTTGTATTCTCGCCTGTGTGCGGAGGAACACAAGTTCGTCGTCAGCGCATGTCACAGGCGTGACACATGGAACAATGAACATGACGTGGAAGTGGGCGGCTTTATAATGTTTTCTAATTCTGAGGTACCTTTATGATGTGCAGTAACTCGACAACGGGAGTTAACTTGTCTATCGACTGGTTGTTGAAAGAGAAAGAGTACACATCCTCCAAAATCTGACGTTATACACATATGCGTTAATGTCCTCCGAATCCGGATCTGATATTCCCTTCTTCAATGGCTCGTAAAACTGCTTTGGGATAAGACGGCGAGGAGGCGAGCGATCTGGCAGTTCTAATGAAGTTTCTCCATGTGTGAATGGACCTGGAAGCCCACGCTAAGTGCAGCTCGTTTTCCGGAGTCTGCTTCCATTCCACTCATTTCTACGTTGGAAGGCGTTGAGAGAAAGAACTGACCGTGCAGACAGCCTGCAGTGCGCGCGAAACTTTCATCGTACTACGGTGATGTTTTTTAGCGCGCCGTATTCAATGATAATCCAACTTCCTTGTTCCTCTGAAAAAGCCGAATTTCGCTGGCCGCGGCCAGGTGACAGTGGCATTCTGGCCGCTCTACTGACGACAACAAAAAGCTACCTGAGAACTATACCCAAATATCAAATTGCCCATGCACTGTTGCTGACATGTTGAAATTTCTGCATGTTGCTGGCATACTAAAGTTGTAAAAAGTGAATATGACCTTCCTCGTACTCATGGCACGAGATTTAAAAAGTGCATTGTTATAAAACATCCTGTAGGTCGGGGATACTTAAAGATGCCTGCTCAAAAATGCCAAATCCAATCGGCCTTTTGTGCAATTTGTTGAAAGTAAGAGACATGCCAAACGGAATCGCAAAAAAGCAATTCGATTCTCGGGTGCGACAACTGGTGCGCTTTTGCGGTTGCGATATGATGTCTGGTAATATCCTGTTTTGGGATTTTAATGTGATTACAAGATTGTTTATGAATGTCAGTGCAGTTTGCAAGTGTGTTTACATGTGTTTGGTTTACGTAGTGACAATCGTGCATTTTGCTGCCCGGTGACAGTGAGAGTTACCCTTGTGCATGACAAAGTTCGCATTCTTGTGATTCGAACTTTGTCTTTAAATGTATGTTTGGGCATGTTTGGCCTGCACTTAAGTGATTCCCGACCAAGTTCTAGTACGTCTTTGTAGGTCGAAATCCTGAAATGGGTCGCTACTACGATTCATAAAGCAGTGATTTGTTTAAGAATTTGATCGGGATGTTGTCTTAGGGTGCTTTGGAATCAGAGTTCGCTCTAAGCAGTGCTTGTTGAACGGACTGCGATCCTGACACCTGATCGCGTAATTTTAGGTCAGCGGCATATGTTGAGACGGAATTTTGATGCGCCGTTGTGAACGACACGACCGTGCGATGACCGGGGTCTCCCTCTAGGTCAGTTACCAAGTGGCCCGCGGGCGAAATAGCAGGCGCCGAGGAGACTCGAAGCCGATTAGCCAGGGTGGGAAGCTGTGACAGACGCTATACCAACTGCGCTAATGACACGGCACATGATTGCCATGAAACTCAGTCATTCATAATCTATGACATATATGGAGCATATCTGCGTATCTGCATAATTTACTTCGAATGCGGACATGTGGAGCAAATTAGTCCTTTTGACATGACTTTTTCACCGAATGCTGTTGCATTGTCATGCACTTGTAATTATAATTATTTTCTCATAGGCACAAATCGTCATCATCTATTCTTCAACTCAATGGCACGATCTTCAACCCTATTCCCGTACCCATAGCGTCGTGGCGCATTCCTGTATGCCCCCCCCCCCCCGATGTGGCGAGAACTACCAGTCCGATTTCAGTGCAACAAACGACAATCGATTCGGCTTGACGTAAAATCCATTTTTTACGAAAACATGTTTTGGAAATCTTACAAGGTGTGGATAGAGGGTCAAACAAGTCAGAAAGGGGATTTAAGAGTATTTGATTGGTTACAATACCGCTGCTTATGGACCAATATTACTGCAATTGGCATGAATCGAAAACTCATCGATGGGATTTTCCCAGTGACCCATACGTTTCGAATTTGGGGAAGATTCATAGTCTTTCACAGGGCGTGGAAAGTAGGATGAATATTTTTTTGACTGAATTAAGGTAAAAGTTAACCCTATTCCCGGAGGGCTAGACGGCGTGGTCGATTCCCGGCAGGGGGGCGGATTCGGCCCCCCCTGAGATCTCGAGAACTACTTGTCCGATTTCATCGTAACAAACGGCAGTCGATTTGCCGTGACGTGAACTACACTTTTATAAAAAGAAATTTTCAAAATTTTGAAATTTGTGGATACAGGGGGCAAAAATGTCAAAATGGGGGATACTTTTGGACTTCTTATAACTCCGTTGTTTATTGACCGATTTCGATGAAACTGGTATGAATCGAGAGATTATGGATAGGGCTTTTACCATGGGTCCGCAAATCTGAAATTTTGAGAAAATTCATGGGCGTTCACAGGGTTTCAAAAAAAGGAGGATTAGTTTTCTAACAACTGAATGAACAAAAGAGGCAAACACCCTTTTTTGGCTTTCGCTAGTCTTGTTATACTAAAGAAGTACAAATCGCATTACAATGTTTGTATAATGTTAGCATAAGCGGTGCCAGGGACATGAAAAAGGGGAACTGTCATGGTCACACGTTTCTCAGATCAACTTGCGACCTTTGACCTTAAATGACCTCCAGTGATCTTGGGGTCAATTGGAATGATCTCGTGTGCATCTAATATTATCTGTAAACATTTCCAATCATTTGAATTCACTCTATTTCAAAAATTTTATTTTATGGCTATTGCGATATAAGGTACGCGCACTGACATTTTAGGTCATAGCCCCGTGACCCGACCTGATATCAAGCTGAAACTTGGTACAGAAGTAGAAGGCACACTTCTACGTCATATATTTTCTGGGTTTGGCATTTGAAAAAACGGCGCCGAAATCATTGCGAAAGAACTAATTTTGACTTTTGACCTTGACCTGACCTTGTAAAATGACCTCAGATAAACAAAATCACGTCTGCACATTGCCCAGCTATTTAGCTATACATCCATATTAAGTTTTAAGTTTTAGCTGTAAAACTCTGTTTTTGGCAGACATTTTCCTTTTACCCTTAACATGGCCAAAAATGGCATGAGGTGCCTTCCAAAAACGTTGCCTGGCTCCGCCCGTGAGCAAAATAGAATTTTGAAATTTTGTCACAGCACGTAGAAAGAATAGCTAGGAAAAGTGACCAAGTTTCGTGAAGCTGCGCTAAAAAGCCTGGAATTGGCAAGCAAAAAACCCGAGGGGGGGGCGGATTCCGCCCCCCCTGCCGGGAATAGGGTTAACAACAAATATTTTTGCCAGTCACATAATGCTTAACAAGTGTAAATCGTACCATACTGCTTGTAAAATGATAGCATAGGCGGCGCCAGGGATATGAAAAGAAGGGAACTGTCGTGGTCGTATGTTCATCAGGTCAGATTACCACCTTTAATCTTAAATGACGTCAAAAGACTTTAGAATCACTTGGAAAAGTCTTGAGTTTATTTCACATTGTTTGAGAACTTTTGCAATCATTTAAATTGACTATATTCCTAACAGTCCTATTTACGGCCGTCTTGATGTAGGGTACGCGTACGGACATTTTAGGTCATAGCTTCATGAGTCGACCTGCTTTTAACCCGAAACTTGGAGCACACGTAAAGGTCACTGTACTTAGTCATGTATGTTCTGAATTTTGCGTTTTGAAAATAAGCGGTAAGATATCAGCATAAAACCTAATTTTGGCTTTTGAGCTTCACCTTATCTTTAAAGTGACTTAAGATTAACAAAAGTATTTCGTATCTTTTCCCGATTATTTGCCCCTGCACTGATCTACAGTTTTCACTTATATCTTAATGGCAGCCATGGTTACCTTCAACAGCGTCAAAAATGTCCTGAGACTTCCCCAAAAACGCGACCTGGCTCCGCCTCCGAGCAAATTGAGCTCGTGAAAATTTTGCAGCATAGGTAGAAAGAATAGGATGGAAAAGTAACTAAGTTTCGTAAAGCGGCTTAAAAAAACTTGGAAATGGCGAACAAAAAACCGGACGGGTGGGCTTCTAAAGCCCCCCCCCCCACTTGCAGAAATAGGTTTAAGCACCGAAACGCATTGAAAAGCTAGCAGTTAAGCTAACCCACAATGTCCGTTTGAAACTGACAGTAATTGAAACCATGGTAAGCAGTCAATCTGTCAAAATAAGCAGTCAATGTGTACTGAATTCGTGCTGCGCTCAGATTCGCTTGTCTTTCAATTCGTTTGACCTTCATTTTTCTGACAATGCCGGTCGTCATCATTCAAAAGCCTCCTCGTTTCAACTATGGCATCAGTCTATCAGACCCAGGCTATCTTAGCAGGGTTTCGCTGCTTCCCTTCAATTCTTGAAGCCATGAAGTCGTTGACTTGTCAGTCGCAGTCCGGCGCGTCACGCCCAGCGGCCTGAAGCCGGTCTCGACCGTGAGACCTGCGACTTCGCGTCGGCACCGTCAAGGCTCCGCTGTCAGTCACGCTCAGGGGTTGTCACATCGGAACGCAAGGCCTCCGAAAAGTGCATTCCTCGCAACATAATGCCTGTCCCTTGAAAACCGCCATCCGTTTAGAGAAGGCCGTGCTGGAACCGCGCTTTCTAGATCGTCGCCAGTGGAAAAGATGTGACAAATGTGACTTATCCGGAACAGCCAGAATATGCGGGTTTACTCGGTTTGCGCTGAGATGATGCAGCTCCTGTTTGCGGTCGGGTGGGACAAGATTCTCACAGACAAGGTTGCGCCATCTCCGGGACTCAAAGTCGTTTATAGGTCCATCTCGATGTCGCTGGAAAGTAACTCCGTAGACTTAACATGGGATTTTTAGGCGCTTTTTTCCACACTAAATTAAGCTACGAAGGTGACTTTTCTCAGAATGTGCCTGCGAAATGTTTTACGAAGAAATGATAGGCACTTTCATAGCTACAAATAAACTGCAGATTTAACTAACAGATTTTTATAAATGAAACGCAGAATGTTTCCCTGCAGTCAAAACGGCTACGCCCGTTACTGTTAGGAGAAAAGCTGTGTAGCAGATGCAGCCGTGCCGACCCTTTAGTCAATGTTGTGATGAAATGGTTGATTTTGCAATCTGACACTCGCCAGTATTCGTTATCTGATGATCTTTCTGGAGTACATAATTGCGGATGGGGGGGAGGTCGGGTGGGGATAGAGTGGCCAGGCACATAGCCTCGAATCGGTCAGGGATGGGGACGAATGCTCAGCAGGATCGCCTTCCCACCCCAAGGGCCCCTCAGCGCAAGGGGGCCTCCACTAGGCACCTTCTAAAACATCAAGAGGACCTCTATAGCATAAAAAGGCCAGGGCGGCGGAACCAGGGGGGAGGGGCAGGGACAGCTGTGCCCTAATCGTCATGGCTCCGGAGCAAAAGTATGCTACTGACCCATCCTCCCCATTTATGGGCTTGGTGGCCTCGCAAGAAACTGGACAAAAAAATGGTGTTAAGAGTGAAGAACATAAAAAATCACCAAAACGAAAACGTAATTATGCAGGCACACGGCGTGCATGTGCCTTAAAGTTTTGTTTCGTTAGGAGCCTCATCTTTCTTCCGGAAGGGGAGTCATACACGGTTGCATCCAAAAATGACTTGCGACCGCGAATTTACAATTTCTAAGGGGCCTCGTGGAATGCACCCGGCTGGCCACCCTGAGACAGGGTTCGAATCTTGCTAGGAGGCCCTGCTTCCATTCAGTTGAGTGCGTTATGCTGATTACATCAGAATTGGTCCGGTCACCAGGACCTCACAGTTTTCGGGGGTCTCACAAAATTAATGGGCCGGGATGGCCTACACCAAACTAGGGCTTACCTCTGTTCCCGCAAGGCTATACGGTATAGCCGATCACCGGCAGAGGAGGGCAGATTCTGCCCCCCCTGGGTTCTCGATAACTATACATCTGATTTCGTAGCAACAAACGGCAATCGATTTACCATGATGCAAGCTACATTTCTATGAAAAGAAGTCCTCAAAATTTCTAAATGCGTAAAAACGTCAAAATGGGGGATGTTTTTGGACTTGTTATAGCTCTGCTGTTTATGGACCGATTTTGATGAAATTGGCATGAATCGAGAGATTTTGAATAGGAATTTTACGATTTGTTCATACATTTGAAATTTTGAAAAAATTCGGAAGCGTTCACAGGGCTCTAAAAATGGGAGCATTCGTTTTCCAAAACTGAATCAACGAAAATGTCAAAAACACTTTTTTAGCTTTTACTAGTCATGGTTTGCTGAAAAAGTACAACTTGCATTACATTGGTTGTATGATGTTAGCTCCTTATTCATGCCAGGGTCATGAAAGAGGGGAATTGTCATAATCACATGTTCTTTAGGTCAGCTTATGTCCTTTGACCTTAAATGGCCTCCAATGGCCTTAGAGTCACTTAGAATGATCTTGAGTGCATTTCATATTGCTTGGAAACGTTTCCAACCATTTGAACTCATTCTAAGATTTCATTTTACGGCTGTTGTGATTTAGGGTACACGCATTAACGCTTCAGGTCATAGCTCCGTGAGCCGACCATGCTGAAACTTGGTACCCAAGTAGAGGGTGCACCTTCTACGTCATATATATTCCAGGTTTGGCATTTGAAAAAAAAACACCAGAATTATTTATATGAAACCAAATTTTGAATTTTGGCGTTGATCTGGTCTTGTGAAGTGATCTCAGGTTAAGAGCTTTTGTATGTTTACTTGTGTACAACTCTGTATGTTTATTTGTATGTATACTATTTGTCTGTTTTCCCACCTATTCGTCTATGCATCCATACAAAGTTTTAAGTTCTATATTAAAAACGCTATTTCTGGCAGTCGTTTTCCTTTCACCCTTAATAGGGCCGAAAATGGCCTAAGGTGCCTTCCAAAAACATTGCCTAGCTTCGCCCCTGAGCAAAACAGAATTACGAGTTTTTGATATAGTACGTAGAAATAACAGATAAGAAAAGTCATCAAGTTTCGTGAAGCTGCATTAAAAACCCTGGATTTGGCAAGCAAAAAACACGAGGGGGGCGGATTCGGCCCTCCCTGTCGGGAATAGGTTTAAACCCTACTAAGGGGCGTCAGCTAACGTCCGAGAGAGGGCTTGACACCAGTTGCATTCAATAGTAAACCAGACCCGGGAAGCTACAATTTTTCAAGGGCTCCTGCCACCCCCCGAGGCCAAGCGGGACCCCTGGTGGCTGACTAGAGGGGCCGAAGGCCCAAGTTTATCCCAATGCATTTGATCGCGTTAGACGCCTGGAGGACGCCCTTCACTTTCCGAAACAGACAAATGAAGCAAAATGAGAGCATTTCAGGCATTAAAAAGAAGGCTTACGAACCTAAAAAGAACGTACGTCGAATGTACAGAAGAACTATGAGTGCTATATACCCGTGGTCGGAACGATCAGGGGCCCCTGCTTGCTTGTCGGGAGTTCATTTCTTGTCTGAAGAGGACCGCACACCGGCTCATAAAGGGCCCCTGTCATCATTTGGAGGGACCTTCTTTCGTTGTGTAAGAAGGCCCCTGCTGGCCGATAGAGAGGCTCCATGCCAAATATATAAATAGTGAGACCCCTTTACAAGCCGTCGGACAGTATTTTATATATATATATATATATATATATATATATATATATGTATATATATACACAAATATTCCCCCGCCGGCTTGTAAAGGGATCCAGCTGGAGTGAAAGCGACCTGTCTTTGCCTGTAGAGACGTTTCTGTCGACCTGACGGCTGCCGCTTTCAGTCAGCGTCGCTTTTCGTCATCAGCCGTTGTTTTGCGTTATGATAAGGTTCTAACCACAATGGCCGCCAGTGGTTACGAGACCACCTGACCCGATTTGTCCCCTCTTCCAGACCGAAATCCTCGCTACGCCCCTGCGCACAGGATGGACCCAGGTGGTCTTTGCTAAACCAGGGTCCGGTGATCGAGAGGCGCCCCACCATCCGTCCAAAAGAGTTGCCTCGTACCAGTTACATTCAAAAATGACCCGACACCGGGAACTTACGGTTTTTAAGGAGCTTTGCGGAATGGATACGGCAGGCCTGCCCTGGCGGAAAGTTTGGACCTTGCCAGTGGGTCCCAGTTTCCATCCTAGAGAGAGTCATTTGTCGACGATACTCAGAAATAGTCCAGAGACCAGGAAGTGACAATTTTTAGAGGGCCTCAGAGAATGGAATTGGATGGTTCGCGCTGAACAGAGGCTCGGATCTTGAAGGGTGCTCTAACTCCCGTCATTCAAAGGTCCTCGCATCGAACACACTCAAAAGTGACCAAGAGACTGGAGATTTAAATTTTTAGTGGGACTCACAGAACAAACCCGGATGGCCTGCGGTGAGCCGGAGTGAACCCCGCCCTGCAAGAGAGCCTCGTTTTCCGTTCGTGGGAGGGCCTCAGACCGATTATATCTAAAAGCAGCCAGGAAACCGAGAATCTAACATATTTATGGGCCTCCCGGGTCCATTCTCTAACTGAACCGTAGTCCCGACTTTGCCTTGGGGCCTCGGCTTGCGTTCGGAAGAGGGTCTGGTTGGTTACTGGGTTAGGTAACGGAGTTCTGACCAAAGGCAGAGATTCGTATCTCCTTCGGTGGCCGCAGTCGAAATATTTTGAAATGTGATGCACGGAAAAAGGCGCTGAAAACATATCTATAGTTCGTTTTTTTCAAAAGCCCATTTCCCTTAAGCGCCAAAATAACTTGGTCATGTGGATTCAGATTGGATTCATCCCATGGTTAATTTTTGTTACCCAAATAAATTGACGTTCAGCGGAAAGTGAATTATCCCTCAACGCATTCCAGCCTGCTTTGCCCGAGTAGTTGTAATTTGGGCACTTGAGGGAAATGGTCTTTTGAAAAAAACGAACTATAGTTCACAATCATTTCTAGAACCCCTGCATTTGCTCTCGGCTACAAGCGGCATGCGCGTCGCAACCGGGCACTCCGGTTATCGCAGAAGACGGCGAAAAGCCCCTTCCATTGACGACGGAAAGCATGGATCTAAGGGAGGATGCAGAACGTTTGTACATTATTTCTTTTAAAGACAATGTCAAAGGGTTAATGCCAAGCTTTAGAGTTCCAGGCGGCCCAGAACCACTGGCCATCAGATTACAGTTCCCGGACCATAATCCGTGGCCCGGACGAAATTACGCTTGAACTCGCATATTTACAGCCTGCTGTGGTTTTTAGGCCGATGATTAATCCTCTCCGCTCAGGAGCCATGTAAGTATACATCCACTTTTCTGCAGCAGCACACGGCCTTCCAGGTATGCTGGGCTGGCGACGAAGGCACTGTGTGAATTATATCCGCTCGCCGGCCGGTCGAATGCCGCTGCGGCCGGCCGGGATCCGGCCCGCCCCGCGGCAGTCGGCACGTGACCCGTGCCGACTGGAGCTGACGGCGGGATGGCTGACCGGCGGCGCGGAGCTTCTGCTGTGACGTGTCGTGGCGAGTGCTCGCGCGATTGCGCGCCTGCCTCGTGGATCGCTCGTCTCCGAATATTAGACGCTGCGATCCATTTAGACTTCGGAACCACACCAGACACCAAATCAATAACGAATGACACGCATTTTGCAATATGCTGGAATAAAATTTCCACATCCTTCACAATGAAAACTTTTTCTCACCAGTTTACAGAAATTCACACTTGAATCGAATGCAATCATGCTTCGAACGTTCCAGATGGACGTATCTTATAAGATCAAACCTAGTACCGGAGGTTAATCAAGAGTACAATAAACTTAAGACTTACACCCACCAGTTTAAAACTGTCATTTGCAGTACGTTTCATCGGTGTAGCAAAACACTTAAGTATACTAAATGCATCCAATCGGCGTTTCGTCATTACGCCATCCTGATTTGCCTGCCCAAAATTCGAGAAAAGGGGCGTCCGAAGTTCTGCGCATTTCACCATTTTGCGCGTTCTGAAGACTGATATAGCGAAACCGCCCAAAATGTTCAGGAGGATAACAAAATTCATTATGGTGTTGATCGTCTGCGCCATGATAACTTTGATTGCCTTCCGCGGGGTAATGCAAAGCCATCCGTTGGTGTCATGTGAGCGTCCCATGGATCTCATGTGATCTGACAATGTTATTCCATTGATCTGATGATCACCATTGATCGCCAATACATTTGTTTCGGTAGCATGATGCTTCCTTTGTTGCGGGTATGCCAGCTTTTTGTGAGGATGTTTTGACTTTCGGTGAAAGACTGCAGTGTAAATACATGCTTTATGAATTCGTAATAATGCCGTGGCGCATTTGGCGTGCATGAAATATGGACGCGAAATGCAGAAAAGAGCGCATTTAATTTTCCCGCCACTGCAGACAAATGGACGAGGGATCACCTATACCCATTTCAAGTGCACACCGAGAATGGGTCTAAAAAATACGACCCTATGAAATGTCATTACCGCGGTGCAACACTCAAGCAAAGTATTTTCTTAGGTGTAACACTCAGGCAGAGGGTTTGCCTCGAGGTGCAAATCTATGGTGAAGGTGTAGTGTTGTGGTGTTTACACTGCTTGACGGTGTTTTTTTTACACCCGTCCGCGGTTCAGTTTTGCACTTGATCAGCGACACCCGTTTCGAAGCTTTACACTTGAGTTGGGTGTGAAAAGTTTTCAGGGCAGCATTCAGCGGCACACCTTACTGAATTGATACACAGCTTACTTTTCATAGGATCTGCGAGAAACCGAAACTGTTTACACGGATGCCTTCCTCTTCTTTTGCAGTATCCGGGGGCAAACAGTTCGGCATGACGAAAAGGCATACATCGATAAGATACGTTTATGGATAAAAGTTCTAAATCACAAGCCTCCCGTCAGCCCACCGCGCCGGTAAACCACTCAACCTTCCCGCTATGATATTTGGTATCCCCTGCGCGACATCGACAGCACGGTTTGGATTAATATACGCTGATCGTAGCAACAGACCCGGCAGCTGTGCTTCCCAATTTGGCACATTGAATCGACTTGTAGTTTATGCCGCTGGAAAGCCCCATCAATTTTTTACATAATACTGTGAATCGTCTTTTGGACAAAAATCTGGTCTATGGTGCAGCTCTGCAAAGAAAATATGTTTTCAAAACTCCCATGTTCATGTAGTCCATGTAGTTTTTTTCAGTGCGCGCGCCATATGGAACCTTCTAAGCTTCGGGCACCTCTACTCTGAAGACAGATGGCGCTCACCCCCCCCCCCCCCTCCTTGGGTTGGGAACAGCAGGTCCCGCACCAGGTCCCTGAGGTGGCAGCCCGAGGACACTGGGCCGGCGGTCCTCGCTCTCGAGTCGAGACTGGGACGGGCGGCTCGACTCGCCTCAGGCGCTGACTTTGGACGCGGTGGCGGCCAAAAACGAGCCCGACCGGCACGAGCGGGCGGCGATAAAGGCGGGCGGGCGCCGCTGATGAGACCAGACCGGACCTGTTTTCCCAGCAAACACCCGCCGCCGACGCCGGCCTTCGTCGGCGGCCGCGTCGCCGTCGTGGGCGACGTCACGGGCGACGTCGACGCAGGTCCACGTCATGGTCTCAGTTCCAACCACGGCCTGCGTCCAGTGACTTTTGTTTCATTTTGCTCCACGACGGGCAGCATTTACCTGGTTTCGTTTTCATTGTTACAAAAACAAATGGGAGCTCGAGCCCTGGTAGCGGTAGAATTCGCTATTAAAAAGCGTTGTAATGTCGAGTGTAGTCACCATGTGAAATCCAATGACATCCTAAGAAACGACGGTAAATTTCTGCAGAACGATGCACTTTGACACAGGTGTTTAAAGACCTATAGGGAAAGCAGGGCGGCGGTCCCACTGACATTGGCAGATTTGAAGGGAGAACGATATACTTTTGCAGAATAATGCACTCTGATGCACGTGTGTAAAAGCCTGTAGGGAAGACAGGGCGGTGGTCCTACCGACATTGGCAAATTTGAATATGGCGCGGTATAACGTTGTTTGGATAGAAATGGTCCCAAAATGGATTTAACGTCACCAACTTAAAAAAATCCCCTAAGCAAATGCTCTGATAGAAGTGCAGAAGCGAGGAGCCTCTAAGGACATGGGGGAGGGCAAATGTGATTTTTACCTCGCTTATGTTCATGGACCTCCATAGGGTTAATGTTATATGTTACCCAAGGTTGGGGGGCCAGCTGCCCTCCGTGCCTCCCCTCCGGTTCGTTTTTCATTCGTTCGGCACCAGTGCAGAAGTGATTTGGCTAGCTGTATCTCGAAGCATGCTCTCGCAAAGACCACCCTTCTATGATAGGAGAAAAAATGTTTCCTGGGTAGAAGTGGTGCTCATTCGTGGGAAAACACGGGCTTGAATATTCTCAGCTTTTAACATAATCAATGATCGTAGGCGTAAGCAGAGTTACGTCTTTCCCCAAAAGTCAGCATCGATTTGACTCGACAAGAATGGGCCGCCTTCGATGTGAGGCTGTGATGAGAGCTGGGGCTGCGGCCTCCGCTGCTAACCGTGGCGCCATCTCTGAGGGCTCTTCATCAGTCGAGGCGTAGCCCGAGGAACTGGGACGACAAGAGTGAACCAATAGATGGCGCTGATGGGCAAGATTTACGTCTGGCTTTCGGTACTGACAGATGCTCCAATACGCCGCTGGCACATGTATATATGGCAGATGTACACACGTGCAAAAATACGTATGCTTAAAACTACCTACAGGTGAATAACGCACATGCAGAAGAACATATATTTAAAAAACAAATGCACATTTGCCACCAATAACAAATTAACGTATTACAAAAGAACATTTACATTAATAACATTACATTTACAAATTAACAAACTACATTGGTACCCAAGCGACTGCTTGAGCTGAAAGTTATATGTGTGTTGAAAACTGGTCCAGAACACATAAAATGCAGTCTTCCTTTACACAATAAGATCTTGTTTTGCATGATTAACCGATGGGCCACAGTGATACGAAGATTTCATTTTCGACGATAAACAATCGAGTATATTGTACAGTTGCCCAGTCCTGAGATAGTAAACCAAATCAGATGTAGGATTTCTTGACTATGCAATTCCAAATCGCGAGCGAAGAGCCATACAATCATCCGGTTACTCCGTTGTGGCAAACTTCCTGCTCCCGAATGAATGGTGTGTAGTATTTGCAGGAACAATGGCTGAGTATCAGGCCATTGATGGTCGAGAGCCAAGATAAGAGTTGAAGCCTCTTAAGTGCAACACATCAACCTGGAAGCTTTTCTTAAATTACTTAACCCTATTCCCGGAGGGCTAGACGGTATGGTCGATTCCCGGCAGGGGGGGGCGGATTCGGCCCCCCCTGAAATCTCGAGAACTACCCTTCGATTTTATCGCAACAAACGGCAATCGATTTGCCGTGACGTGAATTACATTTTTATGAAAAGAAATTTTCAAAATTTCGAAATTTGCGGATGCAGGGGGGCAAAAATGTCAAAATGGGGGGTACTTTTGGACTTCTTATAACTCCGTTGTTTATGGACCGATTTCAATGAAACTGGCATGAATCGAGAGATTATGGATAGGGCTTTTACCATGGGTGCACAAATCAGAAATTTTGAGAAAATCCATGGGCGTTCACAGGGTTTCAAAAATAGGAGGATTAGTTCTCTAATAACTGAATGAACAAAAAAGGTAAAAGCACTTTTTGGCTTCTGCTAGTCATGCTATGCTAAAGAAGTACAAATCGCATTATAATGTTTGTATAATGTTAGCATAGGCGGTGCCAGGGACATGAAAAAGGGGGAACTGCCATGGTCACAAGTTTCTCAGATCAACTTGTGACCTTTGACCTTAAATGACCTCCGGTGGCCTTGGGGGCACTTGGAATGATCTCGTGTGCATTTAATATTGTCTGTAAACGTTTTCAATCATTTGAATTCACTCTACTCCAAGAATTTTATTTTATGGCTATTGCGATATAGGGCACGCGCACGGACATTTTAGGTCATAGCTCCGATACCAGACCTGATACCAGGCTGAAACTTGGTACACAAGTAGAGGACACCCGTCTACGTCAATATGTTCCGGGTTTGGCATTTAAAAAAAACGGCGCCGAAAAAATTGCAAAAAAATGAATTTTGACTTTTGACCTTGACCTGACCTTGTAAAGTGACCTCAGATAAACAATATTACATCTGCACATTGCCCAACTATTTAGCTATACATCCATATAAAGTTTTAAGTTCTATCTTAAAAACTCTGTTTTTTGCAGACATTTTTCTTTTACCCTCAACATGGCCAAAAATGGCATGAGGTGCCTCCCAAAAACGTTGCCTGGCTCCGCTCTTGAGCAAAGTAGAATTGTGAAATTTTGTCACAGCGCGAAGAAGGAATAGCTAGGAAAAGTGACCAAGTTTCGTGAAGCTGCGTTAAAAAGCCTGGAATTGGCAAGCAAAAAACCCGAGGGGGGGCGGATTCAGCCCCCCCCCCCTGCCGGGAATAGGGTTAACGGGTGGGGAAGGGACATTTCCTGACCAACACCAAGCTGAAGATTAAGAGATTGTCATTGCGCCCAAAGCGCCACAATGGGAGTGACAATGCTAGAATGTTTTACATAGTTTATTGAGGAACCGTAGGGTTTCCAACGAGAGGAGTATCCAGAGTCTGCACGGCGTCCTGTTTAATCTTTTTCTAAATCATTCCCCACCCTATCCCCCACACTGGTCATGTGACTGGCTCGGGCTTGGGACGGTCTTCGGTATTTTTTTCAATTTTACCTTTTTAAATCATTTTTGTCCTCAAAGTTCCGAGAGCAGTGATTTACTCATCGTCACAAAGGCATTTGTTGGCCTCGGGACAGCAGTTCTAGGCATACTGAGTTTATGAACATTCGCGTCTAAGTGTACCGAAGCCCACGATCTATGTTCCGTACGTGTGTTTCCTGTGCGCTCATTTACGCTTACGTACATTTACGAAAGCACATTTGTGTTTACGTGTATTCACCCATTCGTACATTTCCTATGCTTATGTGCAATTTAGAATGAAACAAAGAACTTGAATCAAATCAAAACATAGGGACGTTTGGGTTTCCGTACATTTGCGAAAGCGTACATTTGAACCTACGTACATTTACGCATGCCAACATTTGCGCTTACGTACATTCGCGTACTCACATTTTCCCTCGGACATGAGCTTTACGTACATCTGTCAAAGAATTCTCCCATGTTATGTAAGAAAGAAACGTATACGTTTGCGGAGGAATTCCGTCAGTTAATGAAAAAACTAACTTACCTGTTGTTATATCCTTCAGGCGATAAAGAGACTAAGTTACGGTATGGAAGACTGATATCGTTATGCGGAAATATGTGCTGGAGGGAGTTAGACATTTTGAATCCTCAATAAGCCTGCTTCATATTGTTGTTTCCGTTGATGAAATTGTACCAGATCGTCGCAGATGGATCGCCTCAGTGCTCATTCTTTTTTTTTGAAAAGAATAAGAGAAAGTAGCTTGCTTTCACGTTAGCAGCGTCGTGCTGCACTCGTTTTGGACTCCATGACAAGGCTGGGTAGCAGTTGGACGTCATCGCCACGCAGACAGCGTTCCTTATCGCGGCCATCGCAACACCAGGACTGTTACCATAAACCGGTGAGCGCGACTTCTGGTCCGGTGACCCACGTCCAGTGTCCCTCGTTCAGTGTCCTCTCGCCCAGCGTCCAAGGTCCACAGTCATGGGATTTGCAATACGTCAGTCAAGCAGAAATGGTAGACCGGCCGAGGTGTTCCAAGGTGCTAAGGTGCTAAGGTGCAGCTTTGTCGACAGCCAACGTTATTTTTAATGCGCACCAAACAATAATGTTTCAGGCTTTGGACCCTCATGGAATGGTCTAGTGCTCAACGCATTTCGTAAATCGACATCACTTCCCGTTTTATATTCGCAGAACATGAAGTGGATTCAGTCATTGTTTGCTGTGATACTCCAGTGCTGGCGAATTACACACAGAGAGGAAAAAACACCCTGGTGTCAATTGCGACGCCTTGTAATGGTGTCGCACAGATACAGAGGGGTGCTTGCAACGGAGGATCGTTAAAATTTAGGTGTAATGGACACCCATGGAGGACACCGACTATGTTTTTGGCACCTTCAGTTTATCTTGATGCATTCGAAATCCCATTCAGGTTTCACAGACCACGACGTGGCCGATGCCGCGTTTAACTAGATGACACCCCGTTCAGGTGTCGCAGAAATGAGTGACGTCCAAACCAACACCCCGTCCGACTCCCCAAAACAGGCGGGAATGCCATGGGCGTCTCGACGGGTAAGGCTCAAAATTCCAGAAATTTGAGGGACTTCATGGCATGAACTATCTGCATTTGTGACTTGAAGGACGACTAGGATGCTTATCCAATTCAGTGATATGTGTCTGCGAGTACACGATAAACACGATAAACCATGTTTTCTTCGCGCATCCGTTTTTATCCACTGCGGCAATTCTGCAGAGGCTTCACACGCCTATGTAAAAACGAGCCACACTTCCGCCGTTGTTCCTCCTGCGTGTCTCGACGATAGACGATCGCATGCGCAGCAAGCCATCTCGACTGCTGTTACGAGGTAAGTTGCCTGTTATTTCGTTCATCAATGTGTGTTTAAACTGGCTGCTATTTTAGACAGCATTAGTTTGTAAGCACCACTGTTCAATAATTGCACTGGTCAACAACAAATTTTTTGTCTGAGTTTTTTCAGCTGATTTAGGACGAATCTGATGCGCTGAATCCAAAAATCAGATTGGGTTTGCTCAATCAGGTCAAGTTTTTGAGCTATGGCCACATGTCGTTTTTTTACGTTTTTGTTCACGTGTACGCTTGTATGGAGCATTTTGGAAGAAGTTGGTGGGGGTAAAATGCCATGTCGAATATTTTTTTTTGATTGGAAATGATTATTTTAATGACAAGAAGTATTCAGGTCCGATAGTTCTGGGTGATTATGTCGAAAAGGAATCAGTTTGAAGTCATAAAACCTCGAAATCTTCCAAAAATTCGTGCGGCAAAGCATAAAGTCGGTGGATCAAAACTAAGTTAATGGGGCAGCCGCCCCACGAAGTGTATAGGAAATTCCACCCGCGCATGTACGGGTGTTTTTGCTTCATGTGTGTTGCGGAATATTTGCGTTGTCGTGCTGGTGGCGGCAAATACGGAACGCGGTGGGCTGCGGTGGTTGTGTACAGTGGAAGTGGCAACTAAACGTGAAGCCTCTGGTTGTAATTTTGTGATAATGTGATACAAAAAAGTTGTATTTCTTGAAATAACGAACTCTGGAGAATGTACAATACCTACATGTGCCAACTTATGACTAATTTGTCCATATTTTTGTTTTGCATGTGAATAAGATGGCTTCGCCCAGAAGATCGTGCAGAAATAAGCCCGACGTGTTCTGCTACATATGTGGAGAATACACCCTTGCTCGTAATAGGAAGCCAGTCACAAGTTTCATAATGCGTGCTTACCATGCTTATTTTGGTATTAAACTTGGTGACCAGGATAAAGCTTGGGCGCCACACATGGTGTGCAAGGCATGCACCGAGACTCTACGTGGGTGGACCAATGGCAAGAGGAGTCTGAACTTTGGAATTCCCATGGTTTGGAGGGAGCCGACAAACCATGTCACTGACTGCTACTTCTGCGCTGTTGATGTGACTGGGATCAACAGAAAGAACCGGGGCAGCCTCAACTATCCTGATCTTCAATCAGCACGTCGTCCTGTAGCTCATTGTGATGAAATTCCAGTGCCTATCTTCGGAGAACTTCCTGACATTAGTGACGAAGATGCCTCCAGTGTTGAAGGACATGAAGAAGAAGAAGAAGAAGAAGTGGTTCTTGAAGATGATGCTCCACATCCGTTTTCCCAAAAGGAGTTGAATGATCTAGTTCGCGACCTCAGCTTGTCAAAGGACTCTGCCGAACTGTTGGCATCCAGATTGAAGGAAAAAAACCTCCTCTCTGACAGTGCTCGCATCAGCTTCTTCCGCAACAGACATCAAGAGTACCTCCGTTTTTTCTCTGAAGAGAAGGACTTGGTGTACTGTGCAGATATTGCGCAGCTTCTGCTCAAGCTTGGAGTGCCACAGTACGAACCCAAAGATTGGAGACTGTTCATTGACAGCAGCAAGCGATCACTAAAATGTGTTCTGCTACACAACGGCAACCAGTTTGCCTCTATACCCCTGGCTCACTCGACTACACTGAAGGAACACTGAAAAGGAACACTGAAGGAGAAGTATGAAGCGGTGAAGCATGTGCTGGAGAAAATTGGTTATGATCAGCATAAGTGGTTTATTTGTGTTGACCTGAAGATGGTGAACTTTTTGTTGGGACAACAGTCTGGCTTCACCAAGTACCCATGTTTTCTGTGCATGTGGGATAGAAAGGGACCGTGCTCAGCATTACACGAAGAAGGACTAGCCTGTGCGGGAGGAATTGGTGCCTTGCAAAGAAAGGAACGTCATCAACGACCCTCTGGTGGACAGAGACAGAATACTTTTCCCACCGCTGCACATCAAACTCGGCTTAATCAAGCAGTTCACCAAGGCTCTGGACAAGGATGGTGACTGCTTCACTTACTTGTGCCAGGCTTTTCCAGGATTGACCATGGAAAAGTTGAAAGCTGGCATATTTGACGGTCCTCAGATCCGTCAGCTCATCAGAGATCCAGAGTTTGAAAACTCAATGAACGAAGTGGAACTCGAAGCGTGGAAGGCATTTGTTCTGGTAGTGAAGAACTTTCTTGGCAACAGCAAGGCCAGAAACTACGCAGAACTTGTCAACAACATGCTGACTGCTTTCGGAAACCTGGGCTGCAACATGAGCGTCAAGATGCACTACCTATTTTCACATATGGACCGGTTTCCTGAGAACCTGGGTTCGATGAGTGACGAGCAGGGAGAGAGATTCCATCAGGACCTGAAAGAGATGGAGACCAGGTATCAGGGTCGCTGGGACGCAGTCATGATAGAGACCTCCCTGCCGCTGAGCATTCCAGGAGTTCAAAGAAACGGAAGTTCAAGCCCTGAAGTTTGAAAATCTGGTGAAGCAACATGCAATTTACGTGTACTTACCTTTATCAATGTCCACCATTCAGTTTACAGTAATCGCTGTTTCTATCAGGTAATCAATATATGTTGTTGGAAAAACATATTTTCTCATAAAAACATATTTAGGATGATATGTGTTGACAAAAATCAGCTGATAATGCCACAAAAATGTAATCGATTTTGTCACAAGATCTGATTTTTTTCAAATCAACTTAGCACAAAAACCTGACCTGATGGAGAGAAACGGATGCCATTTCCTGATTCAGCAGTGCAAAAATACCCTAAATCAGTTGTAGAAATCTAGACAACGTTCAAAAAGTAAAAAATTGTTGCCCAGTGTTGTCATTCGCTTGAACTCGTGATATAAACGAGGCGCGAAGAAGTTGCATATCGGACCCACGTGCCAGGATACCATGCAGACGACATTGACCATTGGTGGCGCTGCTATTGCGCTTCAGGTACGGCCGCACCAAATTCCAGAGAACTCTTCAGCATCCTTTTTTAAAGTGTTTTAAAACCGCAGATTGGGGAAAAAGTCGGTCAGAAGGCATTTAAGGGAACTTTTTTTATTTCATGCATACACATAATCATATCGCACCCGTGTGTGCCTTTAAGATAGAAGTTTCCTTAGAGCTTTTTGATAATGGCTTATCCCGCTTCCCATCCCATGCCCAAACAGAGATAATTGTTCATCGTCTGCACTCAAGTGCCCGGCCCCGAGCCCCGGCCTACCGGTAATCTCAACGAAGCAAATTCTGCACAGCTGGAATCCAAGGTTTTCAGACCGACTACGACACAGACGCCAATGATCGTTACGCCAAAAAAGTCAAAATACAAGTTTCAGTGGTTCTCTGAAGCAATTTTCTCCATAGTTAAGTGGCGCCATTTTAGCAATGGCACAAGTTGCAAAGGTCACTAGAATTATTTTCCAAAAACCGCTCTCGGGACATGTGAGATCCCAGCGTTCGGCTGACCCTAGTTTGACTCCGGGGCTCAGACCATTTCATTTTCCACGTGATTGCCCGCCTCCCGATTTGCTTGTTGGTTTGCCTTCGTGGTAGCAGCAGTGTTTCAGCTAGAGCAAAAATAAGCACTGAAGGCATTTTTACTTTTCATTATATCGGCATTTCGTTTCAGTTGTATTTTCATAGGTTGGAATGCTTCATGTTTAATTGCTTTCCTAACACCATTCCCCTATTGCCATAGTGCGTTCAGTCCTTAATATAGCAGGACGGGCCTATGCCACACTCAGGCACGTAGCCAGAATTTTCCTCGGGGGAGGGGGGAATGTCAGATCTTGTCATATGCCATTCACTGATCTTGTCATATGTCATATGTCGTTGTCATATGCCAAGTACTGAAGGCATTTTTACTTTTCATTATATCGGCATTTCGTTTCAGTTGTATTTTCATAGGTTGGAATGCTTCATGTTTAATTGCTTTCCTAACACCATTTCCCCCATTGCCATAGCGCGTTCAGTCCTTAATATAGCAAGACGGGCCCATGCCACACTCAGGCACGTAGTCAGAATTTTCCTCGGGGAAGGGGGGAATGTCAGATCTTGTCATATGCCATTGGCATATGACGAGATTTATAGGAAAAAGTAGCAATTTTATGTAATTTACGTCGTATTTAACACACAGGGAAACATATAATATTTGCTTTCGCTATATATATATATATATATATATATATATATATATATATATGATCACTATTCCGTATTCGTGCGAAATCGCCATACGTCTAGTGTAGACCGCTTGGCTGAGGGGGAGCCATGGCCCCATGCCCCCCTCCTTGGCTTCGTCCTTGGCCACACTAATCTTGGCCCTTTTGATCCGACATGACCATCACAGGTTACACTTGTCGATTTCCACTATTTTCCATCTGATTCAGCTTGTTAAGGGCTGTGCAACCCCGTTTCTCACATTGTCGTAGCATGTTCAGTTCCTGAGATAGCGAAATGAGTCAATAATGTACAAGTTTGACCCCTGTGACCTGATTGGACCGGTTCAACGTCACGTTGAACATTGTTCAGTCACGCCCTCCTAATGTACTTTGACGAGAGCTTTTCAAAACCGTTTTCCCCGGGGCTGTAGTTTGTTTAGTTTTCAAGGAAGCAGGCGAGTGCTCTAAACTCTTTCTCTCCCCCCCCCCCCACTTTCATTGGGTGAAGGTGGAAAAGACTTGCAGGGCGAGAGTTAATCACAGGCGACTCATCTTTTAAATTCCTGGAGCATATTTAGCCTTTGACGCGAATTTTCACTGAAATGGCATGGGCAAATGAATGCGCCATTACAGTATAGCTTTTCCCATCACTTATTATATTCATAGTGGCATACGCAGTATGCACGAAACACATAGGTATAATTAGAGTTTTTCTGGCCAAAAAATCGCATTATACCACACTTTTAACTGCGGGGAAAACATTGCGTGAATGGGGCAGAAGTCGGGACTAGTGCGGGGTTAATCTACCTCGTGTAGCATGTTAAAAAGTTCTTTTGGACAAGCGTCATTGTTTTAACAACGACCGTAAATGACTGTGTCCTGGCGGGTCAAGGAAAAGAAGATAGATGACAAAAATATTCATCTCAAGGCCTAAACCATTTTCAGCGTGATTGCGGCTTCACACGCCGTGTGCTAATCTTTTTTCGTCTCATTCTTGTCCCGTTTTCCTTTCCAGTTTGGCTGTGGCGAAGAAGCACAAAACGACTTCCTGTTTGCAATATATTGCCCTAGAGTTAGAATGAGGTGGCAAACGTTGCTATACGTATTCGTCGTCGCTATCACGTTTGTTTGCGAGATATGTCCGTTTAAACACCATGATTGGTTCATTTTCACGAAGCATAATCGTTTTGCTCATGAGCGCGACAAAGGTTTCTACATGAAATGCCCCTTCTGCGGCAAGCTTTTCATCAAAACACGGAGCTTTTCCAAGCACGTGCGGCACCATCAAGCTAAACAGACTCAACAACCGACTCATCAACAGACGGACAAATCGCTGGATGCAGACTCAAACAAACTGTACACTGTCGTCCTGACAGCATTCATGATCCGATTCACCATGGCGAGCCACCCTCTTCGCGTCGAGGACAAACCTCTTATGACTTTGTTGGTGATGTTCTTCTCAGGCTAAAATATGAACGTAATGTTCCCGGCAACGTTTGCTCAGTTACAAGCGATGGAATACGTGATATCATTTCCAGCATTACCGAAGATACAAACTGTTTTTCAGCGATACGGAAGCGTCAGAAGAGTATTGTGGCCGTCTGTAAAACGTTTCGATCGCCTCACAAACTGTCAAAATACTGTAGGCGTCGGTACGGTCACATAGAGCCCGAAACTGTCACAATGTCCTCGAAAAATGCCTCCAAAAGACACACGTTCCGGTATGTGTCAGTCAAAAGACAGATATTTCGTTTGGAAGCAAGGGGACACTTCACTGATGACTTATTTGCTAGACATATGGCGAACGCCTCCAGTGTGCCTGGACCTTCAGGGCATCAAGACGTGCAACATGTAATCCACGTTGGAAGAAAGATGATAGACTGGTGGTATACTACGACTGGTGGTATACTACGACGACTTCATAGTGACTAATCCCCTTGGTACGCATACAAAACGCTACAAACTAGGAGTAGTGTATTTCAGCATTACAAATTTTCATGCAGAAAGTCGATCAAAGATTAAGAATATTTATTTGGCGTTTTTGTTTCCAGCGATGTACATTAGTATGTACACATGGGACAAAATTCTGGCTCCGTTTATTAAGGAGCTGAAATATTTAGAGAACAATGGAATAGGGGACATGATGTATGTCACACTAGGCTCGGTTGTGGCGAACAACCTGGCTGCCAACTCCATAGCTGGAATCAGTGAATGTTTTACATCCAACAGCTGCAGATTTTGTCTGATGTCATATAAAGATATGCAAGTAGCCACGTCATGTAACGCCAGATCGCTGTTTGTTTTAGAAGAAGAGGTATTGAAGGAACGGAAAAATTCCATGACGGTAGCAGAAATATGTTTGTTAGAAAAACGCCTCTCACAGACCTTTCTTCCTATAACTTCGTCCGAGGTCACCCCCTAGACCTAGGTCGCGACGTTTTCGAAAGAACACCACCTTATATTCTGAGCCTCGTTTTGACTGATACAATTGTTCGGAAAAAGCATGTGGGCTTGAAAACCATCAACGAAGTCCTTTCTCATTTTTCATACGCATTTGTGGACTCAGTGAACACGCCGCGCCCCTTGCGTTTGAAACGGGGTCAGATACAGATCAAACAAAGCATGAGTGAATGTTGGGCTTTGCTTCGGCTTCTACCTTTGATGATCCGCCATCTGGTGAAAGACTGTGAGGAGTGGAGAATTCTTATCAGATTTTATCGCATCATAGAAGTGCTGATGATAACGAAATTCTCGGAACATGAACTATCGAAACTCCACAGCGAAATCGAGCGTTTGCTGCAAGACGTTGTTCGGATTTTTTTCTTATTCGCTGAAACCAAAATTTCATTATATGCTTCACTACGCATCGGAAATTCGTAAGCACGGCCCGCTCGGGTACCTATGGACACTGCGTTTCGAGCAAAAAAATCAGGAGTTAAAAAGATATCTAGAACATTGCCGCAGCAAGGTCAATGTGTGCAAAACAATGGCGCCCAAGCACGAGGATGCTTTGTCTCTGCACCTAAGCAAGTTTGACTATCTGAAGGATGCGAATATACTCACTGTAATATGTCGAGGGGAAGCATAGTGACAAAAATGCGGATTAACGGTCAGCTGTACTCTGTCGGTGATGTTACGTTTGTGACGAAAAGTCCTGGCTCCACTATTGTCGCTGCCTCCGTCGTAGGCAGCTTTACAAGCCATGGTAAACTAGCTGTGTGACTGTATGACACAGTCAGTCATGATATGCGCAAAAATGTTTATTCAGTGACGCCATCAAATGAGACTAGAATTATAGCAGTGTCAGATCTGACAGACTGCTGCCCAGTAGGACTGTATGGACGCCATATTGTGCTTCGACACGCTGTTCCTGGGTTCGTTACCTGGGGGCTTAGGGGCGCACCGACTGCAGGGTCATTCGGCGTTCGTTACCTGCCTCGGCTCTGAGGTCAGCTCTATATAACTGTGAACAGCATGCGATTATCTTAACACTTGCAACATGTGAAAATGTTACGCTTGCGCGTAGGTAAATCACATCTGAACCGAGAATGGATTCTTCGTTGCACGAATTCCTTGTAACGTTCAATCGCGGTGGCTTAGTCGATAAGATCAACCGTATCATCACCGTCACCAAGAAAGATCTCCTACGGGTAGCCGAAGATGAATTCGGATTGAGCCCTGGGTGCCACGCCCTCGAGATGTTTTCTGAGAAGTTTTCTTTGTACGTGAGGCTAAAGACTTATGCAGACATCCAAGCAGGTGACCGTCTCCGTTTGGTCCGCTCGCTCGGTCATGACGCGTCAGACACGGCGTCCAGCAGCGCCAGAGGGACGCATTCCCGCCAGTCCGCCGCATTGCATGTGTCGGCTGTGGACCTCACCAGCTGCAGAACAATGCGCATCGCTTCAACCGATGCAGCGGACGAGGCTTCAGTACCCCCGGTACTGTCCGTTGTGCCATCACTATCCAAAAGGTATTGTTGGGTATTTGGATTTGGGAGCGCATTTTGGGTTTTTGTTCTGTCGTTGTTTTTAGCATCTCTTCATGGTTTCAAGTCAGTTGGTGGTCATGAATTTTGGCTGTTGTCAGAAATCATGCTATTTCATTGACCTGGCCCAACAGCCTTCATTGCCTTGCCGTGTCAGAGTGACATGATTGCTTGAAGACTCACTATTTATGAAATGTGCGATTAGAAATGATGGTTTATGCATATTCGTTGCCAGGAACAGCAAAAAAGTGGCAAATTTTGGCCTAGAGGTGTCGTACAATGTATACTCTACATCAGTTTTCAGACTAAGTAATATCGCAGACCAGATAGTATCACATTTGATTAATGGTGGCCCAACAGAAGTGACGTCATACTGCAGTGTCTTACGTGACGAACGGTCATTTCTGTTGGGTATATCCATGCGCAAACAGTCGGTTTTGTAACTATTTAGTGAAATCATTTGTGATTGAAGTGCCATTTTAGCATCAGTTTAGCACCCGATATCTGGGGCTGTTCGTTTATTGCTATCGAGCATGACGCTTGAAGCACCGTGGATTTATGCACAAAATATGCATCAACTTAGATTTTCACATAAATCCGTATTTCATTCAGTGGCCCGTCGAAGGGGGGTGTCCAGGCTCCATCGCATGGCGATCGCGACTTTGCCCCTCCACGTGCGAAGATACCCAAGGAATCTGGGAACACCGACGGCAGTGAATGGTAAGCGCTCTCCCGCAGGTTATGCCGTCGATTTGCTGATCATCACACGGAGGTCTCACAGACGGTCCTGCATTCTTTAGCGACGAGGATGAACATACCTAGTTCCAGCAGTGCACACCAGGGGCATCAAGGCCATTCGGAAATAACAGCAAGGCAAGCGGCCACAGATCTGCTTGAGACGTTATCACCAGCTGCCATTGTCATCAAGATAATGATATTGAAACTCTGACGAGGCACGCACAGATGAACAACAATTTATATGTCCCACAATAGAGCAATATTTAATGTATTCGCGAAATTTGATAATTGCATATACGTCATTTCAGTTTCCTGTTTTCAGCATGGTCGTATTTGATCCGTCAGACATGCCAAAGAGCCTGTAGGACGCCTTGGCTGATCCATCGTACAGTCTCACTGAGAAGGACACATGTGTTCTGGTGAACACTCTGTTCCACTTCTACACCGCCCATTCGTAGTGAGTTGCCCATCTGGCGTTTCATTTTTCATAGTTGCTGTGGTATTAGCAGGCACGTAGCCAGAATATTCCTCGGGGGAAGGAGTGGGCAATGTCAGTTGTCATGTGGCACTGGCGTGTGACAAAAGGTACAGGAAAATGCAACAGTTTTTTGCAATTCATGTCATATTTAACGTATATAAAAAAACTAATTATGTCTGCGTTTGTAGCGCATATGTGACCAGTATTACGTAGTCCTGCGATCGCTAAATATCTAGTGTAGACCGCTGGGCTGAGGGGGACCATGGTCCCCTTCCCCTCCACCTTTGCTACGTGCCTAAGTATCATTACGGCCAATTTAGATTTCACCTGCAAATGGGCAAAATTCGGGGGCAGTGAGTGGCGAGGTGGTTAATTATGCTGTCAAACAAAGACCCCCGAAATCAGATTTGGATTTCCCTCCGGAGGTGCTGACGAAATTCTACGTTTCGGCGGAAATCGCATTGGTCACCGAAACATGACGTGGCAGGGTGAAAAGGAACTGACGCATATGATATAAACATATCACCCGCGTTCCAAGGATTTTGAAGTGTTTATTCGGTACCACCCCTATATCCCTTATGCCATGTCGTCATTTGACAACTTATGTTTCTAGAAAACGGCTGGGTGATATTTATGTGCCTATGTTTGTGCAACTGTGTCTAGATACTTGTGTACATTCCATTCCTACAATGTGGTCAAGTGATGCAATTTTGTTACTTGCCTGGCTTTCTGCCATTGGCTTGGTAATGTTTTGCTACAGTCCGATAACGGTTTGCGGATGCACGTTAGTAGACCTGAAGCGGGCACGGTGCAGATTGCAGTTTTGATAAATTCACGTGTAATTAGTACCCTTTTCAGTACACCGAGTAGCAGGGGCTACGACCTGATGACGAGTGCTGTGTTCAGTTTGTATCCGCAGCTTCATGGGAAGGACATCGTCGAGTCCACGGTAAAGTGACTGTCTCCCTGAAGAAACAGCAGTCAAATATGGCTAAAAAAAACGGCACTGAACAGCGGACCTTGAAGTAATGTGTGTCAGCTGGTGGGCCTCGTATTCACTTGCATTGTCCGAAAGCAAAAATATATCAGAAGGAATTCTGATGTCTCGTCGGCTGCATATTTTGAGTTATATTCCTTAAAGCCCTCTGCGTATGTTGTAATACTACCAAGGTTATGGTGTTTTGCGATTCCTCTTTGTAATAGCAAACAACTGTCCAAAAATTTCAGAGTAGCTTCCGCGGAAAGCTGAGAATGTGCTTCAAAAATGGCAGACGCATATCCTCCATCGACAGAGGCAGCATGCGTGAGGGTATCCCCAACTACGTCCCAGTCTTCAGACAGCCCCAGGCCGATGTCGGTTTGCTAAAAAAAAAGACCCAAAATCCCAGAACAGAAAATAATCCCGGATCCCATGTGAAATTACAGGTCTTGGATTAAGCAAGTCTGTAAAATTTTGGCAAAACCTCTGGCATAATTTACACATCATGAGAATACGTTGTGTAAAATGTTGAGTAGATCCTGGATTCTGGAAGGTTAGTGAAAAATCTAAACACATACCTGATCATGAAGCTCCAGAGTCCAGAGAGTTGATCAGACTGGTGCACTATTGTAACCTAGGACGCTGTTCATCCACCAATCAGCATGTTGATCATTATTCAATTGCATAAGTTTCATTAGCTTTATGATGTAAAGCCCCAAGTCATGTGACGACCTTGGATTTTTTATCCAAGCCAACAACAAAGGTATATACCTAGGTAGGCACAGATTAGAGTGCCGACACATCGAGGCTTCGCAAAGAGATCTAGTACTTACCAAGAAAAAATTTATAACCTAAGACAAACAATATTTTTACCGGTGGTGACTGTTTCGATGTTTGCGTGTTGTCTACGCTGGTTCCGTCTCGCAAGATGCAGTGCGCCTTTTCTGTAATATATACGTAATGCGAGCGCGGATCGCGTCTAAACACATACCCCGTTCCTATTTCCTTGCCGCCCCCGCATGTCCAGTCCCCGGACACGATCAACCTCCAGATTCCATGCAATTACAAACATGACACGGGATGGGTCCTTTAGCACGCTGAACAGTGAAAGTCTTCATTTGCTTGCAGAAATAGCGCTCTTGAAACAAAACAGCTCTACGTATGCGTACAATTCCACTTACATCCAGTCTGCTAATGTAACCGGTGGCACCACGGCACTATGTATCTGGTGCTGTTAGTCAGTTGTGATTGGCTTCCGTGTCTTAATACATCCATTGTCATCTGAGTTTTATATCCTCGATCATCCGATTATGAAGTTTATGTTTGTTGTTTGCGTTATGTCGACTGGCGTACAACAGCTGAATCCCGTTGAGAAGACCAATGGCGTCACTTTCATCCTTAACGAGAGCTGTGGCTAAAATGGCGGTTGATTCCACTGATTATTTTCGTACAACCATGAATGCCAACAAGCCTCGCTCGTGCGCTGAATGTCAGCCTTAGTAGTGAAGTAGATAATTGCACGTATTGTCACGGTTTGTAGCTGCCACTGGACTGGAGGAGTGACAGTTTGCATTCAGAAATGACAAAGTTCTCTTTTACGAAATGAAGTAATAATGAGAGGAGTCGTTTTGTGTTATGGGGGAAGGGGCTAGTCGAGAACCCGACAAGCTAAGGGTGTATTCGCAGCGCGCGTAGAACATTCTTGTCTGCGCGACGTCACGTAGAGTCTTTCCCGGATGTGTTTGCAGCGTGTCGGTCCTTTTTTTACAGTTGTGTTACGCTGATGACAATAACTGTGCATGCAAGATATCACCGTATCTGTCAATAACTGACAACGGACAACGAGCATCGTGAATCAGCAATGAATCGTTTACGAACCCACTGTATTTCACGAGTTCGGATAGACGAGTTCAAAGAGCTCACGTTGTTCAAATGCGGTTGCTGGCTGCCGGGCAAGACCATATTATAATTTGTGTCCCCTTCGGTTCCTGTTTTCCCTGGCAAGTCCCTTCAGCCATTGGCAACGTCACCCTCACAATAACAGATCAACCCATTAGTCACTACCACTGCCTGATCCGCATTATTATTTAATAGCCTTAGTCCGATTGTACTCAGCATGCACCGTAATCCCTTGAAACCGAGGTATTGGTTATTGGTTATTGTGTTATTTAACGACGCTCTCGACTGCCAGGGTCATTTCGCGTCGCAACCTCTCACGCCGGTTGTTGGGAGGAACGGCGAAATGTCTCTATTACCTGGACTCGAACCGGGGACCTTTCGGCAACAAGGCTGGCATGGTAACCACTACACGACGCCGCCCCCATTGGAACCGAGAATAAGCAAACCAGTTTTCAAAAAAACCCGAGGCGCCATTTCTGTCTAACTTTGACCAAGTAACGAAAAATGTTCTGCGCGTCCGGCAAGCAATCTACGTGACGTCACGGACAACCTTTGTCGTCCGGGTCGCTGCGAACACCAAACGCGCAGAATCTTCGGGGTATGACGTCATGGATGACGTTGACGACGACGACGTCACGTAGATTCCACGTCGTCCGGGGTCGCTGCGAATACACCCTAAGTTTCCCCCAAATATGAGACTGTCAGCGGATTTAGCCAACTTTATTTTGACCAACAGAAATTTAAGAATTTTTTGCTACTGTTTATGAAATTGATTTTGATCATGGTTATGAAATATGATTGTGATTATGAAATTGGTGTTACTATTTATGACATGACAAAAGGATATGACCGCTCCCGAGTGTCTTCTAAGACTATCAGTGGCCTCGCAAGTGTCAGACGATCTCGTGACGGTCATACCGCACCGGTGCAACAAGAACGCGCTGACAATGTGAAAAGCTGAAAATGTGAGTTCCTTCTCAACCCTTACCGTGCCATCTCGATGTTTCTGGCTGGTTAGGGGAATTGACAAGTGCAGCCCCCCCCCCCTCACCAACCCACCATCACCCATAGTCCTTCAAGCTATTGTGCCGGTATTGGTCATTATATTATTACACATACGCACGTCTAATTATTCGTATTTATTGCAGTATTATACATTAGTTATGTATCTATTGTAATATACGCATATATGGTATAACATATAATAAGTATTGTCGATGATACTCATTGTACGTATGTTATTGTACGTACGACAGTATTTTTACTTAGGGGTCACATGAAAAAATCGATCCCATAAAGTCGGATTGGTTTTAGCTTGCTCCACCTCGATTAATTTTCGCCTGTTTTCTCGACTCCAAACAAGTTCCCCGACCCCGCCTCAAACAAAGCGGCTGGGACATGATGCTCCTTTGCGAGGAGGGTTTTCCGATGATTAACCGTAAAGTTATAGCAGTCATAACCTATTCAGAACATGTCATGGTATAAATCAGTTCTGTGTCACGGTGGCGTTTCTCATTGGCTCTTAGCTGCTGAATTGTATGAAAGATTTGGGCCTTGTGTGCGCCTTTGTGCATTGCAACCGGTTTTTGGTTGGGAAGTAACGTTTTTCGCCTAATCGCCTAGTCCCTGCTGTGTTTTCGAAGCAGGCTTCAGAAAGAGACAACCAAAACATGTGTTACGCGATATCACTCGAAATATTTTGTTTGATCGTTTGACTTGCCTTGAACGTCATTGACATTAGATATTCCCCTGTTAAAATGGCGTTGGTGTTCGTCTTAAATGAACCAGTAAGCAGAATCACTGACATTTGTTTGTTTCCGCAGGTCACAGCTTGAGCTGCCTCGTCACAGCTCTCTCTCTCTCTCTCTCTCTCTCTCTCTCTCTCTCTCTCTCTCTCTCTCTCTCTCTCTCTCTCTCTCTCTCTCTCTCTCTCTCTCTCTCTCTCTCTCTCTCTCTCTCTCTCTCTCTCTCTCTCTCTCTGAAGACGACGAATCGCTGACAAATAGGTAGGCCAGCGGCAGCGTTGTCCTGTCCATGCCAGAGAACTGCCCCAAGATGGATGCGGAGTCAACCATCGCGGTGGCTCTGCACGGCTCTTTGGATGCGTGCATCGTCATGTGTGGCATGGCGTTCGCCGTGTTCGGACAGAAGTTTCATGGTGAGCAGAAGCACACAGCGCATTTCATGTACAATGTCGTACTGGGCTTCGAGGAGAAAGAGTGTCCAAAAATCAGAGCGTGTCGCTTGAGGTTCGGTGTGTGAAGGCCCAGGGGTACGGCCGAATGCCGCGTAAGGTTTTAAGAAGATATTGTCTGTTAGTCGAATAGAAGGTACATGAACGCCGAGGGAAGAGCCATTTTGGCGCTTGACGCTTTGAGGAGATATTTTCTGCCAGTCGCATAGAAAGTGCATGGCGGCCGAGTGGTACGGCCGTAGATGGCGCTTGACGTTTTGAGAAGATATTTTCCGTTACTTAACATTACAATGCGTTGTGAGAAAAATGCTTTACATGTCCGTGTTTCGACAAGGCGGCATTGCAAGCAACATATGGAGCCGAATAATGTGTGGTGTTTAACATCATAATGTCCTGTTTTGGTACAAGAGAGATAACCTTTCAGTTTGTTAGCGTCACTTGCTGATACCAGCGTAAGGTGTCAACGTCACTAAGCGAAACCAGGGTGGGGTGTCAGCGTCAAGAAACGAAACCAGCATGGGGTGTCAGCGCCACTAAGCGAAAGAAGCATGCAGTGTCTGCGTCATTAAAGGAAACCAGCATGGGATGCCAGCTTCATGAAGGAAAACCAACATGGGGTGTCAACGGCGCCAACGTTGGGTGTCAAACGATGGTCAGCATATTTACGACACATTTAAGAGAGGTACATGGAACATTTAGACACTGCTTCATGGTGTCATGGACAGATTGGAGTGCATGGGGACACCCTATGCAGGTGTCTTACACCTATTGTAGCATCTCCGACACCTTAGGCCCCGTAATGTAGCCAGCCCGTTTTCCGGTGTCAGAGACACCCTTGTCATGTATTACAAACCGGCAGGCCTTCCAAAGAGGTTTCGCATAATGAGGTTCCACCCTTGATGACATCCTATAGGGGGAACATTTTTGACAAAAACTTGATACCAACATGGGGTGCATTTTTTCCTCCCAGTGTATTGCGAGCTTTCCGAGAGCTATATGTGTTGGAATATCGGCACATGAGTTTTTCGCTCTCATGCAAAATATGGACAATGTGCGCGGTTTCTTTGCTTTTGAGGCTTTGGTAGCTATATCCATGCTTTGGTTTGACTTGAATTGCTTCAGATTTATTCGGGCATTCACAGCAGGTTTATGATTTGTCCTTGAGCCACTGAAACCCATACCAGCCTTTGCTTGCAAAGGGCCATAATCAATGCCAGTGACCATTCGGCTAGGGGCTGAGTCTGCGTTGCCCGTTAAGCATTTTGAGCTGAATAAATGCCCAAAAGAGGCAGCATAGTGGCATCGCCGAACAGAAACTCCATCCAAATGTCCAAGTATCACAGCAAAGCTCCATTTCTCATGCGTTCTTCACCACGTTGACATCGTTCCCGAATCGCACACCTCTCCGCCTACAGCGAGGCACTGAGACTGTTGCTCTTCTCCGCCTCTGCCGCCGCCGGGTCGGCTTTGGCCGCCTCTGCCGGTGCCGGGTCGGCTTTGGCCGCCTCTGCCGCTACCGGATCGGTCTTGGTCGCCTCTGCCGACGCCGGGTCGGATTTGGCCGCCTCTGCCGCAACCGGATCGGCCTTAGCCGCCTGTTCCGCTACCGGATCGGCCTTGGCCGCCTCCGTCGGTGCTGGGTCGGCTTTGGCCGCGTCTGCCGCTGACGGGTCGGCCTTGGCCGCGTCTACCGGTGCCGGGTCGGCTTGGGCCGCCTCTGCCGGAGCGGACGCCTGTCCCGTCGCGGTCGCCTCTGCGACGGCGGGCTCCGCGGCCGGAGCGGACCCGGCGGCGGCCTCCGCAGCCGGCCCCTCCGTCGGTGCTGGCTCTGTCACGGCAGCGTCGGCCGGCGCCGGGTCCGTGCCGGCTGCGGCCGCCTCCACCGAAGGCTCGACGGGGCCGGCTGCAGAGAAGGCCTCCGCTTTGCCCGACCCGGAACTTGCCGCAGCGGTTCCGGGCAAAGCCGCAGCGGAGGCCTCTGCGACTCCCGGGCCGGCGGCAGAGGCTGCCTGGACCTCGGGCTCCGCGGCCGCCGCCGGCTCCACGATGGGGACCAGGTTGGTGGTCTTCGCCTCGCCCTGGGCAGCGTCTGAGACCGCGGGCTGTTCCGGCGCCACGGCGACCGGGGCGGCCGCGGCGTCAGCGGCCGTGGCGGTGTCCGCCGCCACGGGCACTGCTAGATCGGCCACGGTGATGGCCACCGGCAGCGCGCCCTGCTCCCCGAGCCGCTCGACCTGAGCCCCCGTCGGGCTCTTCGCAGCGGCGTCGGCCGCTGAGGTCTCCTGCCCCACAGCGGCGGCGGCGGCGAACTCAGCATCAGCGGCGGCAGCAGGGGCGTGCTGTTTGGGAGCCGGGGCGGCCGCGGCCGGAGCGCCCACACTCCCGGCGGTGGCCGTCGCAGCGGCAACCTCGGCTTCCGCGGCGGCCGACGGCTTCGGCGCGGCCTTGGCCGACACCCCTCTGTCCGGTCCGACGGCGCCGGTGGCCTGGACGGTGCTCACGGTCTCCGCCTGGCCCAGGGGCTTCGGAGGCGATGGCTGCACTGGTTCTGCGGCTGGCTCTGGCTTTCTCGCCTCCGGTGGGCCCTGGGCCTCCTCTGCAGAGGGTCTGACCGGTTCGTCCGGCTCGGCCGGCTGGGCTGGTTCGTCTGGCTCCGCCGGCTCGGCCGAAGACGAATCGGGTTCCGACTTTTCGGGAGCCTCGCTGGCTTCCTCCGGATCATGGTCGCTCTCTTCGGGTGGATCTTGTTCGTTCTCTTCCTCGGCCTCGCCTCCGGACTCGGAGCTGATTTCATTCTCCTCTGAAAAGGCCCGTCAAACGTCATCATCCCGTCAGCTCGCATGGAAGGTCTACAGATGAGTCACACTTATTCCGAAGTTAGCAATACCATTTGACCGCTGTCACATGCGTTGCCGCTTACACTGCATGTATGCATAATGTACGATGCGCGAGACACGTGACACGCCCAACATATCTTCATCAAGCCCATTTCGGGCCGTCGACTGGTGGTCACGGATTAACCACCGTCCATTCAGGGGCACCAGCCGGAAAGGCAACGGTCCGCCCTCCACCCAGGAATAGTTGCGGCCTGGAACGGCACCGGTTCGGTAACCTCCAACTGGAGCGAACACCGGAACGCGGCGTTCCGCTCATCGCACGCCACGCTGCGATCGTTGCGGCCGGAACGGTGGTGGATCGGTGCCTCCCAGCCACCTGCCCAGGGGCCATGCGCGGTCGAAATGGTCGAGCAGCGTGAATGGCTGGCGTGAGAAACGGTAATGGGCTCGTCTGTTGTACCGCACGGACATTTCGAGGCGTCGACCGGATAGCGTGATTATAGCGCAAAGCTTCGGGGATTCCTGCCGTCGTGGGGGAGAGGGTTAGAAGATCCCACCGTTACTTTACTTCCGCCATGCCGACCAGGGGCGCATTCTGTGGAGGAAAACAGTGCAGCGCACTGCCCAGCGCAAGGCATTCTGAACGCGGCTCAGTCGACCAGTCAACTAGCTTATTTTTGGCCCAGGTCTCCCCACCACACTTCAAGTTAGCAAGAACCTCTATCACTCAGCAATGTGTTGATTTTCGGCTGCTAAGCACTTTTCTTAATCGTAGCATGAAGATCACAAATCTTGAGAATCGAGAGCCTGATTGGACCAAGTTTTGTAATTAAGGCTGTGATTGAAAACGTTCGAGAAGCATATCCAACAACAGCTGCCTGTATTGGCTGCGACTGGTGATAACAATAGCTGATGGCGCCAGAGTGCTCAAAATTGACTGATGACTCCTTCCTTTATTGATTATCAAAAAGTGCGTTGAAGACTCCTTCCTTTATTGATTATCAAAAAGTGCGTTGAATGCAAGCATCCTCTACTGGAATTTCTTTCTGGGAAACTAGCTGCCTTTCTTATCGCCTTGCCGCAACACAAACATTTTCATAGCCGACTGCTTTTGTTTGGGCGTGTGGTGAACTATGCGAGAGATATCTGACCTGAGGCTTGAAACATTCCGGAGGCGCCTGGAACCACAGTTCAAGGGACTAGCCTAGGTTGGACAAGAAGCTAGGCCGGGAATTTAACGTTTCTTTACGCGCCAAAAATGAAAAAGACAAAACTTTCCCGAACTCAAAAAAATAGTGGTCGAAATCCGAAAGGCTTACAGTTTTGAGGTTAGCTTTTTCCTGACCCCCTTCTTGGCGAAATCCTGGCTACGTCCCTGGCACAGCTCAGCTGAGCCAGCTGTCGGCTAAGGGCGTTTCGTCCGGATGAGCCGAGCCGAATGCGTCGCCTCGTTCTCACCGTTGTTGCTGATGCTGCGGGCTCGGCCGTATGCGCGGTACACGGACAGGCCGGGCCGGATCTGCTCGATGTAGCTCTCCTCCACGGGGAAGGCGTGAGCCGCCGCGGCCAACAGGACCTGCGGAATAGCGTCAGCTTAGATGCTGGAAGCATGGAGGCAGCTCATATACTGGGAACCATGGCTCCATGGAAGCCATGGAGGCAGACTGTTGACAGTAACACCCAGAGATGACATTGCCGACGCAGTCCTGGGACCTGGGAACTTGGCCGAAACATTAGAACCTGTAACTGCACCGGAGGCAACAGGATTAGGTGCACGAACCTGCCAAAGTCAGCAGTGTCAAAAAGAAACGATGGAACGTACGAAATAAATAATGCCACCAGGGAACCTAGAACCTTGGCAGACGCAAAGAAGTTAGGCTTCAGAAGGAAGGATCTCAAACCTCCGTTCCGGCACATGAAAGTTTTCTTCTGCATCTCAACGCTGCGATCCGTGGCATGTAATTTAGCTTTCCAGCTGATTAGACGTGAAACTCTGAACACTTCAAGTAATCACAAAACAATTAGTCCCAGAAGGAAGCTCCAGCGTAGTTAGCATCGATGCTGAAAACTTCGAAACAATTAAACAGAGGTTCTGTGGGAAATTTCCGCAACAGTCAGCTGTCTCTGTTGTGTCTGGCGTTCTTGTGTGCCGGCTGTGGTGACCTCGCCCCCCGTCCCCGTCGTGTCTGGCGTTCCAGTGTGGCGTCTGTGTCCCTGCCCCCTGTCTGTTGTGTCTGGCGTCCCTCTGTGGCCCCGATCCCCGTCTCTGGCCCGCCTGGCGTCCCGGTGGCCCCGCTCGGCCGGTCGGTCATCAGGCCGAGAAGCACGGGCTCCGGCCGCCTCCTCTGATTGCATGTCAGGCCCAGCTCGGGCCCTGGCGATTGGGCCGCCCGCTGCCGACGATCGGTCCCGAGCGAACGAGGCACCGGGGACCGGCGGAAGAGGAAGACCAGACGGAGAAAACAAAGGCGCAGTGTCTCCGGAATGTGCAGTCTCGATGTTTTGCTGATTGTTCGAGCCATGTAGCGTAGTACAGGCGTCGTTCCATTGTGATGGAGAATGCTTTTTTCTGGTGTTCTGCGTTAACCATTTTGCAGTGTTCGTTTGTACATAATCGATTGCCAGGCCCCGAAGCTTGCCGACAGCGCAGCGATCTTGCGAAGGAAATCCTGTTATTATAGACGCTGTAAGGCTACTGAGGAATGTAATGTAATTGGTACTTCCTGTATAGAATATTTGATTCGGTATGGAAAATTCAATGGAAACGCTGTGAATTATCTCCATTGCCCAACAGTCTCTAGTGAAGCAAGCTAAAGCACGACGGCCGTACCTGTTGGTGTGAACTAGTATGTCTGCAGGTGTTCTCGGCAAAAGCCATTGGGCTTACACGCGACCTATTGCGTACGTTTGATCCTGTCTGAGTCCATTCGGTGAAGCCGTGACGAACCGTAAAAACGAGACTTCTGCAGCGTGGAGTACTTCGTACTTTCGTCTTCGATAGTTAAAATGCCGATCCGCCTTACTGCATAGGGCAAGCCAATAATACACGATCAACAGTGTCCGATCATTAAGACGACAGATGGCTCCTGGTGTCGAAAAGAGCGCATTTTTGTTCATAGCGGAGCGGTCTGGTTTATGGATTGTTTCCGCTACCTCCACACTCTTGTCAGCTGCCCGTGGAAGGCAGGTGGACTTGCTTCGCGAGACCGTCTACATAATTCCATACCCGAGGAACTGCATGCATCGTTTGGTAGTTATCGGTAGTCTGATTTCAACGTGCTGCCAATCCATATGACTTTCTTAGCAACGCGATGCATTCGTTGTGTTTGCATAGCACGGCCGCGGCTGTTCTGCGCCAGAACCGATGGGCGATGTAGACATTTCCCGAACAGTCTGCAGAAACCTCGCAAGTGCAATACGCAACTGCAGCTTTTATTGGCACCGCCAATTTAATAACCTCCTTCCGGAAGTAGTGCTGCTTGGTATTCGTCATAACATCAAGAACCTTGACGGCGTAGCTTCCTATTAGTTCCAAGACATCTACAAAGCCTCTTTCTCATGAACAGTCGATATTACATGACTCAACATTTTCCACAGTGTTGTTCCTTCCGCCTAAATTTCAAATAACTTTCGATGGCGATTTACCGTATGTCTTCCGTTTGCTGGCCTCGTGGAATAACTGGCATTATTTCTTAAATAACTTGATCATTTTGCAGAGACGCTTCGGCCTTCCAAACGATATTACCACCACTTTGATACATCATGGTATTTGAAGACCTGGTGTCCTAACAACACGTTTCCAACGTGATACGTGAAGCGTTTGATTTCGCCACATGATCATGGTGAAATCGAAAGTGTTCCAGGAACACAATACCTAGCTATTGCATACCTCCCGGGTGGTTAGAATATCCCGTCTGGTGACAAAGCGACTCGGCTTATGCAACCATCCTCCCCGAATCTTGTTCGTCGCGCTGACGTTTTCTCCGTGTCAAACGACCCGCCAGCCGCACCAGCTTCGGTCTTCGCAGCCGTAACGAAACCAAAGTTCGGGCTAAGCTCGTGAGCGCTCCTCAGGCTCCCCGCCGCCAGCGCCGGGGATGTGCTACCCAAGCCGGTGCCGTTTCCGGTCGTCCGTCGAGGCGTCGTGTTGCCACAGGGCCGTCTGCCGGAGGTTGCAGCACTAGCCGACCGACGCCGTCCCGTCCGGTCACGCCGGGCCTTACCGGGCCAGGACGTTGCATCACGACCACCGCCGGAGGCCGCTTTCGCTCTCGCCCACGGCTCGGCGGCCGGCGGGCGTCCGTCGGGGGCCGCCGGCCGCCGCGGTGAGGCGCCGCTTCGCTCGACCGGCCGGCCGGCGGCGGCAGCGGACGGTGACCGGCCTGCGACGCCGCCAGCGGACGGCAGGCCGCGGCTCGCCTGGAGGGCGCACGTGGCTGCCGTGTTAGGTGCCGGAAAGCGCTTGATAGTTTCGCCACGTATATTTCCGCAGAGCCCCTCGTGTTGTTGAGTCGCTTCATTGCCGTCATACGGCAAGCCACTTTTCAATTTGTCTGAAGCTCATAACGTCTGATGAATTGGGTAGCGCTTATGAAACGTTCCCGAAGGCGATGTTTTACCAGACGACAAACGTGAACTTTAAAAGCAATTTTGGCCGCGCGTGGCGAAAGATGACGTCATAACTCCTTGACCAGACATGTAGGTCGAGCCAAACTCGTTGACGATCACGTACGTATGTATATGGTGGCGAACGTCTCGTAAGATCACAGTAACGTGCCTCGTTTCCCTTGTTTGTTTGGCAAAACTTGGCGGCGCGCTGCTCCTTGCAAGACGTTTGGCGTACCTGGGCATGCCAAGGTGGCGCTGGCACCTGGTCCGACGTCGCAAGGTGAATCACATTCCTATGACAGGGCGGACCAAGGACGAGATGAACGACCAATGCGGGCGAAGAAGGGCTCCTAGCGGAATGAAAACAACGAGGAAGAAGTTTGATGAAATGTGGTACATGAAAATCAAATCGGACCACCCCCCAGCAGCACGTAAATTCATGCAGACAAATGAAGGGAAACACGCACCTTGCGAGATGCAAGTAAACGTAATAACTAATGATGTGTCATCCCTGTCCTTAGTCAAGAGGGTTGCAGCCTGGCTGACGGAGTGCCGCTGTTTGGCTTGACGTCGCCGTTATTCAGACTCCCCCAGCACACCGTTATTGTCTCGCCATCACGCAACCGCTGGGTTACGGACCGGCTGGGACCCTGGAATCCTGTTTGTCTGCGGCAGTCACCATCGATCAAGGCGCCACTCGGCTCCGTCCATTCGCAGCCGGTCTTCGGAACCGTGCAAGCACCACCGCAGCCGGCCATCCCAAGGCCGACCGCGCGTGCACCGCAGCCGATTCTGCCGCGGCTGCGCCGAGCCCGCCGCCGGTCACCCGAGCCCCGGGGCTATTTCCGGTCCGGTGTCGGGGATCGCCGCCTGCGGCTATTTGCCCGATCCGCGGCCGCCGGCCACCGCCTCGATAAGCCTTTATGGAACAATGATCCCCGGCTCGGCGGCGCCGGAAGCGAGTTCCGCTATCTTTTCGCCGGAGTCGACAGGGCCGAGGCGGCCGGTCGGCCGGAGCGGCTCGAGCCGGCTCCGGCGCCGCGGCCGGCCCGGCCAGCGCCGGCCGCCCCCTCGCCACCGGCAGGCTCGCTCCGGCGCGACGGCGGCGCTCGAGGTCGCGAGCCGTGGGGCCGGTTTAGTGCTCGATATTCGCGCCGATGGGCGCCGGGCGGCGGCCGGCGGCGCCGAAGGAGCCGCGAATCGCGCCGGGCGGGGGCGGCCGCCGCCTAATCGGCCGGGGTAAGCCATGCCGGCGCGGGCTAATGATCAGATCCAGGCGAGGGGCGGGCCTGGTCGCCCGGAAAGTGCCAGATACGGCGAGGCGGACGGCGAGCGCGACCTGACGTCAGCGCAGCTGAGCGTAATCGTCTCTCAACGGAGCCTATCAAGGCGCCGCCGCACCCACACGGTCCGTGGATCCGACCCCGCCGCGGCCGGCGACCCGAGAGCTGTGTAGGCGAACGCAGTCGGACGGAGGGATAAGTCTGGTGCTGGAAACGGCGAATTATTTTGCGAGGCGACATAGACGACACGGGCACTGGCCGATCTAGAGATGCTAGAGCTCCCCCATCCCTTCCTTGCCTGACCTTTTCAAATGAAGTCGGCCCACCAAGTCTGCTGTGATATGTCAGGGGACTGACTGCTAACGTCGAGCCACCTTTTCTGAAATTCGGGATCCGCGCCTAACGAGTTTTAGCCCGCGCTGTTGACTTGCGGGAAGAAAACTCACCGGCGAGTATATGAGTCCTATATATGTATATATGATATACATATATATGAGTATATATATAGTATATGAGAGCATGAATCCGTGCTCGAATCATAACTGAGTAACTCTGAGTGGGAAGCACGGCTACAGTTTGTTCGTAGCGTTTGACGGCGCCAAAGATCTCAAAAAGTTTTCCAAGACATGCAGTTGCCCCATAGTGATACTGAACCAGGTCAATATGCATCATGTTTATGACATGTCTACTTTCGGGACAGTCGCAATCGGTTTCTCATAAAAACCTGCAAGACGCTTTGCGGGGCGTTTGAAGAGCAAAGCATATTGCATTTGTCTTAAGATTTGGAAATACGTTTTAAAAAATGGGTTGCCGTGTGTTTTCCTAATTGCATTTCGCAATGCAAACGGACACTGACCAGTCTATTTCATTATTTTCCAACCGAGGGATTAAGTGTCACGCGCACCAACATATTGTTCCTTGTAATCAGTAGACGATTGGAAAACATAAAAAGACCAATAGCAAAAACGCCACTTCCCGGAACATTTAAATGAACAACATATTTGCAGACTAGCCCATTGTAAATGGAAAAACAAAAGTCCCACAGAATTGCGCCGACTTCGAGGGAAACTCTATGGCTCAGTGCCCAGGGCTGTGAAATGATAAGCATGCAAGTGTTACGGCCGAACCGGCCGTTCAGGTATATTCTACTGATTGAGGGACATCACAGTCTACAATCACGATCGTAAATATAATTATTTTCCATCAACACTCGCACGGGTAACTGGTCATATATAAAGCGCGCGGGTGCGGGTGGCGTAAATTTGACCCCTCCACATCGCGTGCGTCATCTGCTTTGACGTCCGTCAAAAGATTAGACATTTTTCATTACTGGCGACTTCGATTTGATAACTGAGATCGATCCGTCAAGTCTCCATCTCATCACTTCCAGATAACGGGCGTGACGGACGGCGTGTTGAGGTAGACTATAGGCGTTGACTGACAATGTGAGTTCCAAAACTCCACCGGCCCACTCCAGTCATTTTGGAGAAGTCCCTTCCGAAAGTCCGAAAGGCCCGATTCACACAAACAGTGGGCCGGCAGTCTACGATTTGATGGAGACGGACTTCGTTTTCGGGGATGATGGTGATCGCAGGCGTGTGCGAAAATCTCATGGTATCGAATCAAACCACAGCCGAGAGCAATGCGAACATATGATAAATGGATATATGTACGATTATGTTTGTGTGTAGCGGTAGGAGATTTCCTTTCAGATATATCTCATTCACCTGCCCTCCGACTGGGGGACAGTTGGTCACCCCTGAGGTTTTTCCAACATTGCCAGAGGGCAAACAAACGCAGCGCCACGAAACTTTGTGTACGTTTTGCCTGATTATGTTTGCACCTTGTGTCAAGTTTTTGAGCTCAGATCAAGTCAGACGTCTGGCTTAGGTCAGGTCAAATAGACCCATCTCCAAAAGCTGAGCGCCCTGTAACTTTTTCGAAAAACACGATATCACAATAAACGTTTTATGTATTAGAAATCTTGACAGATGCAACAAATCTGTTGTGTGGGATTTTTCGGAATTTTCCAATGCATTGACCTAAGGTCAACCCCATCTTTAAGACACGCCGTCGATTTTTCTGAATATTACGGAATTTCTTTATATCAGTTTTAGTATGGAATGATGCAGACACCCATTTACCCAGACGAACTTTGTCCTGGACGAGCTTTTGCGGTAGACGAATTTCAGCGAGACGAACTTTGGTGCTGGACAAAATCTTGTTCAAGAGAAAATGACGCCGCATACGAACTTTTGTCTTGTACGAGCTTTAGCGAAACGAACTTTTGTCCCAGACCAATTTTTTCCCGTACGAACTTTTTCCAGACAAATTTTTGCGAAACAGACTTTTGCCCTACATAAACTTTTATGTCACGAATATTTGTCCTTCCGAACTATTGCCTTACGAACTTTATTTCGACGAACTTCTGCCCGATTGGGCGCCGAATGCCCTCCAAGTCCGTGCGCCCTTAAGCCCCAAAAATAATTCAATAAACTTATGTCCGAAAGCCACATTCTGGTGCTCAATTCGACTTTGGCGTCCAATAATACCTCACAAATCAAATTTCGGCCATCAATGTCACCAAGGTCATCTGAGGTCAAACCAGGCCACTGACCTAAAGCACCCTCGGAAATGTAAATTGCTTGAATGTGCTTAGCGGAACCAACTGCCGTCATCCGGTACAATTTTGCCGCTAAATCAGACATTTAGCAATGGTAAGTAAAAACTCCATTGCATCCTCTGGCTTCCTCAGAATAACACGCGGACGTGGCCAGGATGCTAGACTGAAGGCAAAACCCATTTTTTGTTGACACTTTTTACCCCAAAGTGTACCATACCTTGATAATTTTGGACGCTGAATCCAAAATTACAGTAAAAAGACACCCTACGAGGAAACGTTTAGCACAGAAAGGTGTACTAAGTCCAATGAAGTTCATCTCAAGTCCGTGATCTCAGATGATCTAGAAGAGATCAGAATCATCGAAATGTGGATTCAGTCTTCCTCGACATTTTTTACATCATGTTAGCCTTGAATTAGGAATAGAACAACACACTGGCGGCGTTTCATTGTTTAGCCTCTACAGTAAACGAATAAGCACGAGCACGTTTTTGGTCATCTGTCCGTGACCTGACCTGATACTGACTTGCTACACCGTTAGATCGGTACATTGTTAGACTATGAAGTGTCCTTTCACGTTTATGCCGTTTCCTTTTTTGCTGAGATGATTAGAACGGAGATTCAGTCTTGGGAAATAATTTCTTTACTTTGACGTAGACCTCATATCGTAATCTGACTTCGGATCAACCAAACAGCTTTTGCATTTTTTTCAGCTGGCTATCTTTGTGCCCACAAAGAGTCTGTGAAGGTCTGTCTTTAAAACTCTATTCGTAGTAGCAGTTTAAGGTTTACTTTAAAGATGGCCACTTCTGAAAACCATTACCTGACTTCCCCCTCCCCCCTCCCCCGAATTTGGTGCAGCTGTGCCGCATTGTTCGGAACCTATTTCGGAAAACCTCATAAGGTGGTCAAATTGCTCTCCCCCGCCGCCCGAGCGCGTGTTAAAATGCCGAATTTCGACGTTTGTTTTTGGAAGCGTCTTGGTAAATTACTGTCGGTTAAAATGACCAACAGGCTGGCAGGAGCACAGACAACAAACCAACTGATGCGAAATGAAACGGTAAAGCGCAGAACTCCGCGAACGTAAACGACATCAAACAGACAGAGCATTGGGCCGCCTCTCGTCAACAGTTGCATCAGGGATTTCCAGCCACTCTGCCTTTTAATGGCTGAACGCAACTCCGGGACGACGCGCTGTATTCTGTATTTAGCCGGGACATTCCGCCTTGCACCTGATCCTTCGTCGAGCTAAATGGACTCAGGGGATGCCGCTGTCTCCTGGTCTGAATGGAACAGTCCAAGGCGCGGTAAGGGAATTATTTCTAACCATGGCTTTACGAGAGGGCTGATCCGTCCCGTGCCATTTCTCTTGGATGGAACGGTTCAGAGCAGCTGCATGCAACCTGAGGTAGACGAGTTTTATTCCGTGCTGAATGTTTTGAGATCTATTCCAGTCTTGGGTTGTGCTGGTTTATGAACATATGAGGTTGTTTTGAACGGCATATTCTGTGATCTCGCAGTTTTTCGTACGAGCTAAGGCATGAGCTGTCGAATAAGAGGTCAAAGCTTGTGTCCAACCTATCCAAAGATGTTGTTCAAAGCCTCATGACCTCTTGTGACCTTTCGAAGGTCACGCAAGGTTACTAACCTGGTTTGACATTACAGTGGATTAGGAGCATTTTAAACGTCATGGGGACAACAAAAACAACACCTGTTTAGAAATGAACGTCACGAAGATGTTACATAAGATTAGGACACGCCAGTTTGAAACAAAGTATTACATCCTCTTGATGATATGCAACCTATATACCAACCACTCGAGGGTCATTTCGAAACCTGGCGTAAGATGCCCATTTCACTTGACTTAGGGTCATCATGGACGTGACGCGTTGGCGTGCTAGAAGAGCGATAAAAGCATGGTGCAATATTCATACGTACACAGTAACCCAATGTAGTCCGTTCATGTGAAACGCGGAAAATGACCACTTTGGTTGCGTTCACCGGGCTTGATCGGGGGCTAGGGCCAGCGGTAAGAGTCACATAAAATACACTGATCTTCCTTCCAGAGGAAAGAACGGAGGTATCAGATGGCATTAATCCGAACGCTCCATCTTAGTTTGCGAACGGTTTGGGAGGTCCGAATCGGCCCTGTCTCGCTGGGCGCGTTAGTAAAGATGCTCAGCAGGGTAATGGTTAAGAACCTGACCTTGAAATTTCCCCCTGGCCAATGCAAGACTAAGGAGCGTAGCACGTGATGTGCTGCGGGTAGCATAAGCTAAACCGAACCACCCTCAAAAGCTTTCGTGATGACATTGTTGAAGCAGAATTCTCCTGCGGTGTCCGGTACACTGCCATTTCCGTGCGCCATGTTCGCTCCCATTCATTTCCAGTAGTTGTCAGGTGCTAACAGTCAATGCTAGGCACCGATCAGTCACTTCCAGGCGTCCCATAGTCATCCTCAGGCGTCATTAGCGGTAGTAAAACGCATCGGAATGCAATGTCCCTCTGTTGCGCATGTTGCTCCTGACAGTCCCACAGTCGCCTATGGCACCCTGTAGCAGCCTCTGACTATGTGAAGTCGCCCCTACACCGCCCCTATACGCCCCTAAGCGGCATTTTACTCTGCCCGGTTCCCCGCAGTCGCCCCTATCTCGGAGCACGCCTCGCCAGCCGCCAGATCCGGTGCCAGGCGCAGGCGGACACGGCGGCGGCCGCTGCGCCTGACGAGGGCGACCGGCCGGCACCGAGGTCACTGACGGCTTTCCACCCGGGGCGAAAGGGCATCCGACAGGAAGCCACTTACGCGGAACGGCACCTGCGGCTTCCGCGGCGCGCCGTTCATCGCCGGCGAGCGCCGGTACCGGGGTCCGCACGCCCACGCCCGGCGGGCGCGGCTCTTATCGGGCGTCCCGCGGCGAGATCTGGCGGCTGTGCCAAGCTGTCGCGAGAGAATTCGGCGTTCGGCTTGCGATCCAGCGCGCGGCGTGGTGGAGGCAGTGGTCGGGCTCCCACTGTCGGGGCTTCGATAAATGGTTTAGATTGTGACGATTAATGAAAACAGGATTTATGCGCGTGACTGAGTAATGGCAGACAGCCACGACTGCTACCGATGCTGTACGCAACATTTGACAGACTCAGACGACGGATGGTGACGTTGTTAACTCCCGGGTATGATGCTGACTGAGTTGCCAGAACTTCACAGAAGCCATTCAAACGCTGCATACTGCTGTGATGTCTTTAAGGTAAACAGGGGATCAGAGAGATAAGTAACCCTTTACCTTAGCACAGATAGTGTAATTTCCCGTCATTATTTGGAATTGGACAGCTTGAAGCCACGCGTTTTTTGCCCTTTTTAGGACAAGTTAGCCCTTTGACTCCGTCTCTTAGCACACATCAGTCATGGTCATGAAGTGCAAAAATTATGGAAAACCTCGGACGTAATTAATTCAATGTATCTGAAAGCAGTAAAACGACAAATATCTCGGTAATGTTGATGCAACACTGGAACTTAGCAATGCACTGATATTTGAATAAAACAAATGGAGCGTTTCAAAACATGCCCCGTAACAACGATAAAAGGCGATCCAGTTTCACTTGACCACATGCAGAGAAACTTCACACACCAAGGACAGGGCGACACATTGGTACGTAGGTAATGCAACATCCGGTGCATCCCATGTGATCATGGGATCATGATCATGTGATCCCATGATCATGTGGTCCCATGTGATCATGCTTTCCAAAGTTGTGATTTCTTGACTACCGGAAAAAATGTGCCAGAATTACAAATATACTACTGGATCTTTTTAACCTTTCATCAAAGTTCTCGACACGATGGCCTCTTTTTAATGCAAAAAATGGGCGCTGTTCACAAAAACAACGAAAAACATCAATCCATGGAAATGAGGTCCTTGACGTCACCTAGCGGATATGCTCCATCCATATTGGGTGACGGGGTGCGTGATTGGTTTTCGTGCAGGTTACTGACCACAGTGTTTCCTCTTGATGTGGTTCAATCAGTGGCTCGAAAAGAACAATGCAAACTTTTACGACACGATTGACTGTATTCCGTTTTTCAACCCTGTTTTTCCGCGTTTGCAGAACAGAAAAGTGTTGCCGATAAAAGCAGTACCCAATGTCCCATTGTGGATTACACATACCTGGGTTGGGAATTTCCTCTCTTCTTCACTGATATCAGCGATCGCGCTGAACACCATTCTTATGAGCAGCGAGAATATGAACCATTTGTCGGAAGGCTCATCTATCGTTTGTCTTTTACTGGTGATCCCACAGTTTCCAGTAACAATGTAAACCACTGGGAGCCAAAGATTGAGAGCAATATTTTTCCAAATAAACTTCACTAGGTAAGTACCTCCGAGCTTTCACTCGTTGCTATGGCGTCCCTGAGTTTCCTAGAAGCATTTGTGGCAACTTGAAGTAGATTTGGGATTATTAACCTACAGATAACATGCCGATTGGGAGCAAGATTTCTACAAATAAACTTCACTAGGTAAGTACCTTCAAGCTTCCGCTGGTTGCTATGGCGTCCCCGAATTCCTTAGAAACATTTGTGGTAACCTGAAGTAGACTAAATAATTAGATAAATCTACGTGTTAATAATTTTGAAATAACGTTGCGGGTTTCATACTAGCCTTAACATTGAGCAGCTCTGAGACATTCCGCTGGCTGCCAAGATTGTTGATCACGGAGGCATAATACAAGAGGTACCTGTGAACGGCATTCAAGTAGGTAAGGAAACATTCATACCTCCAGTTCTGGTTTTCAGCGATCGTATGCTGTGTTCGCTCACAGTGATTGTTTATTCCTTCTGAATAGTTCCCTTTTAAGCGGAAACCGCAACGAAAATGAGACCCAACAATCACCTATTGGCTTCCTCACAAAGACCTCAAAGTTCGGAGAGCGACGTCCTTGCCGTCGCTTCAGTCGCCGATTGGCAGGGAGTCTCCAGTCCAAGTATATATCATCCATGGTCCCACCATTCGTCTTTTTTGAACTTTGAAACACATGCAGTTTGGCCCACGCTAAGCGTCAATTCAAATAAGTAAGTGCTGCAAAAGAGCAGGCATGGCCTTCGTTTTCGTTCTCTTCATTCTACAGTTTTCGCTGCAGCAACACTTCATAAAAACATGCCGGCGTTTTGTTGTGCTGTCCCTATTGGCTCCATTAGTATGCTAACACGAATGTGTTCTAAGGAAAGTTGAGTAAAACTTTCAATGCGTTCTTCAAGGAACTATTTGAGAATTTCAAACAACTCTAGAAATGATGAAACAAGGAGCTGTGCCGAACCAATGCCCTGTTCGGCTAACAGTCACACACAAAAAATGCTCAAAAGGGTGCTTCAAACTAGCAAAACTATTGCGCAAAGCCTGCGTGTTCTCAGTATCCATAAACAAACACGATTTATTCAGCAATGCGTACTACGAAATAATGGCGAATATATCTCATAGCCAATGACGTAATTCAATTCAATTGCCGCCGACGCGGATGTTTGACCTTAAACACCCACAAATACCCGTTTTCTTCTCTGGCCACTAAACAAATACACAGCGCCATCAGCAGTGCCCACACCTCCTGCAAGCGTTCGATCTCTGTCCGTCGGCGGCTGTCGCTGCAGCCGCCGGTCGGACAGCCCCCACACCGCGGGGGCGGCGGCGGCCGGCCGCACTCACCAGTGCCGTGCACAGCTGCATGATGGGCGCGTCCGTGCCGGTGCGGCGCCGGGAACGGTCTGGTACCGGCCGCCGCACCGGCCCGCCCAGGACTCTGACGGGTGGTCCAGTCCGGCCCGGCCAGGAGAGAGGAGAAGGCAGGCGCCGCTGCTGACCTCGGCAGCGCCACTGGACAGGCGGTTCGGCGACACAGGCGGGGTTTGGGTTCTCCGCATCGACAGATCAGGGATCAACGGGACCCCTGTCTCTCGTGATGTGATGAATGCCTCCAAAGGTCTGTGGGTTTTGCGGTAGAACTTCGGGTGTATATAGAGTTCAACGTGCTTTTTTAACTTATGGCCACCACGAAAACGCCCTGTTAGGCGTCTACATCGGTCATTGAGATTCGGGACCAGTTGTGGGTACATGAACCGCACGGACGGCGGTAACTAATGACGTATGAGATGGCAATGCAGAACCGGCTATGGAAATATGGGACAGGGATGCAGCAACGTACGAGAACGCGTGTCACAATGGAGCAAGACCACCTGGAGACATAAGGGGAGATGGTACATGACCAGGTGGATAAACTTGGGTTGACAGGAAAGCATGAAGTAAAAATGGGACAGCGAAACAATTGGACACCAGAAAAAAATGAGGCATGTCAATATGGAACAGAGTGAAGTGCCAGCTTGAGGGAGGCACAACCATCTGGAGGAACATGGAACGGTGGGGCATGGTCACCTGGAACTATACCAGCAACGGCACGGGTCCAGCTGGAGACATATGAGACAAAGGTGTACGCCCAGCTAAAGGCGGGCGGTCCATTGTGGGAACGTGTTCAGCTGGAGATATACGGGGAGGTGGAACAGTTAGGACCAGCTTCTATGAAACTATGAACGTAGTTTTCTTGATAACATGGCCCTGATTTGTGCTGCGTAGACCCAGCCAGGAACGTCGAATTTAAAACGTAAGATCTGACTTCCTTGGTTATTCTTACTTTGACTCTGACTTTGACAGCTTTCACTTTCACTTCCACACATCACTTTTACAGCTTTCGCCTATCACTGAGGATAGCAACCCAGCGGAAACCACCCCATGCATCTTTGTCGACTTAAGCATTCCTGAATAAATCAGTGATGCATAAAATTCTGCATAACCCTGGCCGTTGATCTGGCTGGACGTGGCCCTGACCCTTGAAAACAGTTAACCGTCATAAAAGAATGCTTCTAAACTTTTTCGTGGTATTTGCACTAATGGGACTGACTGGAATCTTTCGATTTCCTTCCACCTCCTGTTAGTTGAGAAGCCATCGCTCTTGTTTGGTGCCGTTAGAAATATTATTTGGGTCATTAAAAATGCGTCCATCCTTCCCTAAATTTGAGGAGCTTTCGACTGGTGTCACTTTTATTTCTCTAGCTCCCTCGGTTCGCGATATTATGAGGGTTCCCGAAGAACATCAAAGGGTAATCCATATTGTGGTTAGGCTGTGGTGAGGTCGTGGGCAGGTTTATTGTGTTCGACTCAAGACCGAGACGTATTTGTAACAAAACTGTTCATGATTGACTTAATTTCCGTGCCATTCCCTTTACAGTGTTGCGACTGCCATATGAATGATACATACATATGAAAAATACATATGAAGAGTCCAAGAGACACACATCGTTCGCCGGCTGCTTTACGTAATAAATCGTCAGAAGAAATCAGATCAGAAGCAAATACTGATTTGCAGTCTTACACCGCACTAAACGAGTTCTAACCACGGGGTGATGTGCCTATTTATACTGACAACTGATATTGATATTGTATCCATTCATTTACTGATGTACTGAAACTCTTTTTTAGTGCAATATTCGAGGAATGCTTTTAATGCACAAAAAACGATATCCTAACTGATCGAAAAGTTCTAGAATTGTGTTGTTATTCCAGTTCTGAAATCGTCAGTGCATAACCAGGCCAGTCTTCCTCTATTTTGCATGTGTTCGCACGGCTCAGGCTCATTTCAGCTGAAGCACATTCAAACTCATTCGTTCGTCGGCCGTTCCTTCACGGCACCCGGCGTTGTCGTACCGTCCTTCTACAGACTCTGTTACAAGTATCAAAGCAAGCAAACCACGCAATATCAACGTCAACGCGCCGTCCTGTAATCCAGGAGATATAACTCTTAAGGCGTCGAACATTGCCATATCGCTGACCAATCGGAAGACTTCTATATCCTGGTCGGAACACCGGGCGCACTTCCGCCTCCCCCCCTCCACCGCGCCCTACCCGGCTCATCGGCCTGCTGACGACGTGGCGTCCGTGACAATGAAATTGATCTGGCTCGGGTCGAGGAACGTCTGCAGATGACGGTCCAGTTATTGGCTCGGGGCCAGACGTATACGGAGGCACGCTGGCACTTTCTTGGCCGCGTCCGCGCCGTCTGCCAGCCGAAACATATCACACAAAAGAGCTGCGGCCAGCAAAAAAATAATAATAATAACAAAAGCATAAAAAATAAAATAAATAAATAAATGGCTCGGTGGTGTATAACGGAGACTGACAGACAATGTCTGCAGATGATAAGCCAAGCGCATGGGAGCGACGTAGCTGTCGTCGTTGACGTACACGCATGACCTCTCCCTCTCAGACCGGACGAGGCATCAACTACAGGAGCCAATTTCGACGATCTATGAGATTCAGCAGCCTAGAACAGTTCAGTGAAACTGCACGTAAGATCTGACTACTCGTCCAAATTCATTCACTTCGCAATAAATTTGTTTCGAGTCATCTGAAGCGGACGACGTTGGGATGACAATGTCTGCCGTAACTACTGATATGATAAACTAAAAATAAATGATGTTTCACCACCAGGGCTGAACGCTTTCTGGACACGCATGCCTTGCCGTTCATGACAGTTTAAAATTAAAACCAACCCAACCAAAGCGTGCTCCGTAAACACAGCATGCGTCGCTTATGACGCGACTGAGTTGGAAACAACTTTGATTTCGGCCTTCGAAACGACGGAAAACGTAGGTCCTGTGGCTTTGGACGGGGAAGGTATTCTGCAGTTGAAGTTAAGTCCACCCAAATTTAGAATGTTTGACGGATAGGTTTGCAGCCACAGCTTTAACCCGCCCCCGACTGGGGGGGGGGCAGTTGACTGCCCCCCTGAGGTTTTTCTGGGATTGCGAGAGAACAAAAAACACAGAGTCACGAAACTTCGCGTACCTTTTGCTTGATCATTTTTACACCTTGTGTCAAACTTTTGACCTCAGGCCAAGTCAGATGTCTGGCCTAGGTCAGGTCAAACGGACTTATGTCCAAAAACGTTTAGTGCCCTGTATCTTTTTTTGAAAACAAGAAATCACAATAATACTTTCAGGGAATAGTGATCTTGATAGATGCAATAAATCTGCCATCTCAGTTTTTACGGAATTTTCCGGGTCATTGGCCTAAGGTCATATCGTCGTTTTTTCCGAAATTGGCGGGATTTTTCATATTATTTTTAGTGTGGAGTGAAGCAGACATCTAGTTACTGTCACTGGGAAAAGTATAAATGACTTCCAGCCTTTGACCTGAGGTCAGGTCACGAATAACTGCTGTGAGCGAAAATGTACCGCCGTAAAAATCAGCGATGAATTACTCAGAATGAGTAGAAAATGGCAGAACTGGCTTGCACAGACGTAAGTAATACCAAGAACCTCAAAATTTTTAAAAAAAATCGCATGCTTGGAAATAAACAGGCTCTCGCGAATAAAGTTCCACCAATTGTGTAGGTTGGTAACTAGTAAATTTTTCCAAAATTTAAGCATGAGAAACCGTCACAAGAACCACAAAGATGAATAAAATTTACATGGACAGGCTTATGTCGCGCCGGCTTCGGCGCCCGCCGACAGCCGGCGCGAAAATTGCCGTGTCTTTAACTCAACGTTTCGGCGTATATATTGAACAAATCTGAGAAATTAGACGTGTATCGACATCTGCGGACCTTTACTTGTGCGCTGGTGACTTTATCTATGCGTTATTAGTCACAGCCCCTGAGATGAAGGCCATATCTCAGTCTCATGCGGTCGGCTATGATAAAACATATATAGAACGTAAATTGCTTACATATTATCTAAAACTAAAATGAGACCAGTTTCGAGCTCTACTCGTCACAAACTTTCCAACGGTGTGCTTATTTTTATCGTGCGGCCAACCGTTCGTGAGTTAGAGGGGAGTGGTTAACCGCCCCCCCCCCCAGTCGGGCGTGATCGTCGCCGACCAACGGTCGTGCACGGGTTAAGAACAGGAACAAACAAACAAGCAACAAATACTGGTAAAAAATCAAGCGTTACCTTTAAATGACAATCTTACTCACTCCAAACGGGCAGTGCTTCAACAGGTTCCAAGCAATCTAAAAACTGACCAACACCACAGTCGTTATCTTATAGAATCGCGGGCTTTGTCAGACCCAAGGGGCATTGGAATAACTCGTTTTGCATGTAAAGTAAGCCTAGTCATTTTGACAAGATCGTATAGTACAAACATTTTTTTTAACGGAAACGTTCTTGCCACTGCAGTACATTCCATGAGTGTTTTGTCATAATTGCTTCGGACATCCCACAGCTTATGGAAAATTTGCAAGACGCTCACTGCGTCAGCGCAGAGGAAGGTACCCTGGGAGCGTTGGTGTGATGACCTTTCGACAAGGCCGGTTTTGACATATTCATTTATTCATTTGGACACCCAGCCTTTCAAAATGGACAGCGGGTAGCCCAGTAAAAGGGAGCATGGAAACCAGAAATCAGTAAATGCTCACGAATGGCTCCAAAAGGAAAGCATTTTTATCACTTTTAACCCCCCCCCCCCCCGGTTGATGCGTGGGCCTTCTCTCCTTAAATATCGGGGCGTTCGGATATACACTTTAACCTTGTTAGAAACACCTACGGAAAATCTTTGAGAGCCATAGGAGTCGCAAAGGTTAAAATGGCATGCGTGCAAGCTGGCAGGCATATCATTTTGCTCAGACTATGGATTCAACAAGTAGCATCGACATGAGTAATTCATTTCTGCGTCTCTTCCGTGAGTATACGATTTGTATGCCTGCCGAAAGAACGTACCTCCGCGTCGACTTTAAATCCCTCATCCGCCTGATATGTTTTGCATTGTAGAAATGGAATATGGATTGCAAACGCGGTTATCTAGTCGTCTTCTCTCGTTATCTAGTCTAGTCTTCTCTCGTTATCTATCTAGTTATCTAGTCGTAAGCATTGAAAGAGTGCCATCGACTCTACCCACCACTTTTAAACAATGTTATCTAACGAAAAATGTCTGGGACAGCAAGCCATAACGTTGTTGTTGTTTGCTGTGCATATGCTATTTAAAAAGAACTAATTGTGAGGGAGGTCGAAGGAGTGAGTCTTAGTCTGGGCTTAAACTAGCAGAAAAAAACAAAATGAGCGGTCCGGCCAGGCCATTACGCTTTTTGGGCTACTAAATTTGCAACCATTCGGCACAACATTACGAAGTGTTCACTAGAAGATAGTTCTTTTCTTTGTATTTTGTATAGTTTTATTCACATTCCATCAGTTTGTAAACTCTTTCTTCCGTGCAACTATTACGGATGTCTTCAATCCAGACCTATTTTTCAATGCGCGTTTTTGAATCGCTCAGGACTGGCGGAGTACAATATCAAGGGCACGTGGCGTTTTAACTTAAAATTTTCAGATGGGAGGATTGAAATGGATAAAAAAGCATTTTGCACTGCAAAGTACATAAAGGGAATGTAATGGTGCAAGCAGCAACGAAGTAGACCTCGCTCGTCATGCAACCCACAGGCATCTAACTGGTATATATCTTTGCACAGATGCACCATTGTTCATTTTCTTTTGTAGACAGACGTCACTGTTTGACATTGCAAGAAGCGTGCGTCGCATTTGCTGCCTTTGTTCGTGTGAAAAGAAAAGACTAGTTTTCCTCTCTTTTCTATTATAGGAACATACATCTGCTGTCTGCGGTTAGATGCTCAAGTTCGTTACAATATCCATTGCCTTGAGGAATGGTACAACCCATCCGGCATCCGCATATTCTCTATTTACATTGCACACTTTATATTCCGATATTTCTGTGTTTTATCCAGGTCTTGGAATCGAGGTCTGGATCTTGGATCAAGAACAAGACCAGATCTTGGAATCTGTCTTTTTGTCACTGTGTCACTCAAGACTTCGCAAATGCCCTCTTATGCCAATTTGAACTGAGTCTCCCTTCTTTTCAACCCATGGTATGACCTGTCAAACGGCAAATCCCATCGCATGCCATACTGGTGAGGCTTCTCCTTCGATCTTCAATTCATTCACCTCTGTATTCCTTGAGCTGAAATGTTAACCACAAATGATGGACGCAATGTTCTCGAGGTTTCCTGGCATCGACACGAACGCGTACGCTCGATCAGGGACGCAGCCAGGATTTTCTTAAGGGAGGGCGGAGCTCAGTGTGAACTGAAATCAAACAAAAACCGCCTGCCGGGAAGACGATATGCAATGGTTTTCGCAAAAACTGCGGACATAAGGACAAAAACTCCCTTAGTTGGCCCTGTGCGCTCGAGCCGGTGTGTGTTTCTTCCTCCATATTGTATCCTCCAGCGTTAGAGGGGTCGGTCACGGTGATGAATAAATAAAGTAATAATAAGTAAGATCCTCCTGTTACGCTGGAAGGTGTAAATATCCCACGAATCGGCCATAACTGAAAATCCAAGAAGAGAGTGGGATTCACGCAGCTGCTGTGTAGACGTGTATACCAGGATCAGCAGGTATGGGGAACTCCGTAAAAGGTGAATCCTCGCAGGTGGTGGCCAGTCCGAACTTATATGTCAACGCTGTCAAAGTTGGCTTTGCTTTCTCGTAAACATATTAAAAATGGCGCCAATGCTGTGCTTATACTGTCACACTTCTGAACCCCCACATTTTTCGGGTTGATTACTCTGTTTTACGGAATTTTCAAGCACATTTAACTAAATTTCAAGTTGTGTTAATGAAAATTCGTTGATGTCCATGTTCTTGCCATTTAACTCATCCACTGAAATCAAATATAATCATTCTGAACTTGCATTCTACGCAACTAGATGGGCAAAGATGTGGGTGGAGTCTTTACATCAATACCAGTGTGTTTACACATCATTTGTCTGCGGTCAGATAATGTATGAACAAAAAATGTAATTTAGAACTTCTGCAACAGCGGGTGAGTATATGGTCTTTGTGCTATAGTTTGATATTCTGTCATGTATTAAATTATTGGTTCTGCTAAACGCTTTTTTTAGAGGGGACATCATTGTAAATATATAATTCACTACACTCAAATAAAAACTATTTCATTTTTTTCATGCATTCATTTAGTTGCCACCGGTTCGCTTTGACGGCAAACGAAACGCAAACGATTTGCAAAAGACTTATCGACGGAACTACTTGAGAGTCAAAACCCTAATGTATTTTGCCGTCAGTTGCGTTGCAAGATAAATTGTCTAAAACAGTGTAAGCATCATTATGCGAAAGAAAAGGCTCATGTGGCGGAAATAAAGGCAATTAAACTTTTCATTGCGAAAATTACTAAGGAAAGGGTACGGGAACTTGCAAGGAAGAAGAAAAGCAAATTTTCAATTTTCTGTCACTGTGCACTGCGCACACCACCCACTCAGCACAAATTTATTGATATTAAAGGGAACAGTCGGCCGTTGGCCAGCTTGTCCACACCATGTTCTCACGTTTCGTTCTCTGACACCAGGCGCGGATCTAAGGTGGGACTATGGGGGCGATCGCCCCCTCCCCCCGAGGCCTGAGAAGCAGCCCCCCTCAGACTCGAAAGGGACCCTGAAGGGAGCCGTATGAGCTACACGACTTTACGGAGTCTCTGTGAAAACGTGACTGGTCCTTGATATAATCAGGGGGGGGGGGCTCTGAGAGGATACCCCTGAGACGCATAGAAGGGCTCCCGAAGCTCTCAAAGGACCCCTGAGATCACAACAGGGTCCCAACACGGCAGACTGCCCCTGAGACCGCCAGAAGGGTAGCAGGGTCCCTGAGACGGCCAATAGGGGGACTGACTCCGTAGGAGGCATAGGGGCCCCTGGAATGTCACAGGGACCCACATGGACTTCACGGACCTATACAAAAAGCTGAAGGTACCTGATGCGGTAAAAGGGCCTCCGGGAGGGTTCATAAAACTTTGAGACGGTAAGATTGCCCCTAAGATGGGTAGAAAGGCCTCTCAAACTCCCAAATCCTTGTCCAAGTCCTTGGGACTGCAAGAAGGACCCCAACGAGGCAAAGAGTCAATTTGACCGCTAAAAGTGCTAGAGCGGCCCCTGAGACCACAAAAACTTAACAGGGTGCCTAGCACGACATAAGGAGACCCTGGCCAGCAAGAGGGGCCCCCTGACCAGGGATTCATCCATGTCCTCAGTTTCGTGAGGGACCCTACATAAATGGGTCACACTGGTCTTTTTGAAAACCTGAGGGATACTTGATGCTGTCAGGGCGCCCCGGGAAGATTAGGTGGGCCCTGAGACAGCAAGGTGGGCCCCTACACAGCAGATAGCCCCTGAAACGTCAAAATAGGTCGGAAGGCCCCCTGCGAGGCAAAGACGATAAAAGGACCTTTGACACGGTATGGGGTCCTGGATGACCAGGGGGTCTGCGAGTGTATTAGGCGGGCTCCTGGCACAGAAAACGTCCTCCTGAAACTGGCAGTGGACCCCTGAAGCGTCAACAAAGGCCCCTGATGCGGTTAGAGGGGCCCTAAGACTGACAGGTGTACTCTATGTAACAGAGGAAGACCCCTGATACAGTTATGGAGGCTACCGGAGACGTTCAGATGGTCCATGACACTGCACAGGGGCCCTGAAATCGCCAAAAAGTCTTTTGTAACTGCCAGAGGGTCTCTGAAACGGCAAAAATGTTCCCAGGAGACGACAAGAGGGGCGCATAGGACAACAGGAGGTCCACTGAGACTGTTGGAGAGGGGCCTTTGAGCCTGCTAAGTAGTAGTCTCTAGCAATAGGGGCCACTGAGAAGACCAGAGGGGCCCCTGAAACTATTAAACCTTGACTTGTGAAACGTCCATACAGCTCCTGAAACGGCCAAACGACGCCTCTGCCACGGCAGAGAGAAACCTTGTTACTGCCCGAGAGGTTTCTTAGATGGCAAAAAAAAAACAGGAACGACAGGAGGGATCCCGAGATGGCTTAAGTGTCCCTGAAACGGCCAGATGGGTCCACGATACAGCTCGAGGCATCCCCGAAACTGCCAAAGGAGCGCCTGAGACGTCCCAAGGGACACGTAGAACTGCAAAAGGTAAAAACTGTAAACTAAGGCCACTAGCAGGCCCTGGCACGGCGGACGGCCCGAGACCACTAAAAAGCTAGCAAAAAGGTCTCCAGAAACTACAGTGGGGCAGAGGGGCTCTTGGACCAAATACAGACACGACATTTCGAATAGAGGGAGGAACGCAGCCGCCTAAAATTTCGTCGTTGTTGTCATATTTCGACCACGTTATGGCGAAACAAAACGCAGGATTTTCTCAAATGAAGTGACGCGCTTAAATTCTTCCGTCAAAAAACGCAAAATCATATCAAATATTCCAGCCTGGACCTGAACAGACCAACGTTATTTCTTTATATCTCAAAAGCGAAAAATAGGGGGACCGTGTTGACCATTCGCGCCCCCCCGCCCCCTCCCCTTGGCGAAATCCTGGATCCGCCCCTGTCTGACGCACGACTCGCACAGCGAGTCATGCGTTATGTTCAATGGAAAAATGCGCAATTGGCCACTTTCTTTCGTTCGTCCGCAATTTCATCGGTCCGTAGTAGCTAATCGCTCTTTGAGTCACTTCGCCAGCGTTTGGCAACGACAGCGAGCGCCGACGATTCACCACTGCCGAGAAAGCGGATACTCGTTTTCAGTTTTCACCTCTAAACTCCGGCGTTAAATGTCAGAACTTGACGCAAGAGCTCCATTTCTTCATAGCAGCACAATTGCGCTGTCGCGGATGACAACATTGGGTGGGCCAGGGCCCTCTCAAAAGAATATAAATCGACACCCCAGAACTGACCCCAGGCTTCCGGTCGAAGGGAGCAATTACAATAAACAAAACTTTGCGTTTTTTATCTATTCTTAAAAAAACTGAGGAGATGCCCATTCACCCCTCCACACACCCGCGTGGCCAAGGTCAAGTAAGGTCGGGCCACCGACGGCTTCAAGCGGAGAGCGAAAATTCCCAGTGGTCCTGTGAATTGTTGCAAAGCTGCATTGTGGAAATGCGTGTTCCAATGTTCGTGAAGATGGCCATAAGCCATTCATAAACTATTTATGTATTGATTGTTCTGCCAGCGATGCAGATGAAGTTTTCGTTTTTACTGCCTTGGCATCGAGAACCGAGATACGGTATACCACGTCCCGCGCTTGCTGGACAGTGTAGCAGTGTTGAGACCGGCGCTACAGAGTCGGAGTCGCTCCGGAGTCTGTATTTAGGCCACAGTCGGAGTGAGAGTTGCTATAATCTAATTAGCTCCGTCTCCGACTGCTAGTCAGGGTCTGTATCGGTAACATGGATGAAGAACTGAGACAAATTTTGATATGGGAAACCAAATTCATCAGACCATAAAATGTAATATTGGTACTGTATTTAAAAGAACTTTATTTTATACACCAAAAAACACATAATAGGTGAAAATTTTAGTTTGTATTTCCATACGAAAAAGCTCCTTTGGTATGCTAAGCTCCATACCAAAGGTATGCAGTTACATTACTGGTCACTACAATCTAAAAGACTTCAACTTTGAGTCGGAAACTCTGTTTAAGAGATTCTGACCGACTAGTTCCCACGTTTTTCATACAGTTTGTGGTCTGATACTGTCTGTTGTAACACATCGTCGATCACTTCTCTTTTTACCTCAGGGCTGCACGATGCTTTCAAGACCATCAGGATTCTTTTGTTTGCATCTTTGAACAACACCGTAGCGGAAACGCGGGACATGCAGACACTTGGAAACCAAAGTTGACTGGTTCGTCGTTCAGTCGACGCGTTCGGTCAGGTGAGGGAAGCTGCAGGTGGCAAGAACGTATGCTTACATCTGAAATGGAGTCAGTGATTTTTATAAAGACGCAAAGCCGACGTATATAGGTGCTTGATGAAGCTGGGTAAGTGATTCGATGGTATATCACAACTGAGGTGAAACTAGGTCGGGGTCGGAGTCTGAGTGAAGTCGTAACCGGAGTCGGTATGGTGAGATTGGAGTCTGAGTCGCAGTCGACCGAAACTCATCGATTACGCAGCACTGGTGGAGGCGCAAGTAAGAATCCCATGTCTCCCTGCCTTTTCGGTCTCGACAATGGGTCTCTTTCAGCAGCATCGATGTCCAGAAAATTCCGCATCGTTCGCAGCAATAACGCTGGGCGTTTCTCTGCCAGCAACCGCGAGGTTTCATGTGATGACTCGCACATGCAACATTATTTGTCGAACCTGGATTGCGGACTGCATGACACCATATTGAACATGCTCAGGAAAAGAACAATGCTTGCCTGCACAACAACAATGCTTCGATTGTACGACGATACAACACTGTCACTACGTATATGGCACTGCAGCGCCTTCGGGGCGGCGCAGTCGGCCGGGAACCTGACCAGGAAGGTTGTGAAGGGGCAGACGTCGCAACGGATCCGGCTGCCAGCTTACCAGGAATTCGTCTCGAAAACCGCATGGAAAAATGCCAAGGAATCAGACAGATTACTGCGAGGGTGGTAGGAGACAATGCTTTGAACGCACAGTTCGGATCTTTTGTATATTGTACGGAGTTCACATCGCGAAAAACTACGGTCCCGGAACAAAAACAATGCTGGCATGACAGACTGACTCAGGATATTCCCATTTTCCTACAAAACAATACGGACACTGAAACAATGAAACATGCTACCACTTTCTACAAGTGAATCGAATTCTTGATGGCATATCACTACAATAACACCATACCGCAAGGCGCTCACACAAGGCAATGTATACGCAGACAAGCGCTGAAGTCCCACTGTCACGGTCAACTGCCCTTCACTGCATCATCCACATTCAGACGGTCTTGCCGTTGCCATTCGTTGTCCCACTAACGCCCGGGTGCTCGGGGCTGTGTTTCTGTTTTTTCTTCTTTTTCTCCTTCTTCTTCTTCTTGCGCTCCTTTTCGTCGTCGTTGCGCTTCTTCTTGTGCTTCTTCTCGGGCGGCTCGCCGGCGTCCGTGCCGTCCTGCGAAGAGGTGTCGCCGGCTCGGTGCTTGTGCTTCTTGTGCTTGTGCTTCTTCTTCATCGGCGCCTGGCTGGTGAATCGGTACTGCTCCGGCAGCTGCGGGCGGGGGCAGACGTCAGGGGGACAGCGTCAGGGAGGGGAACGGGTAACAGCCGGCTCCCGGCCGCCAACGCATCCGGATCGGTAACAGGCGGACCGTCCACACGCCATCAGGGTAATCGGATCGATGCCCATCACGCGGCTCGCCTCGTCCAGAAAAAGACGGACGGCACTCAGACAATTAGCGATTGACGGCGTTAACCGCTCGGTGGCCACTTTGGCAATGCCATGGCAGATTAAAGGTCAGTTCACACAAGCGGCAAAAAGGCGCGCGGCTTCGCGCCGTTCCGCCGCTCGACCGGCCGCGACTGTCTGGCAACGGGTGACTGGTGACGAGTGGTGGCGTTTTATGACGTATTCGTGGTGTCTGCGCCAACCAGCGGTCGCCTCGACTAGAAGGCCTGTCGCACAAATGATCAAAAAAGCCCAAGCATACTACACTGGGCGACACGCAATATCTCAATTTACCGTAGTCGGATTAGAGACTGAGTGGGTGTACTGGAGCAGGGTAGGTGGGACCACAGCTTTGGCGCAGTTTATATGACGCAAGCGAACACGTGACGACTTCCATCGACTGTTGCAAAACGAGGTCGCGCTATCCCCGCGACAGGCAAAAACGCTCGCGCAAACTGGCCTTAAAGCGCAAAACGGAAGGATGAAATTCCGAACGAGCTGCCTCATTGCATATTACGCTGTTATATGATGTTACCAGACCTGGACTGGGGCCTTCGAAAAAGACCCCAGACATACAGAAGGAAATGCGAAAAATATACAGAATTAAAGCAGCTGAGTGAGCTTCATAACCGTTGTGCACAGCATAATCTCTCATGAGATCCTGTTCTCCTTAGAAATTCTGAATGACGCCATTAAACCTGTCCTAAAAATTACGCGAAATCGCATGCCTATCTGCTTTTACAAGATACTCCGTACCGTCATTCAAGAATCTGGCCATTCCAATACAAAGATTCGAAGGAGCTACCAGGAATCAACCAACTATACCAGAGCCCGCGGTACAAATTCCATCGGACATTGCGACTTCGAAGAGCGCGGATTCCACACCCGGAGAGGCCCTCCCCGTGGCTTGCTGTGTCGCGCCTGGGATTACGGAGGCTCATGTAGCTGATGGAAAAATGATGGCAGGCTTTTCTGGTCCGCGGACCCACTCCCCTTCCCCTCCCCTGGATGCTAGTCGAAATCCACTGGGCGTCCTTCCGACACCATGAGGGGGCACGAACCGTTCCACGACGTGGATCCCGGGTCGCCGTACAAGAATGTGAGCCATTTAACGTGGCGGACCCCAGGTCGCCGGGCCTCCCACTCACCGGACCAGCGTGGAGCCTGAATCCTGCCAGCTGCTGGCTGGTGAGCGGCAACAGCTCCTTGCCCACCACCGGCGGCTTTTCGATCAGCGAGCGTAGAGAACTGGGAGCAGCACAGGTCGACGCGTCAGACAGAAGGCCACGGTAACTGCGGCGAAAGCGGCCACGAGCCATATGCTCACGTCATACAAAAAAATGTTGGCTCAGTGTTAAAAAGGACGGTTACACTGGCAATCGCTCAAAAACAAACCTCCCATCTGAGGCGCACACTAAAGTCCATCGTTTAGACAGTAACTTATTCGTTGCGACACAAAAGAGAACTCGAGACGTTACTGCGAAGAAAACACTCGCAACGACACATACTTGAATTACATAAATATGCGCACTACGTCAAAATGTGCCATGGATTTCACACAGCGACAGTCTTCAATACGGAGCACTGACAATAACGCCAACACCTCAACAAAGAATGTAACCATTCTGTAATAAGACACCGAGTTCTTTCAGCACAGCACGCTACCTCACCATATTCCAATTTGCCCCGCATCCAGCGTTTCTACGTTGCTGATGTGTAAGATGGAAATGCAAGTGACAAACAGCCCTCATTTCACTAACCAAGCAGTACGAACTGTGCAATAATATAATGCTGACATGTGAGCCAAGCAGAATCGAAAAGTTCTGATGACGGGTTCGGCAACTCAAAGGAGACAAAGATCGCGGCAACTGCTGATGCTACCCGACACATCCAAAAATCCGAGACCCGGGCCGGCAGTGACATCAAACATCATAATCTGCCTTCAACAAAAGCATATTCTCGGGACTATTTGCGGCTGAAACGAGCGCGATATGACGCTGTCCTTGTCCGTGGTTTGTATGCGGTCCAAAAAAGACAGCGCATATTTAATGACCCGACTTAGTTCACCGAAATAAAAATAACAAATAAAATGGCGATGCTGGGTATAATCTGAACAGATGAACGGGTCATCACGGTTCATGGGTTATAAACATCTACTCGAAACAAGTAACATACAAAGGATGCAAACAGCACAAAGAACAACCTGCTAAGCTTTCCTTCCGACCCCAAGAAGCAATCCTCCATCCTGCTACCTCGCTCTACAGGGATACGAGACACTGTACAGCTAATACAAACGTGCATTAACAGCACGCCTAAAATACAACCCAAGCGTCCGCCGTTAATAACAGCCCGCAACGTGTTTCACACGTACATTTGGAATTATATCACAATGCTTATGTGAAAAACATTGATCCAAGGAATAATGTATGACTTGTGTGGATACGATCTGTCCTACCTACTTTATCTGGCTACATTTTACTTGACAAAAGACAAAGAACTAAACTGACTCCTGCCCTTTTGCTGGGTTGATCCCCACAAAGTCAAATAAACCAATACAATGCATTTGGTGCTGGGTGCATCAATCATTACTATACAAACACAAGCGACAAAGATCCCACCAAGCAGCACCAAACTGAGAGTCAGTGGAAACTATTCCCCCATAAAAGCTGATGCTGATGCCATTCCCTGCTTGCAGCCACCAACGAAAAATCTGATTATTAGCAGTAAATCCTCCCAAAATGAAGCCTTTGTCTCATCTGTACCAAAACTACAACCAAGGCATCAAGTCCAAAATTTCCTTTCATGCCAGAAAAAAGAACTCTCACCTATGATGGGATCTAAGGGAAACCAATCTAATAATGTGCAACAATGTGCTTAAATGCACACCATACAGTACTGCACTGAAATGGGAAAAATACAAACATGCAGACAAACATAATTATTCAAGACCACTATGTGACACTTATCAAACCACACATTACGTCAAACAATCACGATACCCACCTGTTGTCTAATGAGCCAGGCGTATCAATGACACCAGGCAGATTTGTCAGGAAGGATGATAATGAATCCTTCATTTTCTTTCCTGTGAACTTGTTGTACGAGTGCTCCAGGTTGTGATGCGTCATGAGATTTGTGGCTCCGGTTATTTCGTTCTCCACTGAAACGAAAACATTTGGTGCATTCATGCTAACAGAACTCAAGTCTGACCACATGAGGAGCATGGCAGGTTCGCACAATGGTGGAAGTTTGCTCAGAACCTCATGACATGCAAGCTATCCCTCCATGTAACTGGTACTGACAAAATTAGAAACAACACCAAGCCCCTCCCCAAACCACAGGACACGAAGAGACCCAACATGCAATCACGGAACTTGCTGGCCACCTCGCGGCGCGGGCGGCGCGCCCGACCCCTTCCCCACCTGCTGGCTCCTTCATCAGGTAGAAGGGGCCCGTGTGCACGATGGAGGCGCCCGTTTTGCCCAGCTGGATGGTGGTGCGCAGCGTGCCGGTCGAGTCCTGGCGCGGCACGGCCGGCGAGCGCACGCCGCGCGGCGAGCCCAGCGAGCCGGGCGACGGCGCCGAGTCCATGCTGCGCCGGAACGGCTCGGCCGCCATCATCGACTCGAAGTCGGGCCCGAGCCCGGCCGCGCCGAACTCCAGGCCGGCCACGTCGCCGACGTGGTCGCGCAGCCCCTGTTTCGGGTCGTAGAACGCCATCGCCGTGGTCCCAGAATCGCCCGCCGAGTCAGAGAAGCTTCATGGTGGAGCTCGGGCGCAAGCTGGTGCGGTTCAGAACTGACTGCCAAAGTGAACTTTATGTCTAGCTCTGGTCTGTCACAGGTCCAGATGGTGACAGCCTGAAATATAAGATACTTGTTGATATTTCTGGGTTGTCCAGACAGGATAATGGGTGATATGAAAACTGGTGGAATTTATATAACATGAGACTGATGACTGTAATACTGATGATGCCAGCATGCAGCCACTTGATACCAGCTTTAGCACTATAGTTAGTAGGCACACACAATTCCAAAAATAAGCAAAATAATGTGTCACTTTACACAAATCATTTCACGTCATGTAACATGCAGCCAGATGCTGTCTTCATTCAATATGCAGCCCAGCACAGCAATACGTCAAGCTGAAAAAAGCATGCACATAGATGTGGCCAGCCTTGCTAAATGTCAATACATTTCAAAGTTTCAAAACTTTTAGAGAACAGAGTCTATGCTTAAAAATGCTTCTAATGTAAAAATTTAGGAGGAACTGGCAGAAAAGAATTGCATAATAATATCAACACAAAACAATCAACATTATTTAGCATTCAGCCATGACCTCAACCATTACATTTTATCAAGCAATGAATAGCATGCCCTTCAAATATCCTGCCACCAGCATTATCTGGAGTTGAAACCAATATGTCACCTACAAAAAAAAACACAAAATTCAATTAATTAAAGTACAAAAAAGAGAAATGCAAGCCCCAGTACACTGACAGACAAACTGAATATGCAACTGCAAAATCAGCCACATACAACTGCATACAGAGTAGCTGACCAAGTAATCAATAGCTGCAACAATGTTTGAATGGCAATTATGTCTGTCCATATAACATGTTTGTCCATATGTCTGTCCATATGACAATTATGGCTCAAAAATTTAACAGATTAATTACAAAAAGAGAAATGCAAACCACAGTACACAGTATGTCTGTCCATATGACAATTATGGCTCAAAAATTTAACAGATTACATTACAAAACAAGAAATGCAAACCACAGTGCACAAAATGATAATGTGAATACATAACTGTAATGCAAATGGCATACAACTGCATATTATTTAGCTGATCAAAGTACACAATAGTTGCAACAATGCCTGAACATAGAAATGGTTCAAACAGTCTGCCATAACATTCATTCCACAACAGAGTTTAAAATTTAGTTTTTGTTTTTGGTGTTGGAGTATAATTTTTGTTTTGTAGAACAAAATTTTGCATATAATAATACTGGTATAAGTTGACATTCTTGGTGTGTGTCAGTTATGTCATCATGCCTACTTCTAACTGAATGCAAACAGTATCATTTGCTTGCAGAGTTAGAAATTTGTCAAAGTAGTTATAATGTAGGTTTTTGAAGGAGGCACAAGATCAAACTTTTGGAGTGTGAAATGTTTTTGGAACACATATTTTCTGGTGTTCTTCAACACCAAAAACAACACCTTTCCTCGCCATGTGCCACAACCCATTGAATGAAAACAGATGAACAGAGTAGTCATGTATGAAGCACAATTTATAATGTAAAACGGTAATCCTTTAGAAGCGTGCGCCATAAACCAAGCACACTGGATGACACATATACGGCGCGCGTGGCAAAAGGAGACGTCAGCTGTTGCGAGAAACAACAACATTATGCACTGGAGCTCCAGGGTCGTGGATCACCTACTATTCACTAACCTAACCTTACCTAACCTAACCTAACCTAACCTTACCTAACCTAACCTAACCTAACCTAACCTAACCTAACCTAACCCAACCTACTGTGTAAAACAAGAGCGAATAGTAGGTGATCTACGACCTGGAGTTCCAGTGCATAATGTTGTTTTTTCTTGCAACAGCTGACGTCTCCTTTTGCCACGCGCGCCGTATATGTGTCATCCAGTGTGCTTGGTTTATGGCGTGCGCTTCTAAAGGATTGCCATGTAAAACTACATGACAATACCAAGGAACTCATGGATGATCAGCAGTTTGTTCTTTTTTTTCCTTTTTCAGTTCTTTTTCAGTCATTGTGGCTCTTGTTGATGGAACACTTAATCAAGTTATGGATGCCAAATGAATTGGAAGTCATTGCGCCCCTAGGCCCCAATAATCAATCAATCAATGAGCAGTTCCAGTTATGCCTATTACTTTACAATCACCATTGGTACCAGTGTACCAAACATGTTATGCTGGGAAAAGCAAATGATCCTCTGTAATTCGTAAGGACATGGCCTTCAGTTATCAGAAATGGAGAAGGACATGATGCATTCGTTGAAACTTGGGAGCACTAAGTGAAATCGAACACAGGTACCTGATCCACCTGGAGTAGGAGACAAAACCTGTGCCCAGAACTTGTCCCTGTAAAATACTTCGTGGATTCAATCCGCCCAGACCTCGTAAGACACTTCAAATACGTTTTGACTCAAACTATGGAGATTCGATTCAGATAATTGCAACAGCGACCCTCGGTTAACACCGTAGACACTATTCTATGGCCTTTGGTTCGAAGGTTTAGAACCTGACAACAAACAACTTGTTTGCAGGAGGTTAAAATGAGGTCAAAATGAAGTTTTTTTTATAAACAATGGTCATTTTAACCGCATCCCCAAAGTGCTCTAATATTGAACTAATTACTTTTTGTCAAATACTTATGATTATGTACCGATTCAACTAATTAAACAAAAATTATGTATAGTAATACGCCATAAACTGGATAACACGGTAAGTACGTTTTGTCTTTCCTGCGGATGATTTGTCTATTGGGAGTTTGGATAGTGTTGTCCACACAGTGTGTTAAGACACAAGAGGGAAATAGTTGGCCAAGAAACGAGTCAAGTTGAGTGGATGATCTACCATCTCCTTCTCAGAGGCATACGTGATGGAAGTTCGCGGGGGTTAGGAAAATGAAGAATGCCCATTGCTGCAGCCTGAATATATTGTGCATATTGGGTGGCTCGTAACCTTGTACGTTAGGATAAAAGTAGATCCAGGGATCCAGTCATGTTTACTGCAGCCAGAGGTTGTCTAGTTAGACAGCACTGGTTGTTGTCCCGCATCAAGACGGATAACACGCAGTACTGCTGCGTGTCTAACTCAACTGCAGTGCTGTCACTCAAAGAGAAATTTAGCTCCATCATGACTAAGTATGAGGATTTTATTGGATTAACAGAAGTTACTGCAGCTCAAAAAAGAGTCATCCAGGTAGGTGCATAGTTATGTGTAGATATTGGTATAAATACATGCCATTTAAATAACTGTGTTGTCTTGATTGTGTGATCCTTTTGGAATAGGCATTTAGACTAGGATTAGTGAAATCATCTCTGTGAAGGTGGTACATTTCCTAGCATTCAGTGTAAAATGTGTTATTTTAAGCAATAAGAGTTTCGGCTGTCCCATGCATATTCCCTTAATGCTGTACAGATTATTTAGTTTTACTGGTGTTTGTTCTCTGTTCTAGGCAGAAGAGATGTTTCTTCGGGCTCAAGCACAGAGGAGAGAACAGCAAATCCATCTCAATCACATCCATGCAAAACTAAAAGATCTACACTCAGAAATTGCAAAAACCAACAGAGGAGAGGACAGATATCTGTCATTAGTAACAGAGGTAAACAAGTTGTGATTTTTGAGATATGGAAGCATTTAAGGTGTACATTTTAGCACAAAGTAATACTTATGAAATTTGTTTGCTGGTGGCAAGAATATAACAAGAAACCAAGTAGCTCTTGTAAAGGTATTATTTGCTTTTGGTCATTTATATGCCTAGTATTTACTATTTACTATATACTTTTGTATTTACTGTATACTAGTATGTCCTATTTCACTCTACTATCTCCAACCCTTCAGGAATGTTTCACATAGTTTCAGATGAGTGTGTATGGGTGGTGATAAGGCAGTGCATCCACTGCCTTGTTTTCTGTGTGAGTACTTTGGCCAGACTGTGATTGCTGATCTCTGGGGTTTCAAGACAAATTGAAGAATCAATTTACCCATCAAAATTTGATGTGTAGGATGGGCATATTAGTTTTTTTTACAGGAAAGAACCAACCCAAGATTCTGTGCCCTCCTCCCTCACTTTAATAAGTTGTACTCTGGCTTCTAATTCCTCTATACCTGTTTAATACATTTTAAGGCGTGTGATGAGTAAAACATACTATATTATTGGTTTCCCTTTCTGTTCAGAAGGATCCTTTAGTATTGTTCAGCACTCTGCCTTTTCTGGAAGCATTCTGCATTATCATGGATGTTTCCATTATTCCCAGAATAGTTACCCCCCCCCCCAATAGTCTCAAGGAAGAGGGGATAAGAACTTGCAAGCCAATGCATTGTGAATGCAGACTTAGAAAATATTGAGGGGCCTTGCCTGAGAACAATGGTAAGCAAGCAGCTTGGTTTTCACTTCCACTCTTAACTGCAGTTATCAAATTAGGTAGGGCTTGGGCATGATCAGATCATTTTCAGCCTGAAAAAGGCACCATCACTTGTCATCAAGGCTATGATCCAACTGATTCAGGAGTTTGGGGTGTGTGTGTTGGCTGATGTTTAGTGTAGACCAAGACAGTGTTGGTAAATTTCTCAAGAGATGTACCAAATTAGTCAGGAATACCAGACACTGCATTATGAAAAGTATCTCTGGACTCTAAAGCTAACCACAGTGTAACCTCAGAGGGGTCTGTCAGGACATGATAATGATTGATCAGGTTTTCTCTGGGGATGCTGGAACCTGAGAGAAAATATTTTCATCATGGCCACTATTGGTACAATGGTCAAGATGGACTAGCACTTGTCCCACTGGAAGTATATGACCCAATGATGCAGCAAGGGGCTGAGGATAAAGACTACTGGACTGAACAGGCAGTATAAGGAAGCAGAGCTGAACGAGAACCTGCAAGTGACTTTGGTGGCCCCATTTCCCACCAAAACTTGGTTTAAGTTCAGGTAAATGTGTCACATGGATGAAAAAGTCAAGATTGCTTGTGTGTACATTCACCTCAACCCAGTGCTTGTGCACTGGCATGCCACAAAGCCACAGAGGTCACAAATCCAAAAACCCTCTATTTTAGAAGAGTGTTGATGAAGAATGCTGTTCCTTGCTCGGTCTCTGGGCTGTGTTGTATTGTTTTTATAATACATTTTTTTCACTCTCGTAGGAGCTAAAATCAATGTCCCTCACTTTTGCTGTCATGTTCGGGCTGAGTTCTTACACACTGTTCCTCGTTCAGTGACTCTTCTTTGCCGCCGGTGGGTTGAGATTATCCAAGCTCAGAAGGCCTTTTGTGGGACTGACATGAAAACGGGCTTCGGCCAAAAATACGTGTTCCAAATTAAACATTCCGAGTGCAAGTATTCTCATCGTTCATTGAGTTCGGAATGATATACGGTATATCGGTGGTCGTAAAGGAAAAAAGGGTTACGTGGTGTCGTGACCCCGGAACGTTTTCCGTTATTTATATTTATTATTATTATTATTGTTGTTATTATTATTATTATTATTATTATTATTATTATTATTATTATTATTATTATTATTATTATTATTATTATTAAAGTCCCATTTTTCCGACTCGGGAAAATTGACTTAAATCAGCTGGAGTAATATCAGTTGACTTTTCTCGACTCCGTGCAGTGCAGTTCGGGTCGCTTATCGTTGGGTGTATGTTCTTCCTGTAATTTTGAATTTGTTTTGCAATGTTTTGCGATATTGAACTATTTTCTTCAGTATATTTTTTATCATAGTGGCATAACATTTGTTTGTCTGCGTCCTCAGGAGCATCAGCTACTTCGTGAGGAGAGCAAGCTGAATAGCGAATATAAAATATTTGAAAAGGCAGAGCATGAACTTTTTGCCGCTCTGTCGAACGCTGTTCGAACATCGCATGAAAAGGAACGGGCGCAAGCCGAAAAGACCAAGTACTGGTCCATCATTGGCTCAGCTGTGGGTGCGTTCATCGGCATTGTGGGGACATCGATCAACAACTGGCTGCGCATGCGCGAATTGCGAGATATAGCATCATCTTCAGCGGAGGTTCCCCACAGACTTCAGGAAGATGTCGCAAGTTTAACGTCATCCGTTGAAAGCCAGCAGAGCGAGGTCAAGAGGGCAATCCAGTCAATAGAGGTGAGCAAACCAGATGATGCAAATGATGCCAAATGATGCAAACCAAATGTGTCACCCCGTTTTTTTTTCCTTTTTTGCGGACACGCCTTTCTGCATGTAAGCAGGAATACGTTGGTTAGTTCCCATGAACCTCGTGGTGTGGCTGTGACATTTTTACATAATCGGAATAAACCCCGCTGACCAGGATCTAGCAAACGGCGGGAGCAGATCTTGTTACTGACCTCACAGCCTGGTCATCTACATATACATTCATTGTCAACTTGTGTAGGTCATTTTATGCGGTCGATGTCACTATCGTACGTTTCTAACGTATGTTGCTAGCTTGACAATCATGTGCGGCGAAGTTCAAAGATTTGAGGACATTCGTTGGTACTGTTTTGCGTTTTCGACGGAATCCCAAATGCTACTTGACCAGGGGCAACCAGAATGTTCTGTGATCAGGAACAACGCTGCGAGCAGCCAAGCCCGCGGCCAAGCGAAATATAGATGGCGCTGGATGCCCTTAGCACGTTTGCGTAATGCGACGTAGCTGCAGGTTACATGTAGAAGTTGACTACTCCATTATCACGTTTTCTGTGTACCCGTGTCATACTAAGGTGAAGTAATTTGTTGTCGCATGAAAACAAGCTGCTTCATCGCAGCATTACCTCAACTTTGGCAACTAGGCTGTGAAAACAACCGGATATGGATCCATGCATTTCACGTGCATTGTTATGCATGGTTTCGAAACATGAAGATTAAGTTTACTACTGTTTCCTGAAATGGCGTGACGATACTACGTCATTTGTGATCGTTAGCCCCATTTTCCGTGAAGTTCCCGCTATAAGACCTCCCGTAGTACCCGTTCTTCTATCCTGACGAATCTCGGGACACACTCATCAGTGAGTGACATGGTTGGAAAGTGGTTTTTGTTCATGGCGTCGGAGTATAATTCTTGTTTTGGTGTACAAACTTTGCAAAAGGTAATGCTGGTTTAGGTTGGTGTTCATTGTGTAAGTCAGTTATGACATGATACCTGCTTCTTACTGAATGAAGGCAGAGTCATTTGCTTCCAGAGTTGGAAATTTTTCAGTATGTTTATAATGCAGCTTTTTGATGGAGGCACATTAAATTTTTGGAGCATAAAATGTTTTCGGACCATCTATTTTCTGATGTTCCTCAGCACCAAGAAAACTACATATTTCCCAACCTTGGTGAGTGATGAGCGAATATCAGGCCCGTGCCCTTCCCCTGTCGGCAGGAGTTGTTCAGCGCCCTGCCGCTGGCCAGCGTGAGCCACACGGCGCCGGAGGGCGGCCGGCTGCACGTGCAGCTGGGCCAGCGCTTCGCCGAGGAGGTGGCCACGCAGCTGTCGCGGCTGGAGCAGCAGCAGGCCGGGCTGCGGCGCGACCTGGCCGCCGGCCTCTGGCAGCAGGCGGCCGCCGGCGACAGCGAGCAGGCGCAGCTGCTGCTGCTGGAGCACGAGCGGCGCGTGGAGCGCCGGCTCATGCAGGCCTCCGCCTCGCTGGCCACCGCCGGCGTGGTGTGCGGCGCCCTGCTGGCGGTCGTCCTGTCGCGCGCGTTCGGCGGCTAGGAACGGCTGGTCGGCAGCCGTCGTCAGCGTCGGAACGACCGTGCGGTCTGATGGTGCTCTTCAGGCTGCTGACGTTGATGGTCGGGCCACTGGCGGCCGACGCTCAGGGTCATTGTATTCATTCGTTTATTTCGTATGCGGTCCTCAGTAGCCCTCGACGTCCCCTCACGCTAAGGGTCATTCCGATGTGTTTACTGACGCAGATGGTCAGGTCACTGGGTCTGCTGATGCTGTCAGGCAGACGGCAGAGGTGTCTGGTAATTGTCGGGCCGATTGGTCTGCTAACGTTGACGGAGCGGTGCTGTATCTCGTGACACAACGGACGGGACCGGATGATTCATCTTGCAATCTGACATCAGGACCAGAGCGATTTGGCTGAGTCCAGAGGGGATGGTGTGCTGTGACAGTTCTGGTTTCTTAAGAGGCTTCTAGTCAGGCGAAGCTATGTAATGGAACGTCGCGTGTGATCTTTTCTTTGTTGTCGACACAGCCAGTAAAATTTTCGTAACGAACTGGCGTAATGGCTGCTTTGTTCCAAAAACATTCTGTGATTATGCTTAAAACTTTGTAAGTTGTTTTGTATTGCAGACTATGCGAATATTACTTGCTGACATGATGTTCTTGATTACAGTGGTGCATAAGTGTTCTTGTAAACACAGTATGTTAACTATTTAGGTTCACTTACTGTGGCGAAATATATCATGTCTTTCACGTTTGTCATATCATTGTCAGACATGCACCGTCCGCTTCTATTGGCAAACATCATCAAAAGGTTCACTCCTGTCGGGACCAAAGTCTGTGTGGCCCGATTTTTGGGGGATAATTTCGACAACTGTGACAGAACATCAATCAACTTTGCATATCACTACCAAAGCTTAAATGCTGATTTCTGAAAACGGTTCCGTTAAAATCGTACAGTAAGGATACCTAAAAGTCCTCAAGGCACAGAATACCTGGTGACAATACACAGGGATGTACCAAAAGTTTCGCTGGGAGGGGGAGAAAATCGGATGGGGGTCCTCGTAACCAATGCAACCAATAAGGGCCAATGCGGTTAAAATCACCTTCGGGTTGTAAACAGCCCGCTGGAGTGTAAAGGGGGCCCTGCTTGGTTTCCGCCGACCCAACGGGTGCCCCTTACAGGTCGGCAGGGGATTTATAAGTTTTCTTTACTACTTATGAAATCAAAAATTGCATTTATCGGTAGGTAGAAGATAGGGAGATAGATATATCGCTCCAGACTTTATTCCTTACTTTTTGCCTATCTCTTGTCTATTCCGGCCGTTCTTCTCGTTATTATTACTTATTTCGCTTTAAAACCGCCAGAAAATATTGAATGGGCCCAAACCAACAAAGGTTGGGACCAGATCAACATTGGGTGGGCTAGGGCCCTCTCAAAACAATAAAAAACGACGTCCCTGCCCCCAAATGAACGTTTAGGGGCCCTGCTAGCCTGTAGAGGTCGGGGAGGGGGGCGCTGCCTGTCTGTACAGGGTCCATCCGCGTTATAAAAGGTCCCCGTGGGCCTCTACTGACCTGGAGGGGCCTTCTACTGACCTGTAAAAACGTCCCTGTTGGATAGTAAAGAAACTCCCTGTCAGCTTGCAAAGGGGCAACGCTGTAGCGTGAAAACGTTCCTCCCTACCTGACGGATGCCCCTTAAAGGTCGGTAAGAGCATGTTTACAGGCAAATAAGCCCCTTTTCGAGCCGGCGGGGAGTCTCTGCTGGTCAGCAGGAGTCATCTCACAGACCAGAAGGAGGTTCCTCCAGAGGCCGACAGGGGTCCTTGATGGGCCGGCAGGGGGCCCTCTACAAACAAACAGTAAACCCCTTACAAGCTATCAGGGGCCCCTAAACGTTCATTTAGATACGGGCTTCTCTTCATAGCACACAAAGTCCTTTTGTGTATTCGGAGTACGCGTTATTTTGATCTTTAATGCATTTTTGCATTATGCATAATGCATTGCAATCACTAAAATTTATTTTGGCATTTAAGTTAGCCGTCTTTAATGCTTAAGTTATTCCTGTTTTGCTTTAATTATCTGTTTCGGACAGCGCAAGGCACCTTGCGAGCGTCGAATATTATTCGGTCCCAGGGAGCCCGCTCGGCCGCCTGGGGACCGCTTAACCTCCAGAGGGGGAGGGCATGGACCCTCTGGCTACGCCACTGGCGACAGGCAAAAGTCCGAGGTCAATAGAGCCATTAGAGGTCAGTAGAGTCAAAAGTCAATAGAGGCCAGAGATATGACGTCATTCATTCAGGCAGACTACTTCAACTATTGGAGACGAGCTGACCGCGAGTTAGGCCATTCCTATCGGTAATGCAGAGCCGGTGACCATTTGTAACATGCCCAAAGCACCACAACACCAAAACAATTGAAAGTGGAGGAAACAACAGAAATGCTGTTGAAAGACATCAATGATTGTGGAATGGATTGACTGAGGCAGATCGTGCAGTCAGAATGGCTGCTAAATGGAGGCTACCGCAAACAGATGGTGGGGAGAAAACGCTGGAAGGCCGTCCTAAGGATTTCACGCCTTGGCTCCAGAGAACGATGCATGGTGCAACCCCACGAGCAGACAATGATCTTGGATATTCGAAATCGGGCGCGCTTACAAAGAACAGTGAGCATGATGATGCCTAAAATCAAAATTTCTGTAAAACTGAACAACTTTTTTAAAATAAAAAGCCACAAAAAAACGAGCTGAGCCCTGCCTGGACCCGTGCCTGCTTTCATGTTGATTTTCAGTGTCATCTGTTAGTGTGTACTTAGTCTAAATTCCCTTCCCCCCAGCATGTTAGCATGTCTGTTAATGTAAGTGACCTGTAAGCATGCACAACCAACACCTGCTGATATACACACTTGCAGTGTTCTACCAGACTATCTGAGAAGCAGTAGAGAGCAGACGATGTAGTTTTGTCTGCATCATTCTGCTATCAGTCTGACTCTGCTGCTCTAAAACTGTCATCTCGAGAGTTCATATTCAGACCACCTGAAATACGTTATTATCTTGAACTAGGGCCCATTATACTCTGACTAAGTGATGTGCACTGCAATTTTGTAGTACAACAGAAGATACTGTTGATGCTTTCTGCTCACAAACCATGACATTATCCTGAATTGTTTGTAGGCACTATATATGACTTTATTTTGCAGACTGTTCATAGCCACTTGAGCATGCAATTATTACATAAGCATCTAATTCAGCATCTAAAAGGATCAGATTTCATCACTGCTTGATCTAGATGAATTGATTAAGGCATGTTTTCTTGTGTATTTTTGCTCTGAAAATCACTTACAACATGAGCTACACAGCATTCGGACATCATAGAACAGTTACTGGTACTTCCCAAACCATACTTTGTCATACTTCGAGCACCACCTGTGACATCCCATCATGTTGTTTCTTATTAGATACTCATATGTGTAGGGATTTGAATTGTTTGCCTCTTTCCACTTCTCCAACTCATGCTTCTTTTGAAGGATTTCATGGCTGACAACTTCTGCCTTGAAAGGGAGCTTTCCTGCAACTTCCTGAAGAGCTGGCTTACACTCCTCAAACTCACAGGCACCGGCCAGCTCCACTATCACACGCCCTGCTCTCACTGGAGTGACATAGTGATCAATAGCACCTTTTCCACCACCCATTCTCTTCCCTTGGCCTCGTTTTGTCACAGGTTTCCATGGTGCATCCACCCGCCATACAGCAAACATCCTGTTGACATTCATGCGTCTTCCAAGTGTCATTCGAATCATCTCAAGATGTCCATGCCTGAGTTTACCTCCTGTTAAGGCAATGATCCCATATTGCTTATGCAAGAGCTGATTGTGCACAGTTTCTGGACCCCTCATATCGATCAGCCCTTTTTGAGCCTTGGGGATCTTCATGCCTGGTGGAAACTGTGGCACCTTTGGTAATACCCACAACTTTGGCTTCTCTGGAATCTCCATACCACTGTAATCAGTAGGAGGCTTGAAATATTTCATTCCCGCCACGCGCACATTTTGGAAAGTCATATTTTTCAAGCCATCATGCCTGCACAGAAGCCTGGCTGGATTCAGAGTTCTCAGGATGTTCATTCTTTTCCTCAGTGCCAAAACCTGCTTAAATCGACTAATAGCAGGAAAGACGCCGCATTTCACTGAATCATGAATTCCTGAAGCCTATTTTCTTTGAACTTCAACAAATTTGACACGTCCCTCCACCCACCGCCTTTTCAATTCCCCTTCAGGCGAAGATGCCTTTGCTGCGCCTAAATACCAATCCGGCTCAGCCTTGGGCGGCCCACGCAATGTCATGACAACAGGAATTCGCCACCTTCCATATTTTAGGAGAACGCCTTTAGGTAAATGTATACCATAATCTAGATCTATTCAGGTATCATACTACGTGTACACTGGAAAAAGACCAGATCTGGAACAAATACTGAAATATGGAAGCGTTGGAGGCATTTAGTGTTGACGTTGTTCTGGTAACACATGGCTGTCATGGTGACATTACAGTCAGCGCCTAAACTGTAGGGGAGTGGAGAACGATTGGCCTCTTTAACAGGAAGATAGAATTTCACGGTACTTTTATGGTAAAAAAAAGTTCTTGCATCGAAAATTCCATTGACCTAACATGTAAACGGCTAGCGACCAGGCAAATCCAACGCCCAAGTGACATTATGGAGCTTTCGATGACTAGGAGGCGGCTGTTTTCGACAAATGATCATTACTGAAAACGTATATGGCGCACACGGGACTAATAAAACGTATGATAGCCGTGTCGCGGGCCGTGTCGTGTTTCGAATGGTCGAGACTCGATGTGCATGGAATACAGTTGGCCGGTGTTGGGTACCGGGATAGCTGGAACATCCTAACGGGTTTTTCACGAAAAGGTATCACGAAGACAAAAGCTGGTGTCTATATTCCTTGTTGTAGTCCTGCGCAGCTAGGTACTCAGTTATGTGTTACGAATTTGTTTTTTTTTTTTTAATGCAGCCCTTCATATGTTTTTCGGAGCATCTTGTTGTGCAAAGATGCTTAATGTAGCAAAAGTTGCGCAACAGTGAGAGGGAATGGTACTCATTTAAGCACAGGGCTCTGAATTCCAAGGGTATTTCCATATTTATGTCATGAAGCAAGGTGTTAAGAGGAAGGAAAATGGTACATTCATTGATGGCTGGGGGCAGATGGTTCTAGCCAGCAGCTGACCAATACTGGGAGGTCCTTTGTGTGGAGGAGAGCCAGCCTGGGAAATCATAAGTTGTCTGAGTTAGTCATGTAAGGGATGCACTGGAAGCCTGTGCAGTGTCCTGATGCCTGAAGGAGCCATTTTGATGCAGTCCTGCTCAGAAACTGTTTTACATTTTACTGCCAGAGAGGAAAGTCAGGGGTTATTCCGCATAAAGGAAAAATTAAAAATGGTATTAGCATGCCTGGAACTCAATAAAAGTCAGGATTGGAACAAAGGATGCAATGTATAGGGATAAGATGGCAAATACTCAGCTGAGCATGTGGTCCATAGATTTCTGCACTGAAGCAGTGTGTTGTCTGGTCCTCATCTCCACATATGTGACCTGACTTGTGTTGATTTATGATTGATTATGTGGTTTTATTGCATAGTCTCTGGTTAGGTTGCAGTTATGTAAAGGAATGAAATTCTGTATTTTTTGCAGTTTCTTGAAAGGAAAGGCAGCAACACCAAAAGACAATGTAAATGTTGGGTATTTTCAGAAGAACTGAATTTGTTTTGCAGTGCTCAAGTGCTTGTTTTGTGTTTTCTTCAAAATTCCCCAAACTTTGTTCCTTCATTTTAGCTTCATGTTCACAGATAGAGAAATATGTCATGCACAAACACATTTCATCAGTAATTGTATAGTTATGTATGAAAATCACTTTGATAAATAGCTCAAAGCAGCAAAACTCAGTTAATTCCTGTAGCTGAAAAAGATATGTCAATCATGTTAGAAGTCACAGTGCTCATTGCAGCATTGCATAGTGCCAGAGATTTGTGAGCTGCAAAGTTTGCATTTCTTTAAATATTGTTTGGGCATTGGCTGCTCCTCCCCACTGATCAGCATACCATCCTTGCTGAGATTTTCTGTCTTGTTTTGGAATAATTATATCTAGTGTGCATAATTTGGTGCACTACCCTAGATCGGCAGCACCCACCACTCTACCTGAGTTTGAGGGTTTGTGCACTCGCACAATGGCACAATGCACCCTGTGCTTCCTGATAACACCTTATATGCTATCATTATATACTGATCGGCCGGGAAACGTGTCATCCCTTCCACTGTGAATGACCTCGCAAAGCACTGCTTAAGTGACTGTGGCACTTCCAATACTTTCTGTTGCAATACCCTCTCTTGCTCACTGCAATGAAATGAATGTTTGAAATAAATTTGTTGATAAGAATTCGAACGTCGCCTGTGCCATCAATTTTTTCCATAATACGGACGGGTCAGAGCTCTGGCATGGGCCGGTCAGAGTTTCTCTGGCTGTAGCTCTGTTGATTGCCCCTTTGATGCCATCAAAGACGTTCTTTCTGTGAGACACCCCAAAGAAACGTCAGTCGCAGTCCAAACCGAAATCGTCGTGATGAAAACAAATGTTGGCGAAGTTTAGTCGGTCTTTGTGCCGAGCCACGCATCCGTCCGAAATGTAATGCATTTTGTACATACCTGGGATCCTCCAGAGCATGGAACTAACTTCTCAAGGAAAGTGTGAACCGTGCCCGCCTTATGCTTTGCCCCATCCGTATTGATATCGATATTACGCAGAAACTTTCGTGGACTACCGTGCATTCCTCCTGCTAATAGGCGACGTATGGGTATACCGCGGCTAGGGTGACGTCAGTGGAGGCCCGAGGCTTGGTCTTGCACGATGAATGAACGACTTTCCGAAGAATCGTCTACAACTACCACTTCTCCCGTAGGATTTTCCAGATTTTTGAAGACATGGCTTTTGGTTTTCGAAATAAAGTGGTATTTGGTTAGTCGAACTATGCTTTGACTAAGTTTGGCTGAGAAATTTTTCCCTTACTCAGTGTGGTCGACCGGTCTCACTCGCACTCCTCGATGAGCTACAAAAGGATGGTCACCCGCGTCTTCCGGGCAGCTGCTGGATCTACGCAGTATGAAATCGTTGCTTTCAGTGTTGTAGACAGCATTGTCCAAAAGGTCGTAGTAGGTCAAATCTGTGACGCCGAGAAATTCTATCATCAGTTAAGCGTTTTGATGATGTGTTCACACACATATGCTGTGCGTACTGCTGCTGCTAACGAACTCGCAGTGCTTTGGTCGAAGGACAGCAAATGAGGAAAACCCCACCAGTGAATCCTCACAGTTGTACGACCGATTAGTTTCTCAGAGATCGTCCAATATTAAACGTTTCAGCAGTTTCTCCTTTGTCGCCGTCGGCATTAAAACGACGATACAGTCTTTCACCCGGGCACATTCTCCGTACCGCATTTACTTATAGAACTCAAGTGCACGACGCTTTGCTTCCAAGCTCACTCGCTGTTCTTCACTGAGTCTAGGTACCTGCAGAAGAGTGCCCATCTCCTCTTGTGCTGTCTGGCTTTTCGTCACGATGTATTTATTCGTTTCAAAAAAGCTGCGGTGCGTTCGATTAAAAATGAGAAAAAAATGTGAGGATTTCAACCCGATAACGAAAATTGTTGGTCCGGTAGAACTCCGCTTTCAGGTCTTGGAATACTTGCAAGCATTCCCCAGCATCAGCGCTGTGTGCTGATGTGTTTTGTACGGTTACCTGAGAAGTGGCAATTAGTCTGTATTTAATTGTCACGGAGCGGCAGTCTGCCGCGCACCGGGTAAACATACCCTATTCACCTGGCCGGGCTGGTTTACAGCACCGCGCCGTGAGTGACTGAAATTGGCTTGCATCTGCCCTCGAAGAGTTTTTAACTTCTGAGTCAGCTTTTGAGTCTTTAGAAACGCATTTCAATTAGCCAAGCTACGGTGATTGCAGCTGATCAAGTGGATGTACCCACTTTGTGGGCCTAATGTTATGTTAAAATGGGCCTCCAGTTATGCTAAAAAAAACACATATTTATAGAAAATATTTGTGTTCCAAAAGTTGTTCATGCAGAGGCAGCTTTACAAAGTCAATTGAGAAAAAACAAAGGTAATTTTACTTTCACTTCTTTCGTGTCGGTCGTGTCAGGTCACGGAGGTCACGTGGTCACGTTGTCAGAATTGCAAAATGATAAAATCTGGGCTTGTCAAAATGCTCATCAGTTTACTGTGAACCAGAAAATATGTATGTCTTCTGTGGAGTCAAATATGGTCATGTACCGTGACCTCACGCAAACACTGGAGGGGTTAACTCAATAACCGTTGTTCCAGTGGAGCTGGAATTTCCACAGCAAGATTCAGGACAAATGAGAACCCTATGAACGCATTTTCATCGAAATCTGAGGTGCACGGTGTTAATCTGCGCGTTTGCTGGTCGATCTGTCGTGGAATGTCCGATCTGTTACGTTCTTGGCAGATAAACATGCTACCAAGACCATATAGAGGATGACATCATTGTCAGTTGTGAGCCATTGCTCGCCTAACGAGTTTTTCGCCATTAAGTGTGTATATCTTTGCGTTTTGTCTTGGCATGTACAAGAAAACATTGCTGTTTTCTTTCATTTCAGGTGCTCTTCAGTTGTTACTATCATGGAGGACGAGTTTGAACCTTTGGATCCAACTCTGAAGAATGTGATTGACCAGAAATCCCTGAAATGGATTTTTGTTGGAGGAAAAGGTGGTGTAGGGAAAACGACTACAAGGTAATAAAGCAGACATAATTGTAAAGAATGGCTGAGCAAGCCCTGCGGACGCTATGATTTTGTCAAAACCCTTAAACATTTGGGCCGGAGGAAAAGTTCTAACAGTTAAGTCTCGGTTCATATCAGTTGCATCAAAATCGGTCCGAAACATCAGGGATATAGTAAGTCGAAAATATCTACTTCCGATTTTTACCCCCTGTATCCACCCCGAACAACATTCCCAGTTTTTTTTCCATTGCGATGTAGTTTATGTCGTGGTAAGTCGATTGTCATGTTTTGCGATCAAGTCGGACAGCTAGTTCTCGAGATTTCAGAGGTGAAGGGCCATCCCGGCCTCCCATACGTGAATGCGTCTATAAGTTGTGGGTACGGGAATAGGGTTAAGGAGTTGGCCAGAAAAACCAACTCCGCCATTTTGTAAATCTTGAAATTTCTGATGTACACGTTTGCATATTTTCACGCATATTTGGTTAAGGGGTTTCTTGTATCCAGTTCTTTGTAGGTAAGTGTTAAGTGGAACTTAAATCAAGGGAATGCATTACCATCTACAGTCTGGCGGGAGTTATGACTACATCAAGAAGTTTTATATCATTATCTGATGTGATAATTAAGGAAAAAAAGATGAAAAGAGTTATTCCACAGAGCACTGTTTGGGAGGGAATGAACACCGGCAGATTTGGGGGTATAGAGGTACACTTTTTCTAGTCTGCGTTCTGTGGTATTAAGACTGAGCCATCAGGGCAGTTAAGTCGGAATATGGTGGATATAGGGAGGTGGACACAATATCACATTCCTAATTTTTGGCAAATTAAACTCCAGTACCAGGGCAACAACCACTTGGCATTGTTTTAGAGGCATCTTGCTAGCTGTGTTAAAATCTCAAAGTTGAGACCTGTCCTCTAACCGGACGGGGAAAATCTGTCCCATTCAGTCTTCGCACTGGCCGGACTCCCGAGTGTTGCTAGAATTGATATCACATCCCAAAGGAAGAACTGTATTCCTTGCTCAACTCTTGATAGGATCATCAGTTTTTGTACAGCCCTTGTTGTTTTTCCATGTAGTCTTTCAAAGGATGGGTGAGAAAATGACGTGTTTTTTCCACCAGCGAGTTGTTTCATCAAATGTAAAGGAAGGTATTGTGTAGCGCAGAATTCCTCTTTGTTCATGTATTCCCATATGTCATACCTGCTTGGCCGCTGCGGAGAGAGCAATGTGTGTGTGATCCTGGGATTTTACCAAAACATTGTTATGCCCAAATTGGCTGGAGGTTTTAGTCTCAGGCCAAATGCTACAGTTACCCAGTCCTTGCCACACACCAGCTTCTGATATCTGACGTTATCTGTGTGGCCTCCACCATTTTCACTGGGTTTGGCCATGTCTGGCCATATCTGTATATCAACCTCATCATCTCTGGCCTGTCAGGATTCAAAAGTCCTTACTTCTCTGTCGTTACTTTTTACCATTGGTAATACCAGGAACTCTGAGGGCTGACATTTGTTCTCGTGGTTGTATGCCTCTCTTTTGAGAACTTTTCTCCGTATAAAGAAAGATACGGAAAAGGATATCACACTACAGTATTTCTTGATGAACTTATTGATGTTATCCCATTCACTTTGTCTGTTTGTAATTTCAGTTGTAGCCTGGCCGTGCAACTTGCGAAGGTCCGTGAGAGTGTCCTTATCATATCAACGGATCCAGCTCATAACATATCTGATGCATTTAATCAGAAGTTCACCAAAGTACCTACCAAAGTCAATGGATTCGACAATTTGTCTGCAATGGTAAGTCCATTGAAATGTTTTCTGTGACTGTTACATTCATGTTGACTGCAAACTAGGTGACCTCAGAATACAAGTCTGTGTTTGCATGTTTGTTAGTCATGCTTTATGTGAGATTATTCAGTAAGAGACATTAGCAAATGATCTCTTGTAAGCTGTACGTTAATTTCATGCCATTGAAGTCTTTGACTGGTTAACTGTATGAAGCGGCTGGCATGAGATTCGACCCAGGGGCTGACTGTGTGACCAGCGCCTTGAATTCCAGCAGTCGTTTGTGTGCTTAACCTGTTACAGCTTGGGATGCTTCACTGCATTTAATAGTCTGGGGGGGGGGCAGCCCTCACGGATTAACTCTAGTCTCGCGGGGCCTCAGAGTTCGGGGTTCGCGAGGTCCCTTGATTTTTGGGCGTAAGTCTAAAGCCAAAGGGCATGTCGATCACCTGGTCTTTGGCCAATGTAGCCTAGGTGTGGACATGGTGTTCTGTCGAAAACCGTCCATGACCGGACATTTTTTAGTCTGGGGATTTAAAGAAGAGATGCACATTATGTTTCATATTTGCCTAAGTGTGAAATGCACTTTTTCGGGGAGTGTCGATGGCCTGGGGTCAGGCGAGCATCCATTAAGCTTTCCGTATAATAAAATCACAATGAATATGATTCGTCATTTACATATCGGCCCATAAGGGACGAATCGCCTCTAGTGTCCGGCTCAGTGGTCGTGAGAATGATGAGAATTCAGTTCGATGAGGATGACGTCCGATTGTAATGTCTGCCCCGTTTGTAGGAGATCGACCCGAACGCTGGCTTCCACGAGCTGCCTGAGGAGTACTTTGAGGGCGAGTCGGAAGCGATGCGAGCGGGCAAGTCGGTGATGCAAGAGCTGTTGTCGGCGTTCCCGGGTATTGACGAGGCCATGAGCTACACCGAGGTGATGAAGTGAGTGACCTGGTCAGCAGTATGAATGTTTTGTGCTTTCTATTGAATGGAAGTGGAAATTGAAGTGGCCTCTATAGACATCGACGCCAGTGGTATTCTTACTTTTGCAGATGGCAACTTTCTGCTTTTCATTGGTACAGGCTAGCGTTTGTTTGCTTTTCTGCCAGTGAGCAAATTTCTAACCACGTTGTGCCTTGCTGACGTTCGAGCTGCAGCTATCACAGCGTCTTATCCGGAGATTGTGTGTTTGTGTCGCAGTAACTGTTGGTAAGCAATCTCGCAAGCAGCTCGGCGCGTGCTGTTCTTCCAGACATATCCTGCATCGTGTCCTGCTTTAATCCGGCTCACATGTTATGTCTGTGCTCAGTTCCAGCGGGCTAACTCCATTGCTTTGACGGGAAAGGCTGAACTACTTAAAGGCCACGGCCACGGCTTTGACTAGTTCAGCCGCGTTGTTGTGCTGACCAGATGTGGATCCGCGTACCTCCCACGGGTGCTAAACGCCTCATTCGTCCCGCCAGGCTGGTGAAGAACATGAACTTCTCGGTGGTGGTGTTCGACACGGCGCCAACGGGCCACACGCTACGCCTGCTCAGCTTCCCACAAGTGGTGGAGAAAGGACTGGGCAAGCTGCTCCGGCTCAAGAACCAGATCAGCCCTTTCGTCTCACAGGTCGGACGTCGGATGGCCTTGACGTGCAGAATTTTCTTGTGTAGCGCACTCGGCTTGTAGCATTGTGGGCGACAGGTGTTCGATGGACTATTGGCCGTGGTGGCCTCTGATGAGGTCAGACATAGGTGTGCTTCCACAAAGGGAACATGGCATAATACTTTTCACCAGGGTTAAGTCACCAGGGGGCTAGACAGCTACCATTTGCGCGGCTGTCGCAGTCAAAGCCGCACGGTTTCTGTGGCACCCGCGTGTAGTCATTGCGCTGGTATGGGACGAATAATTTTTCATTCATTATGGAAACAAATGTTGCAGTAATTTGCGCATTTCTCATTAGTAAGACCTTGGATACTCCCACTCATCCGTAGCCTCACAATTTAAAGATTCGCGAGATGAGCTGTGTTCCTAAGTGAGATCTGTTCGATACTTTCAAATGTTTGGCTGTATCGTAATTGGGTCGGGGTGCCTTCACCCCCTACAGACGGAGTAGTCTCCTCATGTATCACGTGCTTTTGACGATTTCTAATAATTCCGTGCGTTTCTTTGTGTATATTACACCTTTTTTCATATTTCGGCTATTGTGCAGGCATGACGGCTGTTAAAAAAGCTATTCAGTACACAATTTTTTTACTGTAGTTACATTTGATCTTCACTTTATTGGAGGCTGTGTAATGAAACTGCTTGCTCGTTGATAGCTCAGTACCTTTTTCATGTTTATGCGTGCTAAAGCTGACTATCACTTGAGGTTGACAGTGTGCTACCCCATCGCCAGTAGGTTAACACAGTAGATCAATAGGCTACTAATCATCTTGAGTTTATGAACCACATACGTGCTGGACTTTCCGTGGTCCGGTGCTTTTCTGCGCCGTAGTGTAATGTTACAGGTTTCAACTTGTTGAATGTCAAGAATCCGACGAGCAGTTATATGTCATGGTGACATTTAATGTGCAGACGATGACAAATCGCTGTTGTGCACCTTTCTTTGCTGACGTGTGTACCTTCATTTTCTACAGGTATGGTGCTATTTGCTTTTACCCGGATAGTGGTGGCGTCCCTGGTGTGTTTTTCCAATGGGTACCAAGAACGTTCGGAATGTCACGACCCGTGGTGAACTCTGAGCCGGACTTGAATCGTTTCAAGTGACAACCCACACTAGCAGCGTCGACATGCGACAATGCCAGGCGAAGACAATCGAAAATTCTCGAAGCCAGGCGCTCACGCGTCCGCGCAAACTCCTGCCGTCCGGCGTCGCGCTGCCTGGCTCCGGCCCGCCGTTCGCGCGCGCCGCCGTGCGTCGATTGTGACGGGGTTCTGGCCGGCAGATGGGCAACCTGCTGGGCCTGAACGACTTCAACGCCGACGACATGTCCTCCCGGCTGGAGGGCATGCTGCCCGTTATCCAGCAGGTCAACGAACAGTTCCGGAATCCGGTGAGTGAAGAGAGGATAGCTTGTGTCAATACTCAGCGTAAATCGTGTGTGGCGCTTAAAATGAGTGGTGAGCGCTGGTTGGTAGGCCTACTTGGTATTTCGGTTGTTGCGGTCGACTATGCCACACTGCATGCCGAACGGCCCCACACTGCTGAGAAAAGTTGCCGCATATGGCCGTTATGGCGGATTCGTGCAGCTCCCCTGCCGGTTTTATGACACGAGCAAGCGGAAATCCGTGTAGTACTTATGATTTAGTAGTACTAATGATGTAGGTTTCGTCTCTGATTTATGTGAGTCGGACGCTGCTTAACGTCGAAATTAAGGGCGTTGTGTAATTTTGAACTGTCTGGTGGAACTTTTCGTCCACCAGAGACATGATATCGTTCTTTTGATAAATGTTATTGTGGTGCTTTTTGTTTGAATGTGGCTGATTACTGGTCTTTTTGCAAAAATTTGAAGGAAATAGTAAGAATAAGCCACATCTCTGCCATGTGATTTATGCGTCAGTCTGGAAGGAGCCATATCAGCGTCATAGTTCTTTTGCAGGCTATGGTGAGCTCATGTTTGCAAATATTGCACATCACGTAGTTTTTGGGTTTCGGGCAGATTTAGTAGAAGAAATTATCCTCAAATATGTCCCATCGATATTTTTTCCCGGTTAGTAGGTTTGTCACTAGTTGTACTCAAGTGTTTTTTTTTTCAGTAGCTCAACAGTATATTATTGATTCCAACGTGGTATCTGGCACTGGAGGCACCCAAGGTGTATAAGATTCAGTGCATTTGATTGACCTGGAACAGCAGGGGCTATCACATGCATCCGATGAGTAGCTGTCTGCCTTGTAGCCTTGGCCAATTGGGGCGGGACTGTAACCAGTCGCCGGCCTGATGACGATGGCATCCCCCCCCCCCCCACGTCTGATGGTGACTCCTCACCGCCACAGGACCAGACGACGTTCGTGTGTGTCTGCATCGCTGAGTTCCTGTCGCTGTACGAGACAGAGCGGCTGGTGCAGGAGCTCACCAAGACCGGCATCGACACGCACAACATCGTGGTGAACCAGCTGCTGATGCTGAAGCAGGGCGAGCGGCCGTGTCGCATGTGCGCCGCCCGCTGCCGGATACAGCAGAAGTACCTGGACCAGGTCAGTGTGCGCCGGCTGGCGCGGCCACACGGAAATGGCCAATACTGGTGATGCTAAGGGGGGCTCTGATGTGATGTGTCTTTCTACGCGATGTAGATAATGTTTCGGTTTGAATAGGCTTAGGCAGGCAAACAGCTTAAACGTCGGCCGCTGGGTGATTTTTATTCAGGGGTCCATGTAATAGTAATGTAGTGCATGCCGCGAGTGTGCGGGCAGTCTGAGGTCTACTGGTTTGAATCGCCTAGCGCCTTTCCGTTTCCAGCTGCAGTGGAGTTGTGATCCATAGCGAGTCCGTTGTGGAGCACCTGCCGCCCCCCAGCCGCGGGTGGCGTCTGCCCACCTCGAGCGGCCCGCTCTGACGCCGATCCGCCTGCCGCTGCAGATCGCCGACCTCTACGAGGACTTCCACGTCACCAAGCTGCCGCTGCTGGACCACGAGGTGCGAGGCGTGCCGGCCGTCACGGAGTTCTCGGCCAACCTGCTGGTGCCGTACCAGCCGTGACCGGGCGGGCGGGCCGAGCCGCGCTGCCGCTCGGCCGCCCCCCTTCAGACTCTGCCGCGCCGCCGCCGCCGCCGCCGTGTCCCCCGCCGCCGGCGGCAGGCGGGCCCCAGATCTGATGTGCAGGTCTCGTCATTCGTCAGATATATTTCAACACCGTACATACTGTTTCACGCACTCAGCTGTAGGGATCGTTCGATGATTGGCTTGCGAAAGAGGGCAAGGGCTGCAGCGCTGCAGAGATGCGAGCAGGCCTGGAAATTCGTTGCTTTGTTCGGGAAGATTTGAAGTTGAAAGTGGCCGTCCGCTGTTGGAAATGCATGCTGTTGAAAGCGAATCAACTTACCGCACAATAACTAACGTAAAAGGCACCTTTACGTTTCTCCTACATGGCCGCACAGTAATGATGCGGCCACTTGAAATTAGTGGTAACTTCCTGGGCCAGGGAATGTTCGGTCATTGGCCTGGCGTCGCACGACGCCGAAATGGAAGTAAGGTGCCTCAGTTCCTCGCGTCCCGACACTCCCGAGTCCCTCAGCTGGCGCGGCGCGAGGCCATCTTTTGGCGTCCATCTTCCGGTCGGTACGGCAGACAGGTGGTCCGAGGGAGGCCGGCGGAGGGGAAGAGTTCCTGCGTTGTCGCGGTCTCAAGTCCGGCCGGCGTGGCCGGCAGGGCGCAGACGAGGCGCGATGAGCGGCGAGGCGCGGCGCGGCGGGCGGCCGCTACACCAGCGGGTTCAGGAACGCCGCGAAGCCGACGCTCGGGATGGAGTAGCTGCTGCACGACGTCAGCTTGTTGCTGCAACGTGCGGAACGACGTCAGCATCGCAGGCACCGGCGTCGGGCAGGTTCAGGAAATGAAGGCATGTGACACGCAGTATGCACTCTTAAAACAAAATACATCACTAACAAACGTTTTACGTTAAATTCTCCTGAGAAGGATTTTACGTTAAATTCTCCTGAGAAGGAACTAATCAGCAAAGAAAACGAGCGCAATAGGCTGGGGCCAACAGCTGTTTTCCGTGTCCAGCGCGAGGAAAATAACCGATCCCGTGTGTGCGCCTGCTCGCGTCTCCTCGGCAGGCCGACGTACTAAAAGTTGGGCGTGTAGAATGCGAGCGGCTGGACGTCCTGCAGTCCCGGCACGTTGTCGCACATGATGCGGGCCCAGCTGCTCTTGCGGATCTCGAACAGTTGCGCTGCGGAGGTACCTCTCCGTCAGATTGCGCTTCTCGGACAAGGACGGGGGAGGCGGTTGGCTCGCCGTAACTTTGCACCGTACACAAACTTAGCATGATCCTTGGGCGCGCGGTGCAACTCCGAAGCGAATGCAGAGCCGCATAGAAAATGTGACGAGCGGCTTTAGAAGGCGGGTGCAACCTTGACGTTCATCAGATAGCTTCAGTCGGCGGGGGCTGGTTATTGAAGCATCCGCTGGCTCCTAGCAGGAGACTCTCATGGAAAAGGATACGGCCGTGGCGTTTTGTGAGGACCAGGCTCATCCACCGACCTTTTGAAAGAATGTGATCACGTTGCACAGCCAGGAAGTGGGCAAATGCCAGGCTTATGTACACGGGGATGGGGCAGGGGCGAAGTTCCCCATACTTTAAAATCGCAAAACTGTTTAATGCATGGCACGGGCAGAACCATCTCGACATCTTCCAGTGCCTCAACCCCGCGCGCCGGCCGCCGGACCGTCTCGAGCGCGACGCTTGTCGCACCTTCCGTGAAGGAGTGCGGCTGGCCGCCCAGGTCGTAGAAGTATCTGTCGCCCTTCTTGAGGCGGGCGAACTGGTCGCCGACGATGCAGAGGAAGGTGTGCCCCAGCAGGGCCCCCGGCACCGGCTTCTCGGCGATTCCCGCCACGAACAGGTCAACGTCGTCCACCGAGCGGTAGATGGAGCGCATCCGGTCCACCACCTAGCCAAAACCGAGCACATCCGTCAGGCGACAAACGGCGGAAGGCGTGACGCTGCACACGCGGTGAATGCCTGCGGTGCACACGTGGTGACTGACGCAGGGGAACGGTGCAAACGAGGCGCCGCTAATGGAGTGTGTTAGCACGTGGTGAAACCGGTTTAGCACTAGTATCGAAATGGATCGCAAACGCCCGAGCTTCGCCCAACGAAACACTTGTGCTTTCGCGCACAGACCACGGGCCTCTGCAACCGTGCGGATTACAGGGGGCGTTATCTGCTAATTATCACGTTCCCGACGCGGGGGCCGTCCGGTCCCTCGATCTCGCCGACACTGGGCGGCGTGCTCACGTCGTTGGGGATCTCGCCATAGAGGTCCTCGAAGCGGGAGGCGCGGCGCAGACCGCACTTCTGGCGCATCTGGTTGTAGGAGGGGATGCCGTGGTCGCGGGCCCGCTGCACGTTCAGCGCCACCAGGTCCATGCCCTGGCCGCCGCCCGGCGGCTGGAACAGGTGGTTCTTCACGTCGTCGATCACGCTGAAACGGACGCCCGGCACGTTGGCGGCGTGCGCGGCGGAGCGGTGGGCAGGCGGAGACGGGCGCCGTGGCTGCGAGTGGGTGGTGAATGGAGGCACGGCAGCTCCGCATCGTCACGAACGAACGCGATGAATGTGCTGGCAAGGAGCAACCAGCGTGCCTGATTACTGACTTGTCTGGATATAAACGACAGAATTGTAAACAACCACCCGCTGATGGCTGTAATCGGCCTCTGTTTTTAAGACATTAAATAGGTCATGACTGAGGCGGCGTTATCTTTAAACTGGTTCTTACAAATGACAGATGTTGAGTATCAGGTAGCTCCTTTAGTCTTCGAGACTTTCTTCATAGTGCTATATGGCTTTGCACGTAAAAAAACAACAAATAGCACCTAAAATAGGCTGTCCGCCCCACAAGGCAACGTTGAAGACGCTTCGCAGGCACGGGTTGCAGCATTGATACAAATTTATACCTGTTGGACTTGCATCGATGCCTCTAGAGAACCAAGGATGAAATAGACATTAGGCTGAATGCTGGGATTCGGATGATTCGAACACCTCTGACTATTCGAATGAAGCGTCATTATTGCAGTATTGCTATTTCATACTGCATTATTGCTATTAAAATTAATTAGTTCGGCAATTTTCCCCAGAATGTCAGCCAAACATACAAACATTCTCATAGGTACATTTATCGGGATAAAAATTTATGAAACTAAGCCAGTTATGTTATAAGGAAGCAAGTAATGAGCCACTACATAACCTCAACCTAGTGTGACTTCCACGCGGAAGATTGGGAAATTGGACAAGACTGGTACTGTCAGTACATAGCTTCAGAGGCGCAGCCAAGGGGGCCCGCTTCCTCCCCCCCCCCCGTTAGGCCCACATTTTTTGTGCAAACCATTGCACATCGTCTTCCCGGCATTTGGTATGATTTCAGTTCATAGTGAACTCCGGGCTTCCTCCGCCCTTAAAAAAATCCTGGCTGTGCCCCTGCACAACTTCTTCACCAAACTGCAAATCCTCCCGATTTCCACGTTCTCCTCCGATAATCACTCCTTCATTCCAGTGATGTCACCCTTACATCATCAACATATTCGAAGGTGCCCGGTTGAATAAGAAAAGCATCATGAGCCTTCTGCAGCCTAGACAAAGTTAAAACATCTTTCGATTGTGGAAGGTAGTGCCACTCCTGCTGTAAGCCCAATACTGAACATGCATTATTTGAAGCGCACTTCAGCAAAGGTGTAAATATCACGACTCTAAGATGGTTCGAGTGGCATGACTGACTTTTCGTCGAATCGCTGCGCCCTCTGCAGGTAGAAGCCGCGGGTGACCGACTCCAGGATGTTGGAGCGCTGACTCAGCAGGCTCGGGTTGTTCAGGACGTCCCTGAGCTGGATCGAGCCGCTCTGCGACCGGCTGTCACGGAACAGACTGCCGACACCACGGCAGTGACGTCACACAAACGTCACACCGCGTCCGGCTCAGGGCCGCCGCCGAGGAAAACGGCTGACGGCCCTGCGCGGATGACGTCGAACAGCACAGTGACGGAACGGGTAAAGACGTCGCTGAGCACAATAACGGTGACGTTATATAAGTTTCTAGTTTGATTCACCGTCTGCTATCCCGGAATGTGATTCTCAGTTCGAACCTGTTCCGAACAACCAAAGGCCCTGAATCGCCGGAACGGAGGTACATTGTAGCAACGCGCGCCGGCGCAGTGACGTCACGCCGACACGTAATTACATGCTCATGCACCGCAAACATAGCTGCCAATTACGCCACCGGCTCTCGGAAGTGAAACTCGACTCGCTGCGGCCGCGTATGCAATAGGGAAAATCGACACGGCGTGGCGGCGTCGGACGTGCGGAACGGTGCAAGGTCGGCGCGCCTGCCAGCTTCACGGAGGTCCTTTGCATGCAGTCCGCACGAGATCCATGTATCATCAGCCATGTATCATCAAAAAGCACGCGTGAATTTTTGACCCGGCAAAGATCTGACGGCGAGAGAAAGCCATCAAAGTGCGCCTTCTCGGGCAGCATCTCACCTTCACAGCGAACGCACCGGCGATGGGGAGAAAGGCGTCCAACATGTGCTGTCACCGGCCCATGACGCGAATACATGAATTCGCACTTCACACCGCCCTCTGCGGGGGGCCCAGAAGCCGCACTTACTGAACCATGTCCTGGATGAGAGTGTGGCCGAAACGGAAGGCGGCAGTGCTGAACTCGTTGTTGATCGACGGGTTGATGTCGGGCCGGTAGTCGAAAGAGTAGCCGCTGGCCAGCGTCTTCAGGTCGTACACGTCCATGAACTGCCGGCCTGGCAGCGGAAAAAAGCAGCAGTGAGCGATCCGGTTCGTTTTTCTTCCAGCTTTTGCCGATGAACACTTTTACTGATGTGTTGACAGCATCGATAAATAAACGAGTGGGGACGCGTTGGGTTCCTTTCGCATGTTTTCGACAAATTCCCATTAGTTGTTAAATGTCACTAAACAACTAATGAAATTTTCACTAATGTTAACTAATGACTAACTAATGTCTAACAATAATTTTTTCGCAATTTATAACCGTACTTGTATGCAGAGCTTTTGAATCAAAACACTCAATATCTAGTTTTTACGCTGCACTCAGCTGCTTCCAGAATACTGAATCAGCGTCCAGCATACCTCTTCCGTTTGGTTACTACGTTGGTGATTTCGTGGTTGACCTAGAACAACGTTAGGTTTGACCTGATATGAAGTACGACCCGATGCACAATAACACAAAAACGGTTTGTCAAGAACTTAACAAAAGATATCGTCCTGACACACACGTATAGAAACAGGGACCATGTCTCCCATCTTTTCGGGATTTTTAAACTAAACCACACAGCGTTATAACGAAAGACTTCCGCAATGTCCCAAATTCGTTGGCTTTCGATCCCCTTGACCGAAACAACCATGCCCGCTTACACGGCATTCTCTTAGTCAAGTAAACATTCGTTCTGTTCGCATTTCTTTGTCCGTCATTTGTGACGTCCGCCACGTTTTCGGAGAAAACAGAAGAATACTTCGAACTTGGAGGCGGTACTGAAAATTGCGGTCATCGCAACATTCTGCAGCAGGATGAATTCCAGCAGTTTTCCAGCGAAATCTGTTGGCTCTCATGCGTATCGCGTGTCATTTTCATAAATCCGCTACCGGCGACTGAAATCGCCACAACCTCTACCCCGCAACCGGCCTTCCAGCATCATCGCGCTGCGACACTAAACAAACCCGTCCGCCCCCAGCGCTGCTGCTCCACCGTCCGCGGCCGCTCACCGAGAATGATGGGCAGCCACTCGTTGTAGTTGATGTGCTGCCACTCTGCGGTGACGATGCGACGCGCCTCCTGGTACAGCTGCTCGTCACTGAGCTGACGGCCCGCGCGGCGCGCCTGCTCGTCCAGCGCGCGCGCCACGCGGTTGTGCTCGCGCATCCAGATGGTGTGCATCACCGTCAGCTGCAGGTTCTCGTTGACGCGCACGTCGCCGGCCTTGTAGCACTCGGCGCCCTGCTCCTTGGCGAAGCACTCCTCCAGGTCGGTGGTCTCCAGGGGGAGCGTGCCCGGCTGCGACTGGCGCAGCTCACCGCCGCGGAAGGCCCGCAGCGCCGCATGCTGCTCGGCGTCCGAGCCGTAGATGTGTGACGCGTCCATGTAGTGCGTGAGCGCATTCATCTGCTCGGTGTAGCCGAAGTTGCAGTCGGGCCGCGGCGCCGGCAGCGAGCGCACGAAGTTGAGGCAGGTGCGGCCGAACCTGCAGACGGCGTTCGGTCGGTGGTGAGGCGTTTTGGCACACAGGCCGAGCCCACCGGCTTTCGAGCGTTCCCCACGGGATTCAAACGTTACCCCTCCCGACATGTTCATAATGAAACTGCTCCTGCGACTCTGCCAAGTTGTGGCGTCATCTAACCAACCCACTGTCGTAGTCCAAGGAAACTCCTGCGGCGTTAAGCCCTGACTCGAAGGCCACGAAAAGATCAGGGCGTGCCGTTCGATAGGACACTGCCGAGGCGAACGAGGAACGCAGAGACACTCACTTGGCAAAGAAGGGATCAAACTGCGACACCGGAATGGGGAAGCACTGCGGATGCCGCAGGTCCACGGGAAGGTCCCGGCCGTTCTCGTCGCAGCACTCAATGCCGGCGCGGCCCTCTGAAAACGAACGGAAGCTGTGTCAAGCTGTGCAAGCCACAGACCAAGCTGCCACACACTACTGACAGTCCTACGTATTTCCAGCTGATGTGCAGTGAAGTCGCATCAGACAATCGGGACTAAAGTTCTTAAATATGCATCGCATGGCGGAACATGCAAACTAGTCCCGACTCCCGATAACCTCAATCGCAGCCTTCTAGACGAAAAGTGTACATGTACACCGCGATAAAGGACAGGAGCTGGCGCCAGTACATTCGTCTGCATTCAACCGGAGGACGCTCCGGTCTGAAGACCACTAACCGAGCCTGAAGATCGGCGAAATGGAGAGGTCGTGGTCCAGGAACTGGCCCCAGGTCATGACGCTGATGGTGACGTCCGGGTACGGCGAGTTGGCGCTGCTGGTCACGATGTTGCTGACGTCGCGCGCCGACGGCAGCGCGCCGCCGTCCGAGGCCACGCGCGGCGTGAAGATGCCGTCTTCGTAGGCAGGCGCCAGGATGCGCTGCAGCGCCGTGCGCGACATGCCCCAGGTCGGGTTGTCGATGTTGTTGCAGCTGCCGTCGGCGGTGCGGTACGGCGCGTTCGACGAGCAGCGCGGCGGGGTCGGGCACGTCTGGTTGATGATGGTGTTGAGCACGCTGAACTGCTGCAGGCCGAAGCCTCCCTGTTCGGGAGTCAGGCCGAACCTGCGGACCGCGGGGCGGCGTCAGGCCCAGCAAATGGGCGCCGAATGACCTTGTAGTCGGTGCGCCCCTAAGCCCCAATAACCAACCCACCAGGCCCAGCAAAGCTGGCGGTGAATTCACGCCGCAGCCATTTCAACGGCAAGAGAAATCCCTGTAATATTGGCTGGTTAATTTAGATGAAATCTCCTTCGCCTTTCATAGTCGTATGCTCGCACGCTCTGAGTTAAAAAGAGAAAGAATGCACTTTAATGCGTCACGTAAAGGTCAAATAAAATTTTCCGCTTGACCTACGCTGAATTTCAGTTGCCACACTTCCTGAAGTAGAACTTTGCAAGGCAATGTCGTCCTTCTAGAAGCATGCGAGGAGAGTGTCGAGATGTGTTTGTAGCATATCAAGTAGGCATCTTGTCGCATCTCGTCGCATGCATGTGACGCGACAGACACATGCACCACTCTGCCCCAAATCGCGCCGCGACTGCGCCCCCGCGCCGTCACTCACTCCTGCAGAAGGCCGCTGCCGGCCTCCGAGTTGAAGAGCGCCCTGTTGCCGAGCTCCAGCGCCTTCTGCGACGTCTTGAAGAAGTTGAAGTGGCCGGCGTCGGGTGTGTTGGAGCGGACGACGATGTTGCGCGCCTGCAGGTTGCGGCCCATCTCCCGTTGCCGGTCCACAAACTGGATGCCCTTGCGGCAGGCGGAATTCAGCTGGTTGTTGTCGAAGAACCTGGCGGTTGAACGAGACGGGGTGTTTTATCCTGGACCAGGATAACGTCGGGCGCTATGCAGCTCTAAAACTATTGGTGCGATGGGCAGCATTAAGAGCGAGTCTGTTTCCACATCTTTTTAAAGAAATAGAATAAAGTTTTTTTAATTTAGACATCGGATGAAAACATGCAGATCACGTGGTACTGTGCGAAGCAAAAAGCCACAAGCGATTTTTTTATGTTAGTCCAACAAACGTCGAAGCATGAGCATGATCGCCGCAGACACTATGTAATTTCCCTTAGTTATGAACGACGGACGTTTTCCATGTCTGATCGATATAATCCTGTGGCACTATTCAATGACTGAAAATTTGACTGCACCAACGACTTTGCCTACAACTCATGAGTGGAAGGAAAAACTAACACTGTTGTTATTTATAGTCGCAATGTGCTACCTTCCTGACTCTTGTGCAACTCTGCAAACGTTGATCAGCGGGCTGTTTTTCACTCACCGGATAGCAACGTTCTTAAAAGGCTTGGTAAACGGGGTCCGGATGCGGTTAGCAGGCGATGCTGAAAAGAACGATGCATCGTTAGTGCATTCCAAGCGGTTAAGGTAAAGACGAGCAATAATCACAAAGAAATGTGCTTTGTGGAATGCCGCTTGTTATTAATGTTCCAGACAAATCTGACTTAGTTTTATAAACTCTTTCGGGAGTGAAGTTTTGCGTGAAATGTCGAACGTTATCTGATAGAGCGAATCCTTTCGGGGTACTTTTTGTGAGAACCAGTTCGTGCAAAATGTTGTGAACAAATCTTCCACTACACCTCACGTCTGCCTAACACTTATGTCGTTGGCATCGTAAGCTTTCGGCTGTCATTATTTGAGTGATGTATGTTGAAAGTGACTTTCCTTCTAATGACACAAGAGGAAAAAGAAAATATTTTGGGAAATTCGCCTTTGTTCTGAGGATAGTTGAACTCCAAGGCAGTAAAACACAGAATGCCCAAGGGATCATCCTATTTAACCTTTACAACAGAGCTCACCATCATCATGGGAAACAAGAATTGCTCTAAAGGTGATCACAAAATACTGGATACGCTTGACAGTATCGACGTGTCATACTGGATAATTGCGATACGTTTACATGTGCCATTAACGTACCGTGTGAACCGATTTAACACTGCGGCAATCACACGATAAGATCGTTGAAAAGGAATGGAGAATCCAGTGTGCTATTCTTATTTTTATGTACTTCCTTGCTAGTCCGTGAAGTCACACGACGTCGTATACCGTAACAGGTTCGTGATGACACGCTCACGCCATTTCATATTTGCCGTTTTTCATTTCCGACGTAATGCGGTATCTGGGTCGAAAAATTGTCAAAAAACCGACATTGTTCCAAATCGGTGTGGTACTTCGTGGCACTGCATTAAAAATTCCTACTGAACGCTCAAGACGAGGTAAAAAATAATAAACGCGTACATCTTTCCAAATAAGCGCTTATAACATAAACCGAACTGAAGTTCTGACCAAAGCGCGATTTTCGGAGGACAAAATCATTGACGCTGGCTTTAAGCCGACTACATCAAAAGGTGACTGACTTGTAGCGCATCGCAAGTGTCACACGCCACACTGAAGCCCGACCTGCGTGAGGGAAAACATGCGTTTTGTGTTATTGACACAAAAATGTATGAATAATCTTTTCACTCAAAAAGCTTCCAAATCATGACACAATCGTGATTAAATGTCACCCATTCATAGTCACAACGTCGCTGGGACCATAGATAGATTTAAAAAGGAATGCAACATTCTGAGTTGCTACCACGACATTCATCAACTGTCAATGGGATTTCGTATGGTAGTTTCTACATTTATGTATACTGCCTACATAAAGCCTACAGATGATAATAAATAGAAGGCCATAATTCTGTTTATAAGTGGAGACCGTTACAATGAACGATATCTATAAAAACGTCATCACTTCCAGAAATTAAGACTTAGTACATTGGCTACGCAATGTCATGCTCGATCTGTCGCCATGAGACGCGTCAACGTATAACTGCTGGCTGTCTTCCGTCATCCGTCCCTGATACCCCGTAGCAGACGGACCGACCAGGAACTGGAGTGATTCTATCCGCATTAGGGTCGGTTTGACATACCGAGCACCTCGTGCTTTCACAGCGCCCGGGCTGGTGCCACGTCAGTGCCGACGGCTTGAAGCAGGGGCCCACTGACAGGCTGCTCCGAGCACTGCACGTGGCTGTGCTGGTAGCAGCCTGGGTTCGGTTTATGTGTGCAGACAGGCACTTAGTGATGCTGTTCCCCTACGCGCCACCACTGCATTTGCATGGGGACCGGATTCTAGCCGCGACGCGTCGTTGGCAACAGTGACTTCAGCCGCGGTGAATCGGCAATTTCTCGTGGCGCCGGGCGATCGACCCTTTGTCCGACGCGTCCTTCGCCATCCGCTTTGTCGTCCCTGCGGCTTCCACGGGCGGCTGTCTTTCAGTGCCGCTATCGTGAGGCGCATCTCTGAAAGCCGCCGGGCGGCCGGCGGAAGGCCGCCACAGTCCGGACGCCGGGCCATTCAACCTGGCGCGTGTTTTCCCCACCCCGGAGTTTCCGCCGCAGCCAACCGTACGCCGAACATGCCTAATCACCTACTGCGGCTGGAGATGGGGAGGCCGGTTCACGGACGCGTTTGCGAGTACCCAGAAGCAGACACTGTGACCGGGGCGAAATTCCCGACGCTTCGGTGAGTCCGTTTGAACACAGCAGTGACCTCGCCGTCGGCAGTGATAAGCCCTGTCAACGGTTTTCGGCACTACAGGCACTAGGGTCGTTTGTAAGCATCCCCTTGAGCTCATGGGTGTGTGTTTGGGGTTTTAAGGCGGATCGACGGCTGGGTCATACAGTGCCTTAATGGCACGAGGCGTCCCGAAATGCGCGCCCCAAAATGCCGGACTATGGCGGCATATGTATATCGACTGTACCCGTCTTCCGGTGAGCTTACGGTTCGCCGACCACTTGAATCTAAGATAAATTTGTGACGTCTCATAGTCTGCAGTTATGAGCAGACCGTGCGAGTTCTTTTGCTAACACCAGGCTGTCAGCTCGGGTAGCTCCATTAGCATGGGCTCGAGCATTTTCATACTTGGCAGTGGTACAGCCAGCTGCGGCATTTTCCATCCGTGAGGCACTACAGGGCTCAAGTTAAAATTATTCAAAGTCGCTGGGTGTTGAGATCCACATCCAACGGTAGGATGCCGCCAAGTTGCGCCATCCTACCTGTCCTATGAGATGCTGTATCATATTTACGAGAGCCTTACAGGACATGCTCTAGAGAGCTGACATGCTCTAGATACAGAGCTGAGTGGTCAGTTCGAGAGTCCCGGGGTGGAGTTGCCGCTGCGGATTTTGAAGGCCGGCTGGCGGGTCCCAGCCAGGCACGGCGGCCCCAGCCGGGCAGGGCGTGCCCGCCAGAAGGTCAAGAGACTCTGGCAAATCCCCCGCCACTGAACCCGGCCGCCATGCGTGATCGGCAAAAGGCCAACAGCAGTGGAGCATTCCCACCTCCGCGTCACGACTGGCGGGGAGCGGCAGCAGCACTGCACCCCCGACGAGGTCTGAAAGGACACCAGAACAGCGTCCTGCATCCTGTCGCCGCGGTCTGATGGGACTGACAAAACCGCACCACTCCAGGGACATGAAACTGATTCCAGAGTTTCTATAGACGTATTGCTTTAGCCTGCCAATCAAATTTAAGCTGCAAAAAAGAAGTTATACAAGTCGTGGACGATTGTCGGCGCTCGCCCGAACTTTCGACGCCAGTTTTTGAGTCAGTTCCGGAGCACCACCACATGCTAAAGGAGAGATCCCGAGCAGCGGGAGCTGACGAAAGCGATACACAGCGGGAAGGAGCACAGGCGTATTCCTCCTCCCCCCTCCCTAGTGGGCGTCTCTTGAAGCAGCTGTGACAGTGGGTCGCCGAAGTAAGCGACAGAGAGAGAGAATTTGGTGCCCTATGGGCGACGTAAAAACTGCCAACACTGACACACAGAAACCCAGCTCAACTGCATGCCACCGAAGTCAAGTAGAGATGATTCAGCGCAGGAATCACCAACTGGTTCCGGCTCCACCGGACCCAACAGCGCTGTTCCGGCGCTGGTTAGGCGATGGTAGCCTCCCTTCGAAGTCGCAAATAACTTCGCCTGAATCCCACCATAGTTGCCAGCCTCTTCTCGAAACCTGCACTCTTCCAAACTGGCATTCCGACCGCCGCTAGCAGCAACAGAGGGCCGCCATCACCCGGCCAATTTTTTTATGGTCGTCATCATTCAGGCCATCTTTCTCTCCCTTTCCTCGACACAGTCAAGCCACACAAAGGGCCGGGCATTGGGTTCCCAGCCTGGAAAACCGCGAAATGTCGACCTCATGTTGGCGCCAGCAAGGTTAGGTCAGCTGCAGCCGAGACAATAAATCCACCAGATACCAGGCCGCGCCACCGCTGAAAGGCCGAACATAGAGCGCGACAAAAATCGACTCCGGTGAGCTCACCGGCGGAGATCTGCCGCCCAGCAGGGCTTCAGCTCGCCGAAGCTGAGCTTGGCATGACTGACTTGTCCACCAGGTGGCCTTCGGATCAGGATGGGTCGCAATCCGGCAGAGAGGACGCGTTGCGGTCAAACAAGACTGCAGAACAAATCTCGGACCGAGCTCTGACGGCGTTCGGACTGAACACGCTCGAATCAGCCGGCCGCATTGCAGAAGCGCAGCCGCAGGCGCCCGCAGGGTTCCTCACAGGGCTGCCGTTTGTCGGCCAGTGTAGGTCTCTCCCTCACCTGTGATTAGCGAGTGCATGAACATTCCTCTGCTCACGTAGGCCGTATTTGCCTGTGACGCTAATGTCTCGGACTGCGAACCAGGACGAGCGGACCGCTGCTGCATTTGTTATATGTGTGGTTGTACATGCCCAAAAACGCTGAACTGTGTCAAGTGAATATGTTTCGTAAACGGGTCATACGTGAGGTGAGTGGAGTGACTAAGACCCCTGTCCCTCACGTGGTATATCTTTGCATCGTGACCTACCCATTGAAACGTGGAACGAGTCCGCTCAAACTGAACAAAGTTTCCTACGGGCCAACGTCACCCTGGGCATGACTTGAAAACTACACACAATTTTGTCCGTCAGACCGAAGCCACTGAACAATGGCAGCCTCATGACTCCCATTACCAGACGTCATACAAGGCGAAGAGATGCACGCTTACTGAACGTTATTCATGACCACTCTGGGTATTCCTTCAGTTCGAAGCGCAAATCTTATTAAATATTTCCGTGTCGGGTCAGATGGTTGTTTCTTTAACACCACACCAAAACTCATAACAGCGCTAAACAGTGGTGTCGAGTAAGCAAGGCGTCAGGCACCTACGGAATGGAATAGGGTTTTTGTTTTACGAAGGGTTCAAACCAATCATGGCATATGCCAGCCTGTGACGCATTGGGGATGTGTGCACGACTCGTCGTTGTACAGCACTGGCAAGCCTCCATTGGAACTTGAGGCCGGCAAACGCCTTTCTCAGCGGCATTCGGCCAAGGCCCCACATGTGGCGGTTGCATAAGGTATGCGTCTCACCTCAGTCACTAAGCGTGCAAACTCTGCCTTTCTGCAGACAATGTTTTCGGATCTCATTATCCGTTCCCATGCCCGTGAAGGACTGAAGTTATTACTGATAATTGCCCGTCCGGCGCCCGAGGCTTGCAATAAATCGCATGCGAGCTCGCCCGCAGTTCACGTAGACGGAAACGGCTACCGTCCGGTGAACATCTAGGACACTATGCACCACATGAGCCCTGTTGCGTGCTCAGCGCCCGTGTCCGACACGTTTTTGGCAGCCGTTCCGACACCGGAACGCTTGAATAAGCCATGAAGCAATCGGCTCAAACTCTGCAGCCGGCGGTAACCTGGAGCAAGCTGGCCGCAGTGGCGAAGCGCGTAATCCGCACCGACCGCGCGCTTTGTCTCCACCTCGGCGAGCCCTCTGTCGCCACGCGGGACCACTGGGTACCGCCGCAGTGGGCGGCCGAGTCAGACCCTTCGGTCCCTCGCGCTGCCGCACTAGACTCCAGATCGTGACGCGCGAGGTAGGCGGGCCGGCCGGCGGCGCCGCGTCACGAACTCCAGCCAGGGAGCCGCCGCCTGGCCCGCGCCTCTTCCGGGAAAGGCGCCGACCGGCTGTTCACGCGGCCGCGGCGGAAGCCCAGGGGCGCCCGGCGAGCGCGCGCTCACGCTCATTGAAGAGCGGCGGCGGCGGTTGCAGCGCAGCCGCCGCCGGCCCGGCTCACGCCGCACGCCGCCGCGTGACCGGCGTGACTGGTGTTCAGGAGCTGCAGGACGGCGGTGCGGGTGTGGGTCGGACGGCGCCAGCTCCGGTCTGGTGGCTGTTTGGAACCGCGGATCCGATTAGCAGAGGGAGGCCCGACCATTACGCGAGACTTGGATATATCAGGCAGCCGTGGCCGTCGACTCAGGAAGCGGAAGACGACGTGCGAGGCAGGCATGCAGCTCAGCAGAAGCTGACCAACAAATGATTCAGCGTCGCCTCCTCGTCCGAGACAGTCTGAACTGCGAGCACAGCGGACACTCACCGAACCCACTGGTGAATCCGGGGGAGACATGGCCCTTCGGTTGAAAAATCCGGGGCCGACACGTCTTTGACGCCCCCCCCCCTCCCCCACTACACCTCTTTAGAAGAAAGTTGCAGATATGCTGTTTTCGAAACAAAAATTTGAATACACATACGCCATTGTAAGAAAATGGGAAAACAAAGCGGCTGAAATCATAGAAGCGGTAAATATTTGCGTTATACGGATGGAGATCTCTCCCTCCTCCAAGCACAAGGTCTGAATCCGCCTGTGGTTAGACCTGTCAGGCTTCCTGTGGCTTCGTGTTTTAAAGATGACGCAAGTTGAAAGTCGTTTTGTTCACCACGTTCATGAGTTATCTTATGATCACGGTAACAAACAAGATGATTAGGATTTATTGGGAGGATGAGAGACAGGTTTCAACAATGACGCTTAACCTCCACTTAGGTACATTGCTTTCTTCCGGAACGACTGGAATAATTTAACCACGTGCATTTGAACAATGCGGAGGATCATTGTCCCCTGCGGCAGCAGAAAAACATGACAAAAAAACCTGGCCATGATCGTTATCAGTTCTTTGGTAACATGACAAACATGACACATGAAGTTGATCAACCGAAACCACAAGTTCAGAATAAAAATTGTAACTTTTAGGAAAAAACATTTTTTGCCACGAAAACAAACATAAACCTGACATACCTTTGTGAATAACGCAAAGATTTTGCGGATAAAAATGTTTTGTTGTGATATGATGATGGTTGCATAACAACATAACAACAGTTATGTTGTTATGTTACAAAAGCGGATGTCCATTTTTCCTAACGACAGCGGACAGATCAACACAGTTTCGACAAACTCATGGGACGTGGCGGCGCTGGGGGCGAAGGGGTCGTTCGCAGCGTCGTCAGCGGCGGCGGCAGCAACAGCGGCGGCGCCCGCGTGGGTGGCCAGGGGGCGGGGGCGGGTCGTGCGGCGCGCGCACCTCGGCCGCGCGACCCTCACCGTCCCCGCCACCGCCGCCCGACGGGCGCGGTGGCGAGCTTTCCCAGCGCGGCCGCGCGCAGCCGGCGCCGCCGACCGCAGCGGCAATAGCGGCGCGCGCGCGCCGATCGCGATCCGCGGCCGCGTCACGAGGCCTGGTTACTGGCGCGCCGGCGGCCAGGCGGCGCCGCCGCGGTCACGGCGCGCCGGGTCGAGGTCGAGTTCGCGAACGTCACGCCGACGGCTGGCGCAACCGGCGGCACCGGGCTGCCGGCGGCAGTTGCAGGAACCGCCGGCGGACACCGGTTAGTCACGTGGACACGTCAGAGTGGTGGGTAGAGGGGACCTGGTGCGGACCCTGCTCGCCGCTAGCCGCACCCTTTCGCCCCCCCCCCCCTCCCTGCTTTCTGATGTCCAAGATCACGTCCGCGCGGGGCTACCGCATCCGACCGGTACCGGATGGTGCAAGGCCGGGAGACGACGTTTAAAAGGCGGTTGCTCGGTAGTAATAATGCTTAATGTATTATGCATGCTGCGCACGCCAAACCGAACCGTCCAGAACTCACAGAAGTTGAATGAATGCATTTCGTTAATAACTGCGAACACAAAATATCAATGACATCGAGAAAACAGTGTTGAGACGCAGACGTGGCACCATAAGGTTTCTTCATGTTGATGTTTGTGCACCATGAAGACTTAACGTCATAAACAACATTGTGCTGGAACGAGCTCATTTGTTTAAAGCAAACATAGTGATGTTTCGGCGAACGTTTGCACAAGTGTCATATCGTTCATATCTCTTACTAGCACACCATTGCCTTTCTTTTGCCGGGGCGAAGTAACCTGGCTGCACCATGTTTCCGTGAGGAATTGACGCAATGAATGAAGCAGACAGAGAAATCAGAAGTATAATACAGAGAATACAGAGAATATATATATATATAATATATAATATGTAACAATATATATATATATATATATATATATATATATAAAGAGAATATAATACAAAGAATACAGAGAAATCTCCGTACGAGCGCATAACTGCTCTTAACTGCTACCCTTAACCACCATCAGTAGTCAAATTCAAGTGTTCCAATTTCTGTTTCATGTTACACATATCCAAATTCATGTTCATTGTTCAAGTCCTTTAAAAAATATCGCGGTGATTCAGCAAATTTGGAGCTGTTCAGTTTCTGTCGGATTCCATTTTCCTTATATTTTCTGTTTCCTTCATTATTCAAACATCGCCATTCCGTCAAAAACCATCATGAGGTCAGTTTCTTCAGCATAGAAGCAGTTTTCAGAAGAGTCGCGTGCTTCCTATTTCGCGACCCTGCCATACGACTTCTTTTTTTTAGCATACGCGCAGCCAAGGGGGACGGGGGCCCGGCCCCCCTTAGGCCCGCATTTCTTGCGAAAACCATAGCACATCGTCTTCCCGGCAGGCGGTTTTCGTATGATTTCAGTTCACAATGAGCTCCGCCCCACCCCCTTAAGAAAATCCTGGAGCACCCCTGTCTTCTAGTGTCATCGGCTGAAGACCGCCAGCATTAACGGTTTTCGCCCATAGGCGGGCCCAGGGGCGCAGTCAGGACATTTTTAAGGGGGAGCGGAGCTCATGGTGAAATGAAATACGAAAACTGCCTGACGGGAAGACGATGTGCTATGGTTTTCACAAAGAAAGTGCGGGCCTAAGGGGAAGGGACGGCCCCCGGGCCCTTTTTGGCTGCGCCGGTGGGCGGGTCGCGCGTTGCCACATACGCGACCCGGGAAATGTCTCCAGATTTGATTGTAAAAACCTTCATGATTAACCGTAATCGCATCAGACTGATACACGTACAGTCATGTTATATTTTTTAGGAATTTGCGGATTGGTCACAGTTAAAAGGAGTTCCGTTGCTAAGGACACTTACTCTGATGTACGAGTAATTCCTTTGGCTAACGCACAGCTGCTTCATGACGGGATGGATAATGATGTTTTTTCGAATATAATAACGAATTTGCCATAAGGATAGGAACAAGCCTCGTAATATATTGAGGGTGCAATCCAACTTTAATTGACATCATTTTTAAAGGTGGCATTCCATTGGCATCGGATTTGGACGGACAGATTCATCTTTCATCAGAAGACCACTTCACAGATATTTTTAAGCTGTTTTTTTTCCTATTAGGTAGGGATCAATAAATGCCAAAAGACGGGTCGTCTCCACTTTGTTGCTTCAAAGGCATTTCAGTCAACCTTGCTCAGAGCCGCGGGTCGACGTCCTGTTTCGCGGATAGCCTATTGTTAGCAGGGATGCGGTCGGTCTGTCCTTTTCCTGTTTTGATGCCGAGTCCACCCCGGCGCGGCCTCCGCGTTTCACTGATGATATTCGCGGAATCGTCTGGCAGAACCGGTACCTGTCGTCGGACGGCCGAATCACGCCGCGTGACGCAACTAGTGACAAACACCGTCACACAGGGCACAAGGTCCGGCACCGCACGACGGCGATCGTTTTGAAAATCGGGGGCAGAAGGGGTTCAGGAGCTCTGCAAGCGTCTGGCTTTTCCCGCATGGACAGTTTCATGTGCAAATACCGTATGCAAATGCCCGTTATCAGTCCATCAGTCAGTAAGTGCCGCCTATATGGGGACCGGCGCCGCCTCGACAGCGCACGACTACGCCGTCTGATCACTTGAGCGACCCTGACCCGTCCCTGGTTTTACAATACCTCACTGTGCTTGGCGGGCGCGACCCAGTTGCGGGAGACGAACGAGAGTGCCCACGCGGTGGGGGGCAGTCTGAAGACGTGCTCCGCTTTGTGGGTCTTATGTGCGCACAACATTCGGAGAGGCAGTCAGGGTCACGCAGCCGCGGCCACGGCCATTGTTGCTTGATGCGAATATCGAGAGTCAATGGCCCACGTTATCGCCGGCGTACATTCAGTAAACCTCGGACGCTTCCGGCACCATGTAACGTGCAACCTCGTCATTGCATACTCCCGCCGCATAATCACGGCAAATGGCGTGCTACTGTGAAGTTTCTTAAGAGGAATGATGCAAGTTTATCGTTCTTTCGGCAATTGTCAAAATTTGAGCAAATTAAGTCCGGTAAGCTTTTCGCAACTCGATATTTTGGAGGTGTATAGGATCTTTGTGTCGAAACGTCCCTTGCATCACGGCCGGGCCGACACCCATAGTGAGGCAAGTGAGCACGCCCTCATCCTACGCCTCATTTCATCGCGTTAGCGGCATTCGCGTCCGCGTTATCAAGCGCCGTTCACGTGCCGAATGTCGAAAGTTCACCCCTTAATGACGACTTCAATCTCAGCAAACGACCCTTCGGCATCTCGGCGGTGTCAGAAAGGAGCTCCCGACAGAGAAAGAATGGGTCGAGCTCACTTCTCAAGCTCAGCCGCAGACGACCTCTCAAGATCATCATTCTTCACTGATCCGCTTCACTTTTTTCGTCGTCGGGTTGTTGATCGCCTGTGCCGACAGCCATCCTTTGTGACGGAGTCGGCGCGCCCGAGGACGGGGATCGAGAGGTATCCGGTTACGACAGTGTCCCGTCCGGGCGCCGGATCAGACCCGCACGAAGCGCGCCGCCGTCGTGCGCCGGCGCCGCGGTTATGTAACCGTGACCCACGCCCGGGTCTGTCGATCGCTCCGGATCTGAGTCGGCGCGAGGCGGGAGGGCGGCCCGCCGACTCCGCGCAACATCGGCGTATCTGTCAGATCAGGTCGACCTGCGCGGCGCGCCGCGATCGGCGCCGCTATCTATCAAGTGTGTTGCGTAGTTCGATTTCTTGGCGGACCGGCTACGCGCGGAGGGCGTAAGAGTGCCGGGGACCGAAAGCTCCGGCTAAGTAAGAGACGCTAGTCAAGCCGCCAACGCTGTGAGCAGCTCACAGAAGCTCAAGGTCTCGGATGCAGCGCAAAATATCCTACAGCAGCCGGATGTCCGGTACGGTATGCCGGCGGATATCGGTAGTCAGCGCCATAGCGGCGAGTTTCGGAACTAATCGCTTGAACGCGGCGGCATGTGGAGGAAGCGCTCTGACGAGAATGAAATCTGTGGTTTGCAGAGGTGTAATCTCCGCGGGGGCTGCGAGGATTTGTTCCCCGCAGTTTTCCAGAAGTGACGATTAGTTCTCCGTTATTTTTAAGATATCAAATAGGTATTTTCCATTGACAGCAGAATGTCTTGAAAGTTGAAATCCACCAAATGGGATTTTTGATCCGTACTTTGTCATAGAACGCCCGAAAAAAAGCTGTTTTTAACCCCCACGCTGCCTGTTCTTGGTCGACTGCAACCAGCTTGCCCCTCCCCCCTATATCTGAACCATGGTATAGTTTTTCCCAAATCCTACACTCTCAAATTCCGTTACTATGTTTTTTTTTGCATCGGGAAGACGGAAAAGTAGGCGGAATTTTATCATTTGCGCCGTCCGGCAAAGGTGCCTTCATGATTTATCTACCCTACCGCAGTATTCAGTCGGCTTTTTGAGGAAAAGTCCACGTCACTTTGAGATTTTGTATGACAATGTTGGCTAAATGCCCAATACGTTGACCATTAAGCGCACCGCAGTGACGCGTGGACTCACCGAAATCAAGTTTGGTGAAACAAGATGCGCACACATTTTCTGGTCCTGAAATGCATGCGGTTTGAGGCGGTCTGCTTTTTCTGCATTCTGAGCATGGCAAGAGATCCAGGGGAAGTCCAGACCCGCCCCCCCCCCAGTATTTAGGAATTTTAACATAAGGCCTGTGGCAACGGCTGGAAAGGAGCGATCTGAAATCCTATGTGGTTCCCCCCACAGGAATTTTTGGAGATTTCCAGCCATGATTCTGAGAGAAAAATTCCACGTCATTTCTGGACTGAAATCAAGAATACCAAATGAGTATGCGTTCATGCGATGTGAATGCTACCTTTGCCTTTCAGGGATGCTGTGATTTTATACATGGCCCTATTTTATACGCAACGTCTGATTTTTAACCATTTGCACGGCAAAATAACCGGCACATTTAATGACTGAATTTATTTAAGTTGTAAGCTTTGGTTGCATTAGCACGAGATGTGTCATGGAACGCCATTTCTGGTGCGTCGCTGCATTTCGTTACGTTTCCGAAGCCACAGCCGATTGCCGCATGCAATGAAGAAATTTGCCGTAACCTTAATTCTTGCAAATGTCAATGGTTTGTTTCCTCTTGTTCGTTGACATGTAGGTGTGCTGGATTATAGGGTCTTACTTCATTCCTGATTGGCACAGGCCGCTGAATTATACTTTGTAAAAAACTAAGGGTTTTAGGAAACCTTTGAAGCGGGAGCCTTTGAATACCTTCAACGTCCTGTGCGCGCCAGCGCTCGTCGTGGGCACTTCAGTGGGCTGTGGACCGATCTTAAACAGTGCTGCGGTGGGAACCAGATCAAGTGAGAAGTTCTGTCGATTCAATTTTCCAGTAGATACTTAATTAAAGTTACCACTTTGTCATAAATATTAAACACAAATATAGCAGATTTCGAAAGCTTTTTGCACAACGTACAGCCCAATATGAAGTTGTAAATCCCAAAAAAGTCAAGTCCTTGGCCTGACGATTTCAAGTCAAGTTCCGAACATTGGCCTCCATTTGTCGGTAATGTGGTGCAAACCCACCACTTGTAAAACGTTTTTGATGTACAAAGAAAACACTCTTGATGTAGTGGCAGCCGGCCGACCATTGGCTTTGGGCCATATTGCAACAACAAGGCTTAGTGTCAGGCAGATACGATCTTGATATTGACCGTTCTCGACGTCTAAGACGGATCACGAAGCATTTAATCCACCGCAAATAAACCGATACCTCCAGGCTTCCTTATTTTTCCGCGTGTTATTGCAGTAACTTATCTAAATTCACTAATACCTTCGTCACGCGACACCGAGACCCTTGAGCTTGACGAACAGCAATACCGGACATACTTCAATCCCGGAAATATCATCAACCTAATCTTACGTCTGACAGGTCCCCTCTGTTCTCTTTACACGGCCCCCTCCAGTTGATCCGCTACAATAAAAATCCGTGGTGACAGAAATCCGTGGCTCTGCCCCTAGCGGCGGCGCCACGAGTCTTTGACCGAGGGGTACCATGAGGAGCGCAGCCCAGACGATGAGGTGTTGGAAAAGGACCTCCACCAGCGGCGTAACTTTGTTCACCTTTGGTATGGAGCCCGAAATTATTGGTATGGAATTCCATGCCAATATTTTGATTTGTTCATATGTTTTGTTTTGTAAAATAAAGTTCTGTAAATAAGTTATCAGTGTCACATTTTAGGGTTCACTATTTTTTTCCACACCAAAATTTGTCCCGATTCCGCACCCATGCCTCCAACCCCCTCCCAAAAAAACTGGGTTTCTCCCCGAATTCGGGTCACAATGACGGTAAAAATGGCAGACACCCTTACAAAAACTTTTGTGTTTTACCTAGCAAAATAAATGGCCTTTCGCTGTCCACTACAGGTCCTTGAAAATTTTGGAGCCTGCCTCGTCCTCCGAGCAACAGTCAGATTTCCTTGATCTTATTCGCGAAATCACAGTTTGTCAGAATATATCGGAAGTTAAATTTCGCCGGAAAAATGACATCTTAAAAATTTTGCTTTACTTTGCTACTATGCACCGGATTTCAGATCTCTATCGAAGACGGGCTGTTAATCATCTCGCACCAGCCAGTTCCGTTAAAATAACTACGCTTCCAAACTCCTCGATATCTAAAAAAATCAAATTTTTTCCTTATCCAATAAAAAATTCTAAGAACCAATTCCAGGCTTTACCACAATATTTCATTCACGAATTACGATTACTGTGGGGTACTGGGCATAGGCATTACTCCACAATCAAATGACTGGGGGGGGAGTGGTACCGCACGTAACCCACGGTGGCGGCGCCTATGGCCCCCACCCATGCTCGTCCCGTACAGCTCTTCGTTCCAACCTGTCGTCAGCTGAACACTAATGCGGTGTAAAACCATGTCAGCCAGTGCAAAAACGTCGCCGGAACAACTACTTGGCACGCTCAGCCTGGCCCATGTCGCTGAACTCGCACAGCGTGATTAACGATTAGAGACAATGCAATGGTGATTCGCCTGGTTTGCACCGTGAGCCCTTTGCAACGCGGACATGCGAATAGAACTGCACTGCCATAATGCCCTGCTTTCGCCTTTTGGTAGGCAGCTTTGATAAAGAATACTTTCCTCTTCGTCGCGGAAATAGGCTCGCAGCTTGCACGACACGTCGCAGAAGCAGGGTCACAGAATGTGTGACTTAGTAAAAAAGTTTCGCGACGACGCACATTTTATTTTGTTTACATAATTCCAGCATGCTTTACATCAAAACATTTAAATTAGGGCAGAGAGGTATGAAAAAATATTGTGCGCCCCAAACGCGGATGCCACTACCCAATTCTTTGCCATTTTCCCAAAAGGCGTTAAAAGTTGAATGTCATTTTCACTTAATTTTCCCCGCTATCGTTAATTATTGTATATAGCGATTTCACCAAACTCTGAACGAATGGAACATTTGTTAATGCCGAGTTTCACCCTTGTGGGTGCCTAGGTACCCAGGAACGTAAAGAAAACCTCATCCAAATTTTATTAAAACGCGTCATCAGTAGTTTTACAACCTAGGTGTGTATCGCTAGATAAACTCAGGGAAAAAGAATGAAACGTATATTGAAATTAAGAGCTAGAGGTATACATGACAATTAAATAATATCTTACCTTCAATCATTTTCAGTTTCGAGCAATATGAGATACTACCTACAAGTTAAGTCCAACGCTGTCTACAGGTTATGGTCCCGAAAGCTCAAGTGCCTACACCTACACTACAGCGCGAACCAGAAAGTGCGTCTAGAAGGGCTGGGCGTGTCAAACGGAAGCTGATGGTCTACGATGACGCACAGAGGCGGCGTCGAATGGGCTGGCACATCCTTATGCTACGATGAAGCTTCGGGTGTTACAATCGCCCACAGATGATAATAACAAACACACAAGAAACACAAGTACATGCAGTCAAAACGCTCGATCACAATGCAGCCATTTTTAGAGGACGTACACAATGTCGTCGGTACTCTTGTGAGGAAGCGAACGCCAACGACGCTGTCCCGCCAGCCTGTCGCCTCTGACCTGGCCACAAGCGTTCCGCCAGACAAGCGCCGGAAGGCAGCGTGCAGGCGGGCTAACCTTGGACGGGAACACTCACCGCTAGTGTCGCCCCCAGAGGAGCAGGGACCGACGGCAGCGCGATGCCATGGGGTGTGTGCAGACAGCCCACAGCAGGTCAACGTACAAGGTCGCGTCCGCAGCAGAGGCACATCACAGTGAGCACATCGCGCCCACGGTAAGGGTACATACCGGTGAGCGGGTCGCGCCGACAGCAGAGTCCGCTTGAGCCGTCGCCGAGGTCGCACACGGCGGCCGTCGTCTGCGGGCTGGTGCCGGACACCACGCCGGAACAGAAGATCAGCGGCGAGCACTCGCCACTGCTGCACTGGGCGCTGAGCCCCCCTGAAACTGGCCGCCGCCGCCGCTACAGCCGTCGTTCCTCGGCGGCGTGCGCCGGCCGGCTGCGTCGCCCCACACCGCGCGCTGCGCCGGACCGTTCCGTACGCCGTGACAAGGACGGACGAAAACGACAGTGGTCTTGCAACGGAAAAATCAAATGGAAAGGCGTGCCCAAACTATCTACTGGCTCGGCTACATACTTCATCTACATAGGTGAAAAATATACAGAAGTGGAGGACAGGTAAAACAAGAATATATACAGTGAGATTCGTTGGCAGGGCTTGAAGAGTTTTTTGAATAAGCTGAAGCTTTATATACATTGTTAGACACAGCATGCCTATGAACAGCGAATGACAGAAAACCAAGACGCCCCGTTCGATTTTCATAGAGCTCGGTTGTAGTAACATACATACGTTCAAAAATCTTGGATGAATCATTTGTCATTAAACCTGTAGAAGAAGGTGGCTTCAAAAAGCCAGCTGTAACCGGCAATGTGTAGCTTGGTTAAGTTATTGTGATTAGAACTGCCTTTGTGTTTCAATGTAATGCAAAGCAGCTTGCTCCCTACAGGTAGGCTTTGTTTTGCTTGCCCAGATTAAGCACTCGCTCGGTCTTCATGGTTATTATTTTCGGTAGCCAGTGGGTGTTTGGGCCTTTGCTTGTTTCGGCAGCTGATGTTCAGCCCATGAAAAATCTTTCCATTACGGATCGCAGTTTAGCCCTGATCGCAATGGCTGACGGTTATCTTCAAGAACTACTGACTTAATATTAAAATATAAAAAAATAAAAAACAGAAAATTACAAGTAAAATTAAAGAAACTGCGTCTAGTTATCAGTTACAAACACTGATTCCACAAAATGTGGATTCAGCAGCGCCTCGACGACTCCTCTTACCAGCGGTACTACAAACATCAGGGATCAACGTTTCCAAATGCACGTCTAAAGTTTTCCTGTTTTACAGCCGCCAAACAGCAAGACGAGCGCCCTCCCTCACGGTAGCCATGCAGATCAGACCAGTGCAGGGGCCCAGTTGTGACCTTGGGCGCCAGACAGGCCGTTCTCCACCCCTGACTGAGCCGCCGACTGGCTGCAGGTGTATATTGGGTCAGTCGCCTGAGTTGACGCAAGTCTCGCAAGTCTCCCTTGCGCTGCGACAGGTATGGTTACCGCTGCATGCTTTTGGTCCGGTCACGCCAATTGGCGCTAGTCTGGCATCGGGTTTATTAGGCTTACGGCCATGCAACATCTGACAAATTGAGTGATTACTACCGCCGGCGGGATAGCGTTGCCTCTGTTGGCAGCCACGTTGGCACATCATTCGGGCAAGTCCAGGGCAACCTTGACGTTGCTCATTGCTCACCACGTGACTCGGTCACACAGTTACGGTGAAACTCTCATAACGGTGTTATGCCACACCCACGCTGTCAACAGTTTGTTATAATTTAAGTTTGAGTAAGCTCCATTCCAAACAATTTAGACATGAAAATCGAACGGGGCGGACAGGACAGAAGAAGAGGCACCATTACTTACTTGATATCCCATAACTATCCTGCGGGGCTGCAGGCAGGTAAGCGACCGTTGGCCGGTGCTCAATTTGTACACCGTAGCTAACTGCAGGCTGCTGGTGGCTCACGGGCTGCGGGTAGCTCACAGGTGGCTCATAGCTCACGGGCTGCTGATAGGTCACACGTGGCGGGCTGCTGAAGCCCCTCCAAGCAAAGTCGACGTACGGGTTAGGGTTGGCACTGTAGCCAGCCGGCACTCCGAGATTAAAGCTGCCATGCGACACGGAGTAGGGTGTACCTCGGAAACTAGACGAGCTTGACACGCTGCCGGAGTTGAACTGGCCACTCTGGAAGCCGCCCGAAAACCCCGAGGACTGCCCCGGAAAGCGGATCTGCCTCTTCTGGCGGCCCTCATCGGCCCACGCCAAGGCGGCGAACGCCACCACCTGTTGGATGGACGGAGCGCGCGTGAGACGCTCGGAGACCAGGGATGGAGACGAAGCAGCCTCACTGATCATGCTTTACCTGGCTGACGCTCAGAAGTTGGAAAGAGGCCTTTCAGAAGAAACAGCAAGAGCGTGGATAGGCGGCTATTTCGCAGACACAACAGAGTCCAGTTAGGATGCTATACAGACACAAAAGATGGGAAAGAGGTGGTTGAGAAGCTTCCATACACCGAGGAATGCTGTCTAACGTCACTCATTCCGATAAGCTGAGGGACTTTGCACATCTTTGCCGTCAGTAAGTGTGAGTCATTACAAAAGTCGTCCTTCCCTGAAACGACGCGTGATAGTTATTCATGCCTGTCACAAGCATATTCAGATTGCCTAGCTCATAACTCAGATTGACAAGGAGGGACGTTATCTTAAGCTTCTACTGAACTATTCAAGAACACGGTCCGACGGAATTACACACAGATGATGGGATAACGTGGATCAATAGAGAAGGAGGGGAGAGGACGTTTTTGTATGTTCTGTGTTCATCTTTTTGCTAGCGGCATCTCTCATGTTAGCATGGCGTATGACACGACGAACGTTGCAGTCACGATATTACAAAGTGCTATGAGCTCCCCGGCACCTAACCGGCTTTTGGCAGTGCATCTACGACGACCTTTTCAGTCCCACTATCTTGCTGATGATACTTTTTCATGAGCATTCATAGCAGAGATAGCCTTGGCTGACATCATCAATCTAAACTGTGCATGTATAACTTATGAAAAACATCAGCACCTACTGATACCAAAGAAACGCGGGAAATCCCTCAGCTTACCACGCACATGAATCACATTAAACTATGTAAATCTTCTCGATCAGAATGTACCTAGGTAGACCCCTGGTGAGTCATCCGTTTGTCCGCCGCAGGTATACATAGTGGCCAACAGTGGAAGCATAGGAAGACGCTCTACTCACCACAGGCACCAAAAGGAGCAGGTTGCCAAGTAAAAAACTAACTCGTGAAAACGAAATTGAATAAACAAAGTCCTTGCCGGCTAGTGGAAAGTAATGAATGACGTCCCGCATATTCGCAATTTTCCATTTCTTCAAACGTACGTTTTTGGATTCGCTTTCAAAGCAAGTAAAGTTTCTCCAGTATGGCATTTCAAGAATTATGAAACACGAATCGTTATCACATGCGTCACGCATTTTTTGCACTGTCAATTTGGTGATGGTTTGCGTGAGTCATGTTCGTGTTTGGAGCTTAATCATAAGAGCTTTGAGGTAATACGTATCCTCACTTGTTTCTCAAGAGCAGGTTTTTGTCCTGTATGAAGAGTGCTTTGATAATATGACATCATCTTTTCTCCGTGGTTCTTTTAAGTATCGTTTTGTTGTGTGTCAAGTCCGTGCGTGCTATTTTGCGACGATGTACCTGGAGAAGGTGCTGTATGGGTGCTCCTTCCTGCAGGTCCATTGCCAGACGCCTTGAAAGTGTGATGATTGTTATCCAGGGTAAAACGACAATTTTCCATTCACTCCCCATCAAGGACAAAAAAAAAACTGGTCAGAACAAACAAGTGAGGCCATGTTTTACCTTCGCGCTCTTATGACTGAGATCCAAGTACCAGTATGGCCAGGGGCGCAGCCAGGATTTTCGTAAGGGGGGAGACAGGAGCTAAGTGTGAACTGACAACATACCAAAACCGCATGCTGGGAAGATGATGTGCGATGGTTTTCACAAAAATGTGGGCTTAAGGGAGGCCGGACCCCTGACCCTCTTTGGCTGCGCCGGCGAGTATGACTCAAACCATCACCAAACCGAAAGTGCAAAAAAGAGTGACGCGTGTGATAACGATACGTGTTTCATAATTCTTGGAATGTTGTACGGAAGAAACCTTACTCACCTTGAAAATGGATCTACATAATCCAAAATGTCAGTATTAAGTGCACCTTTGAAAAAACAAAATATTATGAATTTTTTAATTTTATGAATTGCCGCCCACTAAAAATAGGCAAAGACCTAATGCGGAAAATGGAATATATATACGTATATATGTGTGTGTGTATATATATATACATATATATATATGTGTGTGTGTGTGTGTGTGTCGTAGGCGTTTGGCGCAATCCACCATTTCGGAAAAAACTAGGCGTTTCACGTAATGCCGGCGTTTCATGTAACCTTCGCAAAATGACCGCTGTCAAGCAATCTGAATGAAAATTTTAGGTGTTACATGAAATATTTGCCAACGTCGTAGGCGTTTTCTGTAGTTACCATTATTACGTCATTTGCATGGCGGATATAAACCATTTTTAGGCAGTTCATGAAACGCCAGGGAAACTTTGGGCGTTTCAAGTAACGCCTAGCTAAACCGAGCATATCGGATGCTCGATTGAATAACCAAGACTGCTCAGTGTGCTTTATTGTGCTTTCAGCTCATAAGATAGAGTACTATCTTATGAGTATTACTAACTCGTCATCCATCGACAATGAGATTCTCAGCCGTTTCAAGCACGGTATTCATTTGTCAACCATTGGGGTATTATTATATTACACATATGTTTTTATTTATACTGGTTGCCGCAGTCGGGGCAGAGTGCCTTATTTTTTCATTTCTTTTTTCATTTTCGTTTTTATATATATATATATATATATATATATATATATATATACTTGAAATGTAAAATATTTTTATATTTTCGTTCCTTTGGTGGTACTTCTCTTTCATTGCTTGAACATTATCACTTGACCCCTTTTTTGTCGTTTCCTTTTCACCCAAACTCATTCATACCCAGCTCTCCAACTTCCAACTCCGGAACAGTATAACAACCACGCAGTGACGTGCTTAGATGGACGTTAAGGGACAGGGATGGGTACACAATGGCCAGTTTGGCCTATCGATATCGGGACATCCGTGGCTCAATGACAGCATTGGTATTCGGCGCCCAAGGGGTCATGACGTCATGACCCAGTGTCCTCCCTTCCCCCGAAATACACGACTGCAGTTGTTTTTATTATTCATAACGGTATTTACCAAATGCCAACCGGGCGTTTCTTGCAATGTCTAGGCAAACTGCGTGACAGTCTTCATTGGCGAACGTTACGCTGTTTTCCCGAGAAACTTCGAGCGTTTCAAGTAACGCCTAAAATTTCAGGTCTGACGGCGTAATAATGGTAATTTTACGAAAATTTTATGAAACGTCGTCGTTGCACGAAACGCCTGGTTTCTTCCTGAAAAGCCAGATTCCGCCAAACGCCTACGACCTACATGCGCCCCTGTACAATGACTGTATTTAACCGGCAAAGTGATCATTACATGTTGCATGTTGGCGGGACCAAAATCGTAGCCTTGTTTTACCTAAGTCGCATTTTTTAAGATGCAAGAAAATACTAGCATTGCTCAGATGACTACTGGAGGGGCTCATATGAGCACTGGAGGAGCTCAAGCCCTCCAAAAGTATACAAAACGATACCCCTACTTTTAACTATCGGCGCAACGCCGGTCCACGACCCTTTCCCTTCCCGTACTCGGCGTAATTTATGGAAGGCACCCAAGATACCGTGCTGCTCAGGGTAACTGAAGTTCCCGATCATCAGTAAACACAGCACAATCTTGCCACCCATAACCTTCGTTTCTAACACCAATGACTCCTTTTTGTTCACCCACCGCTATTCAGCACTGCACCATCTTATCAAGCCTATACGATCCATGATCTTGCGCTCCCATGGGTGCGGTTTGAGGGAGGCTCTGGCAATGCTTAAGCACGTCTAGTGTGTTCAAGGTGTCCTCTTTCAAAGATGCCATTCCCTTTTTGTATTTGCGCCAGAGTGGTACTTTATACAGACTTTGCTCCTTTTTTAGATCTTCAGTGAGATGGCGAGGATTGAACTTTTGTCTGATGCCATATTCACGAGACTGATGACAGTTAAAAAAAAATACATAGCGGACCTCTATGAAGGTCACTGGCGTGGAAAGATGTACTCAACAGTCAAGGGAGCTAACAAGCATCTGACAGGAACTGCCTGATGGCCAGCATGACGCAACATATCAGTCATTTGGGCACACATCCCTAAGCAGATATGCGAGACGGTTCCGCCATTGCCTAGCTTATAGTACCGTCAATCAGAATGTTTGGTACGGAACTGGGGGCGAGATGCACACATGTACAGAGCGCCCTCAATATTTCTGCTGCACGGGCCGATACAGTCGTGGACGCGGGGAGGCACGACTAGGTGTTACCGCTCTAGGCACGCTGAAACACCATCGAGTCGCTGATACCTGGTCAAGCCGCGTCCATTGTAAGAAACAGCGTCATCCATCACAGATACGTAAATATATTATATTCAGACGGCATGTGGATTCGTTGATTTTGATGTCCCTTCGATCCAATGAAGGTGGAAGCAAGGGGGAGGCAGCGAGGATAAAGCGCTCCCCCTTCCCTCCATAACTGGCGAAATTTTAACCCTATTGCGAGGAAAAATGGTTCGAAAAGTAGCCAGTGCCCCCCCCCCCCTGCTGGGACACATTCCGCCGCTACTGGCTCGATCACATGATGGAAGACAATGGCACTGAGCGCGTTGGCCCGGGTGGCTGAATGCCCGCCGGTGGAGAGCCCAACGCGCCCAGTGACTCATCCCATGGACCCTGCACTATCCACTGTCAGCCCGCTGCCGCGGCTGGCTGCACTCACCACGAACAGTGTCCTCATGTTGCTCTGTGCGGGGCGAGCCTCACTGGCGTGTGCCACTCTCGTGGCGCTGCGGGGCCGAATGCCGTGGAGTCGCTGGGCCAGCCACCACCAGGGGAATTCCACTCCCTGCGGTCATTTGCCGCCCTGCACGGAGGCCCGCCCCACGAGCCGGTCTAGTTGGCCGGCTCTTAAGTTCGCGCCCGCCGCGCAGAGCGACCTTGCGGAAATCGCACTAGGAAGTGGCGCAGGTATGCTTAGCAAAGTACGTGCGGAAGTGATGGTTAATGGACGTGAAAAAAGATTTTTGTTTCGCTTCGGATTTGCCGGTTTCTGTTTTCTTGTCGTCGGACGTATCGCGTGTCGAATGTTAAAGGAGGATGTGTGCTGGAATACCGAAGGATGCAAACTTGACAATGCCACTGGTGTCGTCGTAAAATATTTACCGGTTGACCTCATCCCAATTTGTTCCTGCACCCTCCATCAAGGTCAAAGTACTTATGTCGCGCTTCCCACATACTTTCCGTTTCAGTACAAGCACCCGGTTGGGTATTTCCAGGTAGCCGACAAAACAACGTGGGTTAACGCAAAAAGAAACTTCCTGGCATCCTTCTCTGATTCATCGTGGCACTAAAAGGAAAAGTTTGTGAGGGAAAATAGAGTTAAACTATAGGGAAAATGCTGCAAGGAAAAGGACAATGAATAAATGGGTAGACAAGAGTTAAGCAAAAAATGTCCAGTTCTTCATATCGTGACATTGACACATCCCCTTTCGAGACCACAGTGAATGTTGCAGTATCTCCTTGCGCTTCCTTTTTTCAGTTCGTCTGAGTTGCCAACTCACCAAAGTCATGTTCGATATTGGTGATTTTTTCTCCATGGAGAATGGGACCAGCTTAATCGCTGTTTTCAGCGCGCTACAGTTATCGACATATCGCCTCTCTGTAAGCAAAATTCGACTAAGACTGCATTTGCTGCAAGCATTTGGCCCGTAAAACAGTCAGGAGTTAAGAGCAGCATTGACAAAGAATAATCCGTGTCGACCGCAACGCATTTTACTTCATAGATGGTCGTGGACTTTGTGATAAGCGAAAATGTGTACATTGTGTGTTGCCTTCTGGGTCTAGCACATTGTCCCTTAGACTTGTATCCATTCACACCCATTCATATTTCCAAATCAAAGTTTTTGTCAGCATCCTCAGTGCAATAAAGCTAATCGCCTATCAACCATGCGTGTTCGGTGCCTCTCTCAGGGGCCTCGTCTTTCACCACTGCAGTCGTGCATAATACACGTCCGCAGCCGCTCACTTTGCGTCGCGAAACCGGGGCCCCCGCGAGGGCGCCGCAGCAGCACTGGGGCCATGACGCTGCAGACGGGTCCCAATGGGGGGACCAAGGATAGCGGCGACCAAGGGCGTCGCCTGGGCGGGGCCGGCGGCTGCCGGCCGGCCCCGCGGCGCGGCCGGCTTCAACTCGAACGACCCTGCGCCGCCTGCCCTCCCATGTCTGTCTCCGACTCCTGGCAAGGGGGCGGCCCCCCCCCCCCGGGCGCTGTCCACGCCCCTCGCGCCGACCGCCGCCGATGCAGGCGTGGTGGCCGGCCTCGGCAGCGGTGCACGCGGTCTGGCCGGCGGCTGCAGGGGACAGGGGGTCCCGTCTGCTGTCCGCGGGTATGGGATCGACAGACGGGAGGCTGTCATGCGGGGACTTGACCGACAGGAGACTCTGTCGCACTCAGAGAGGACAGTCAAGAGTCAGTAGGCTGTCTTTCGTGCTTGGACGAGACAGATTGTCGGGAGACTCTGTCTGTGGTGCTCGGACAAGACGGACGGTCAGGAGGCTGTCTGTCGCGCCAGGACTATTGTCAGGAGTCGGGCAGAAGTCAGGAGAACGTCTGTCGTGTCCAGATGACATAAATGGTCAGGAGACTCTGTCTGTCGTGTTCGGATGAAGCGGGCCGCCAGGAGCCTCTTTCTGTCATGCTGGGGCGAAACAGGGGGTCAGGAGACTGCCTGTCCTGTTGCGATGAGACAGGCGGTCATGAGGTTCAGTCTGTCGTGCTTGGATGGTACAAGCGGCCAGGAGACTTTGTCATGATGGAAGGGACAGGCGTTCAGGAGACTTTGTCCGTCGCGCTTGGATGGGACACGTGACCAGGAAACTCTGTCTGTCGTGTTGGGATGAGGCAGAGGATCAGGGAACTTTGTCTGTCGTGCTTGAATGGGACAAGCGGTCAGAAGACTTCGTCTGTCGTTTCTGCCGTGCTTAGTCTGTTGCGCCCCGACACCGCAATCCATTGTGGATGGACACGGTGAGGGCCAAGAAAAAGATACCCAGATATCAAACCGTGTGAAGAACTTGAAACGGGATGGTTGTTTTCATTTCAAACGCTGCATTTGGCCGGTTTCTCCAGCGTCTGTCAGAGACGTCCGCAGTCGTCGCCGCCTGGTTACTGGAGAGAAACACGACCGGAGCGTGTGTCTGAGCTCGTAACGGCGCCGGCTCTAGCGTGACGGCGGGCCCGTTCGTCGCGGTGACGTCAAATTCGCCGCCAGCACCGCCTTTTTCGGCCGAGTTTCCGAGCCGAGGAGGACCGGTTTCGCCATAGCCGCGGCAGGTGTGGCGGCGTCGCGCCGCGCTCAGCTCGCGTTAACAAACGCTTGCGCAGCGCTGCCACGCGCGTCTCCACGGCGACGAGGCCGCTCACCCGGACGGACCCAGGTGTTGGATCGCGTCAGCGGCCGCGTCAGCTGCTCGCAGGCCGACGCCGAGCTCCCGGGCGTGGCGTTTCACGCTGGGCGGGCGTGTGGGAGCCCGGCAATGGGTGGCGAAACGATCTGTCCTCGCCCGCATGAGTCACCGTCGCCCATTGCTAACCAGTCCGGGACTGTCGCTGGACTACGCCGGCGCCCCGCGTCCGAACGGCACCCGGCCCGGATTATCTGCAGCAGGGTGAGAACCACTCAGCGCTCCAGTTGGCAGGCTTTGATTAAACGCGAAACCAGGAGTCATTCGTCCTCGGCTACGCACTGCTCCAGCGCATTTCCGTCGTTTCCGAAGCGCGGCGAAGGTCGGCATGCATTTTCCGTACGCGTCCAGCGATGAAGGCTGCGTTTCCATCAGTTCTGGCTGCGATGAAGGCTGCATTTCCATCAGATCAGAGTGCTGCCCCTCGACCTGACCGCAAACATGACTGGGCCGGCCGTCCACGCTGTTGCCACCTTTACCAACGGACAGGTCAGATGGTGTTGCAACCGCAAATCCTGTTACGCGCCAGATAAGGGACTGCGATTTGACGTTAACAGAGCACAACACTCGCGGCGGCCTTGAGGTCAGGGTGGTGCCTATACATCTTACTCCCAGGGAGCGTTGTCAGGTAATGAAAAGTTCAAGGCACTTGGCTCGTCATCCAGAAACCTTGGCTGCGAAGTTGGTAGGTGACTGATACAACTCCCATAGCCATTTTCGTGCTTTTGTTTACACGATTTCCAAGTTTAAGTCTCTCCAATCAAACCAATTTTGCTAGATTTTGTGTTTTCAATCAGCAAACTGAAACTGCTATGTTTGGTTTCTCTCGTGGCCTGGCAACCCTTCTCATTTGCCCCGATACATCCCTTCCTTTGACAGGTGGGAATATCTGGGCTCTCGTCCTTTCCTCAGGCCAACATTGCAGCACGTATCAGCACATGTGACCAAAAACGACGACATGCGGCCATAAAGAATAAGACGTACAGAATGTTTGCTTGGCTTCTGTTCCTGTATGACGGTTTCGTTGTGTCAGGAAATTAATGAGGGCGATGGATCCGATAACGTCCACAACCTTGGCTGGATACCTTAACCTTTATCTGACATCTACAGCATTCCTGCGGCAGAAGGCCGAGCTCCGTTTTTGTGCACCGTATCCACCCCCATCCTTTTCCAGGATTTATTCCTCAGCTCGCAACAATTAAACCGTTGTGCGGAGTAGACAGCGTTATAATGAAGCGGTAAGTCATGGCGCATTAGTTAGTGTTGTCCAAAGCCCACAACTGCTGCCCCTTGCTCTCACTTCATTGCCGCACTTCCGGGCACGCTTGTCTTGTTGGTCAGTTACGACACAAATGGCCCGACTCAAGGCTTTGGGAAGTGAGTCTCATGACAAACGCTTATTATGGGGGCTGTCGCAAAGGTCCATTCATGACCGGGAGGAACACAGATTGCAAGGCATATAAAAGGACGTGAGAACGACTTGCCCAGGTGAATGGGTCAGATGATCCCATTTGGTTTGCTTCAAGCAAAGAGCAGGTCAGGGCTCTGTCCATGTAAGCTATGGGGTTATTGCAGATTGTGATGTCAGGAGCAAGCCAAGAGTTATAGATATGTGTACTCAAGCATGCATAAAACGTGCAAGGTATAGGCAAGGCCTACGCAGTTAGAAAATTGTTCTGTTCCTTTGCATGCATGGAAGGAACCCGGGTTCTTTTCATGCTCGGTGTTTGGCCACGTGCAAGGCATGACAATGTTTCTACAGCCATATTGTGCAGGCCGGGAAGAACGCTTTCCTCCTTTTTCGTCGCGCATGATGTTGCTTTGGTTCAGGTGGTTAAATTCAAACTGAAGTTATAAAAAATATTTTTAGCTAACTGTGCGCCAGTGAATGAACTGGACAGCTGCTCTGCATAGAAAATACTGAATTGTTCGTTCGGTTCGTATGCTTTTTAATATGAAGTAGTGTACTTGACACAATGTTTTAAATATCATTGAAATCCGAATTAATAATGTATTTAAATCTACTGAAATGCAACGAAACTGGAACAAAAACAGTGCTGCAGCTATCAAAAAATTACCTCCAAGTTGTTATTTTATTTTACTACAGGCACTTTATTACAAACAATGCATCTTTTAACGCTACTCATCGTTTGGTTTACATAACCTTAAAACTTACATAATCATGCCTTACCATTTTATGTAAACGGCGTAGGTTGAAACATATATAAAACAGCTCATACTACAATGGGATTGGAAAATTAACCATAATTTTTTAAGGAAGTTTCTTTGATCTGATACAGATATTTTACGCGACGTTTCCATGTTTGCTATGTCCATACAGTAGCATGCTATTATATCTTAGGACTTATTTATATTTTCCTCTGACTTCAGACGACTTAACAAACACCAACACCGAGGATCATTACTGAATCTATCGGAACCAAGCTCTCCCGAAATCATAAGTCCCGCTCGAGACTTGCACAACAAGTCTTTCAGATAAAGCGCTCGGAAACAGAAATCTCCCTTCCCAACCCCAAAGCTTTCAAAATCCAGGCAACACTTCACAAACAACAATAAACTAAGACAGCTTTATGGCACTCACGAGCACAGATGACTAGTCCGAATGGATTGTTGCATTGTTCGGTTCGGCGAAGGGTAAACCAAGCCAAGGGTAAACGTGAGCTTGTAAACGTACCCTTGGTTGTGCAGGGTTAACGATTAAAAATGGGCTTGAAACCACAAAAAATCAAACTTATTCCTTATGTATATGTATATGGAACTTATTATATCACAATTTTAAATGTATGCTTTACGGCGGGATTTGGACCAACGGTCAGGTTTGATAAAGACATAACGTTTTACCTGACACGTCATGAACACACTCGTTGCAGATGACTTGCAAAGGCCAACAAACTATGAATCGCTGGTTGCACGGGTCTGAAACTTTGTAACACGCAGCCAGCAATTCACGAGACAGGCACCTCCTAAAAATGACTGTAAAATGTTGTGTGATTGCTCAAATTTCCCGTGCGCTCGTATCAAACTTGTTTCAGGACCTGTGAAACTAATGAAGCTTTCAAAAGTTGTTGCGTTCTGGTTTTTCCGCTGCGAGTTTTCAATACTGGTTTTATTGTAGTAATGCCATGTTTTTAGGCACAGTATTTTGAGATATTGAGGTATCATACTTTCCCAAAACTGCTTTTCGTAACGTGGTATGAATTATGAAGAACTGTGAAAACCGCGCATCATTCTGCACGATTAAACGCCTTTGTCCCGTGAAGACCTTGGACAAAAAACGTCACGCGTTAAGCCTGATTGCGTCCTGGACAATGGAAGGAAATGGGGTGATGCAAAACAAAGGCACTAATTGACTGGTGCGTTCATATTTTTGACGATTTTTAACTGCCATCCTCAGCCTAATTCATGCCTCTAGAAAGTACTGAATAACATCGGGAATTCAAGATAGCACCAGAGGAACCACCGTCTTCGTCGACGTCTCAGCACAAACTGGTCAGCATTCACATCTGGCGTTGTGTTTCCACCAATAGATGAGTAGACATACGAGTTTATGTATATATTACCTGTGGCGAGAAGATCAAAACCATATTACAGAAGGAGTGCTGGTATGGCCTCACTCGTGTAACAGTACTGAATGTTGAATTCGCGTGAGTCAGCTGTGACACGCGGTTCTGCCTCGTGCCAGAGAAACGTCACTTCCGGTCTACGTTCTGTATTGTTGTACGAATGGCCATGCAGCATTTTTATGCTAGTGTCATGCCTCAATGGAGAATATTTTGATATGGCGGGATGAAGAAGCAGTGAAGGGAAATTCGGTTATTGGGGGGTATTTGCCACTCCTTGGGACGCTTCCCTCCTAGGTGCAGTAAAACATCACTTTGCATGTCCAACAAAATTGCACTTTCCACGTTTTGGAAATAGCTGGGTTCCCTTTTGAAATCTTTAAATGACAGATTCATAACATTTCCTTTCAAAGAAGAGTGGTACCTTTCTGTTAGGCCTGTGTTTGGGAAAAGCAGGTTTGCCCTCCATGGGAATGTTATACCTCAGCTTTTCATAAATGGACTTGCCTGGTCAGCAAAGAATAAAGCTGGTAACGTTTTCACTGTTGGCATTTCTAAAAAGATGTCTGGAGGATTCAGAAAATGTAATTATTTAAAACTATATTCGGTGGTTAGCTGCCCATATAACATCACACGGGCCTGTGCCGGTCAGTGAACGAAAGCGTTCGTTGGCGGCGCCGCTCCATGTTGCGGCGCGGCATCACGTGGGTGGGAATTCGCCTTCAGCCTTCGTAAGTGTTGGGTTTTGAGACGTAACGTATACTGCAAAATATCTTTGAAGAGCATGGGCTGCCTTTGTCTTTAAAGAGCACTTGGCTGTCTCACTTCAAAACGAATGCAAATGTGGAACATTCCCTAAATGAGGAAGTGTTCGACCGATTCACCCTAAGAAATGGGTATTGTCTGAGCTTTGGTAATACTACGTTTTATTGAACGTACAAATTAGAGCCTAGAATTGGGACTGATGTTTTCTACATACGTGAGTTCTTGTGACGTAATCTGCTCTTAATTTGCTGGGACAGTTTCGTAGCCCTTATATTTGATTGCAGGCAGCCGGAAACAGTGTTACGCTTGTGTCAGTTTTCCAGGAAGTCAGCTTTGACTCGTATCACGGGTCTCAGCAACAGTCTATTGGAACGAGACCAAGGTGAGATGTACACCTGATACCATTTGGAGACTTCCTGCTGCAAGGTCGGACTGGAGAGTTCGTGACGCCCATTGGATTATGGCATGAGCAGAGGAGATGTGATCAGAAAAGTATTTACTTTGTGCGCGTTAAGGATTTTCTGTGTTTTGCGTCGTTTTAAAGCAACATAGGCAGGCTTATGCAAACAAAGTGCAGAAGCGATGTCCATCTGACGCTCGCCACTGGAGCAAACCAAGACGAAACCGATAAATCGGCAGATCACGTGACCACGGACGCCGCTGCAAAGGTCCAGCATCCCAGGGAGACGCCCACCATTATCCCCGGGGGCAGGGAAGGTAGGCAGGGGGGGGGAGAGGAAGCCACACCCGGACTTGATCGGTCCACGCCCTTGTGACTAATCTGGCTGTGCCGGACCTCGGCAGCCGGATGCCGACGGCGGTGCTCGGATGCAGCCTTGGCACTGGACGGCGGCGAGCCGGCGCGTCGGAAGCGGAACGGATGACGCGACCGCGGCAGGTGGCGCAGGGTCGAGCCCGCTGACACGGCGCCGTCGAGGAGGCAATCGGTCCTAGTGGTCAGCGGACGGAAGTTGGGTGGGCGAATCGGCGGCTGCAGTGGTTCCGGTTAAATGAAGAGCGATGGCATAAAAAAACTGTAAGCCGTCAGTCGAAGTCCGAGGTCCTGTCGGATAGGACTTTATATGGCAGTTTAGGACAAAAAGATAATCATGCCGGTGACATGAATAAAAGAACATGTTTCCAGAGAACTATAGCATACGCATATTTTTCGGCATCGTTTACAAACTTACACAAATCTGAATTCAATGATTCCCTAGCATGGAAGTGGAGTTCACTTCAAGCAAAGCTTGTTGCACGGACTCTGAGTCCCTCACCCAATCACGAAATCCTGTGGTACGGCTGATGTCTTTGGTGAAAGTGCCAGCAAGGATGCGTGTCGTGCGAGCGATTTCGGAGGCCATTTTTACACTTGGCGCTGCAGCACGGGCCGCCCGCCTTTGACAGCAACAACCCGATATTACCATCCACTTTTTAGTCACCCTACAGCCTCCCTCTGGCCGAAGTATTTAAACTGTTCATTCACGTAATATAGTCGTTCGAAACCTGGCGCTGGCGTCTACTGCAACTGGAAGAGAGTCGTAAAGGAACGAATGGCGTGTAGTAGTCACTAAGACCCTGCACTGGCCAGCTGCCAGCGAACCTGCAGGCCACGCACCGACCGCTGAAGAGATTCGAACCGCTATTGTCAACCGCTATTGAGGAGAGCAGCATTCTACCAACTTGAGAATAAGCTACCGTTATCCATGTAACTACCGATATCAACAAAAAAAGTTAAACAGGAAAGGTTTTCTTTCTTATGCCTCATTTGTAACAGTCACGTTGAAGTGCCTACTTGTAGCATGGCCATTCCGGACAGATTTCCCTTTTCAATAACGAGTCTCAAAATACATCATATTGTCTTGTCGGTTTACGCTTCAAGTCACTTAAATACGCCATCAACATTTGTATCGAAAGGTTTCCCTTTACGGCAAGTGATATGTTCATGTTGCTCCAAGCCATCATAACATCTTATGCTAAAAAGCAAAATAGGAAAGCGAACCTGCATAGTTTTTTCCGAATAATAATAGCAATAAACAAAGAGCAAAGCATTTATCTTGTCGTCGGCGAATTATTTCTTGGCGTTTGTTGTTCGTCTCGGTGCCCAGCAAGAATTTAACTGCGGCTTATTTTAAGTCTCCCCATTTAAGGGGTTTATTTATTCGTCATTAAGTCTGCTTATAGCACTATCTGAATGTGTGCAGCTGCCTACATCCAGTATCCACATTATCATCAGTCTCAACATCACATTAAACTAACTTAAATTTATGCGTGATCAGTATTTCAGGGTCATGACAAAGCAAAAAACTGGCATCTTGTTCGCGCTTTCCTTCATCACTCTCATCCAGCCGTGTGTATACAAATTCTGCATCGGTGATATGTTTCAAAAGTGCTAAACAGTTGGCATGACTGACTCACTCCTTTCTTTCTTTACTCCTGCATAAATACTTCTTGACCAAAAGCAGAAGTCGTTCCAAAACGATCATATTTTTCTGTGCCTGCTTGCATTTTTACGAGTCAAATCCAAAAATATTCCTTTACTGTCTGGTTGCACTAACATGTTTAGCCGATCTTGTATCATGCCCCTAACGGAACTACACGGCAAATTCACCTCACCACACTGCACCAGCAAATGAAGAATTTTTCCTTTCTCCCGCCAGTAGAAGATGCACAGGCTACTAGCATCCATGAATTTCTAAACAAAAGAGTTAGTTGTTAATATACCATCCATAATTTTGTCTTGGAACCATATAAACGTGGTGACACAAGTACAGTTTCTATAACTGCAGTATACGCGATCCCATGGTATAACGAAATTTAAACCATTGTTCTATTTTGTTAAGCTGGGCAGTAGCCTGTCTAACTTGTTATATTTTCGTCTCAGCAAGGCTCGTAATATTGTTTGCAACTGAAATTGATAAGGCGGGGTGGATAAAGGGTCCCATTGCTTTTAAATTTCTGTTTTGCCCTGTGATCCTCCGCAATAAACGACACATACCCATAAAAGTTAACACGTTCGGTTGTCCATGGTATTCCTGTTCTTTATTCTTCAAATGATTTCATTGCCTCTTGACCGTGAAGAAGATTACCAATTAGTTTGCGGCCGGCATCATAGAGACGTTTATGTCAAATCGTTTTCCTCGCTATCATAGTTCTGGATGACAGAAATATTGGTAGTTGCCAGTTTTGTTCCACACACGAAGTCACACTTAACTTACCAAAGATGAAGCAAACTTCCCTCCAAAATGGATTCATCCCGAGCCAAATTTACCAGTATGCTTGTCGCCACAGCAAAGTAACAAATATAAATCAACCATTAGCTGCGGCCTGCCCGTTATGCCTTGTCACGGCGTCCCAGCTAATCACGCCTGCGAATACGACCCTCACTGAGGTGACGTGACCACGTCAGATGGCGCCGCCAGCGAGCCGCTGGCTTCGAGTCGACTCAAGCTGAGAGTCATGCTGAGATCAAGACCTATGTCGACCCCAGAGTGACGGAGGGCCAGAACTGGCGAAATTGGAAAGCGAACACCGTCTGTGGAGGGCCCCTTGGTGTCGACTGTGGGGTCAAGGCTCCAGATCATCACCGCAGGGGTCATAAAAATGGGTTTTGCGCCATCGCAAAACAAAAGGCGAGTGCTGAACATTCTCGGAAGCCTGATGTGCAGTATAGAGGTATGGAAATTGAAATACAATGTAATCGCAATGAACATTCTTTAATTCGTACAATTAATGTCGCAGGTTGCTACATTTGTATCGCATATGATTAACTGGCTGGCCTGGTCTTTGTTTATCGAAGATATCCTGGTTCATTTTACTACCAGACAGGAAAATGTAAATACACTGGAATAGATATACTAGAATGAAGCGCACGTTTACTCGGTTTGTCTGTTGCAAAAAATAACGATCAGCGTAGGTATATCAAACAGGGTTGATCTCTCTCTACAAGCAAGGGTGCACAAAACGTCAAACCGGTCACCTACAAAAGCTAAAAACCCCAAATCTGTCACATTTCCAATTCGGCGAAGTTTTATCTTACCATTCAAAGTAATACATTAATCGTCTCCTTCCAGGATCAGCGCATGGAGCCGCCAGCATATTTACAGCGACTCCTTGTGCTCATTTTATTTCTGCATTCATTCCCTATCCGTTGCGTGGACTGTCAGGCAGAAAGGTCCACTACTGTATGCTTTGTATTAGCGCGTTTGTTTGAGTTTTGTGTTCGTTTGCGTGCATGTTTGGCATCATCATTTCACATCAAGTTCCTCCGTAATATTGCATACCTGACGTTTGTATTCTACTCAAATAATGATTTTCTGTCACACGTCTGCTATAACTTTAACCAATATCTGCCACCCATGCTGGTAAGCAAGTTGGCAGATTTGTGCACGTCAGTCTACGAGGTTTGATTCCTACACTTTCTTAGCCGTTATGGGGCCACTAGTAGATACGTTTTCCTCGGATATTTTCTGAGCGGTATAAGGCCTATGTATTTTATGTTGATGCCTGGTACTGGAAACTCTTAATCTGTTTACGTAGGTTGCAGACCTCGCTTCTCTTCCCCCGCACTTGTCCAATGATTGGCGTGACGGTGCCATGTCACCGTTAAGCCAGCTCATGGAATGTTATGTCATTTCAGTGCATGCATCTAACGTCAGTTAAACAGAAATGACATTTGGATATATCGACAAAACAGTCGGGCAACGACTATCAGTCCTTCCAGATTTTCAGCTTTCGTAGTTTAAATATACGGCCTGGTTATTCATAGCCCATTCATAGTCCTCGTGCATATGTCCAAATCTCGACCATGTCCTGTCTCAATGTTGCAAAGACAATATTTCTGACTACCTGTCCCGCAAAACGACAGCAGCATCTGGTGGATGTTGACGGGATCCTCTACATACAGCATCTAGTAATGTAAGCTGCAGCTTGCATTACTAGAATGCAAGCTGCTACAGATATGAGCATCCAATTGTCTGATGCATCGAAGATCGTTAGATTAAACTGTCGGCTGCCAAAACTTGCCGATCTGGTCGAGATGCAACTCAGAAGTAATGAGATCAGATTAGATCTTTATGTTGAATTAAATTAGATTGTCGAGTAGCTTCCAAATCGCCAAAACACAGCTCAGGCATTAAGAGTGTTTTTCAGAGAGGCAACGTCACAAACAAGGGATGGCAGGAATCCACTCAACTATGTTTATTTTCCTTTCCGGCCACAAAAGCGGCTGGGGCGGCTAAGCGTGGCTCTTCGTCCAATTGTACCATTACATTGATGACAGACAGCATAGCACAAGGACTGCTGAGGTCTGATATGGAATAGGCTGTGCGTGTTCAAGCCTATTGACACCTTACCAACAAAAAGATACCCAGGTTAATTGCCCATATTTTCAGGCATCACTTTGAGTCTTCCGAAACATTCATAACTGCACGCGAGCGAAGACAGATAAACAACATGGTGTACTGTGAAGGTACAAAACAGCAACACATATGCACAAAAGGCGCGAAAATAAAAGGACACATTTTCAAGCTGCCAAACTTCTGACGTTCTGTGTGACCAAACCCTCATAACAAACTGGCAGGGACAGACATGTGTACCTGAAAACCCTAAGCAGGTGGTTATCGAGACCTCACGGAACCAGCCCTCGTGTAAAAATTTGTAACATTTAGTTGCCATTGAAACCTCGTAGCAAGTGGGAGCTCTCAAGCACCATTCCGGGAATAGTCCCATTTTCATTGCTTGTTGATAATTGTCCTGAAAACACTTTATTCTGGCACTGGCTTCAAGTCCTCGGCCCATGCTAGGGACTTGTGTGTGGATTGTCTATTGCACAGCTTCTGAGCCTGGCAAAAGCGAGTTTTTTCGGTTTTGTGCGCTCGGGAGACATTGGGCGAAGATGACAGCAAGGTTAGAGACGATGTAGATTTCTAAGGCAAAACATTTGCAGACACGGAAACATGTTGTTTTACACCAGTGATTCGCATATTTGCCCTGCTGCACTATGTGTACAACAATCACGGAACTGTTCGTTTGACAGTAATAAACTTTACGCGTTCTCCTGCTGTGATGTGATAACCTTTCCTTACGGAAGCAATAGCAGGTTAAATTCCAAGGCTGGAACTCCAGTCCATGCTTGTAGGTCCCATGCTGAACTTTTTAAACGCTGAGAAAACAGTTGACGCCTCAGGTCGTTTCAAAGCTTTACTGTGTTGAGTTCCTATGGGTTTCAAAAGACCTTCGCGTCTTGGCATGCTTGCTTGGATCCACTCTTAACCATCGAAAAAAGTATTAGTCCCATAAATGCTCGTGCTATGAGCCCTCTTGTTCGCTGCATAAATACATCCAGTTATGGTTGGTATGTAACCATTACTTTTCAAGGCCACTCATGAGAATATTTACCTCAGCAATGGGAAAGTGCAACCAGGCGGCACAGGAGTGACGTAGACCCTCTACAACATTTATTCACGCTACCTCTCCTGCCCGCGGGTAATCAACAGCCAATCTGAAGTGAAAACGGGATAGTGCTGACCGCCTTTGTGACGACTCATTGACCAGTTCTACCGCCTGTGGCACGTCGATTGAATTCCAGCACGCATACTTGACATACTTGACATGTCCTTGTGAGATAATGTCTTAGGTCGGGATCAGACTTGTGCTTGATTCTGTTCCTGGGGAATTTGATTCCGAACCCGACTCATGGATTGCTGAATTGATTCTGAATCTGACTCAAAGCGGGTGTCCAAATCTGAATCGATTCCGATCCCAAATGAACGCCGGATTTCCAAAGCTAAATCGATTCCGACTTCGACTCCAAATAAAATGAGTCGACTCTGGAGTCGATTCTATTAAAAGCCTTCCGAAAAATGACATGTGCTTGCACACAAGATATGCCGCAAATGGCAAAAGTAAACTGTTATTACTGTTATTAACTGTTATTACTTACTTACTTAAACTGTTATTACTGTAAACTGTTATATAAAATAACATTAAAAATACAAATATCGGTGTATTTTTTTTCAAAATTACTTTCACGGCCTCAGTAACAAGTGGAAAGCAGACAACGTGAACGCAGTGCTACAGCACACAACACAACACAGGATTTTACTAAACTCATTTTCTTGTGGGAAACCTGATGTACCTAAATGTCTTACCTAATGAGTTATGGGGAGGCCTTAACGCGAGCCTTGATAACATTCCTAAGCCGTTTGCATGGTTAATAGGTTGCAGTTTTGTAACCGAACTTTGACATTAAAATAAATTTCAGTTTTGATTCCGCAAACAACCGTGTGGTTCAGCTCCAACTCTGATTTCGGTACTTGTCCGTGAAACTGATTCCGCTTCTGACTCTGGCCAGATCTGAATCGATTCCGTAGTCGATTCTTCTTCGCTGGAATCAAACACAAGTCTGGTCAGGATCAACCTGTTGGCCGCATATGCTCTAAGATAAGTAGCCCGGGATCTACACGAAGGCTATAAGCTTTCCTTGTCCTTTGTCGCGATTCTAGGTCAACATATTAACACATTAACACAATGTTCAGGTTTGGCATACAGTGTAATTGGATCACACGGACGTGGAAGAGCACTCGTGCCTACCTCTCGAAGGGTGGCTGCATTTAAAAAAAATAGATGATGCTCATTTCATTTGTGCATGACATGGCAAAGACAGATGGCAAAGACTACCTCTCTTAGAGATTTAGTTTGGTACCGCTGAAGGTAAGATTCGTCAAATGGTGACGTACTTTAACAGCAGAGTATCAACATCAACGAAACTCCTTGTGGGTTGTTTACCAAACGACTTCTGTGTCGTTTCTTTTCAGATCTGAAAACACATTTTTAGACATTGTCTGAATCGTTTTTTTGCCACATATCGCAATAGATATAGGTACTTATCAATCTACTTACGTGTTTTGTCCTGAAGAATCGGAGGCCGAAACCTCGCAAGCGTCCCTGATATTCTTGCCTTTCATAACAGAATAGCAGAAAACAATCCTGGAAAAAATCACCGAACAGAGGAAAAGTTTCCCACGAAACACTCATGTCCACAAAAGCGTGCAATCCAGCTTATTCTGGATTAAGACGTCCAAAACACAAATATGCACTATCTTCTGTATCACATCTGAGTGTTTTAATGCCGCGTGACTATAAAGTTTTTAGTCGGCAGGGAGTTGTTCGACCTAGCCAGGCCAGGTAGCCGATTTTGTTTGTTCTGCCTACTGGAATAAAATAAGCCATCGGCTTCGCTCATAATAACCAGTAGGAATTCTTGCGAGGTGCTGTTAGGAAGATTTAACGCATTTTCTTCCATTTTAACGTATTGTTTTGAATATTCTTTGGCACAGCTGTGCGTTAACCATATTCCCGTGTGGACGAAGGGGATTCAGAAGCACCCCCGTCCCCCATACGGCGGAGGCCTCCATTTTTTCGTTGCCATTTCCAGGGTTTTGGAAGAACCTTCAAAATTTTTTTGTTTACACTTAACAACTGTTCTTCCTACTTGTCATGCCAAATTATTATGGTATTATTTTGCTCAAGGGTGAAGCCAGGTCAAGTTCTGGGAGGAACCTCAGGCCATATTTGGCTCTGTTTAATGTGAAATAAAAATGTAAACCTAAGATATAGTTTTTGAGATAGAACTTAAAGCTTTATATGACTGATAAATTTATATTTGGGCAAGCATGTACAAATATTTTTGTCGGTCTGATGTCACTTCGTCATGTCAGATCAAGGCCAAAAGTCACAATCTGGCTTTTAAGCAAGTATTTTTACGATCATCTTCAAAATGCAAAATATCGAATCGATATGATTGAAGACAACACCCTCTACTGACCTTGAACGTTTCAGGTATATTTTCATGCCGGGTCACGGAACTATGACTTAAAATATCTGCGCTCGTACCCCATATCATTACTTTTAAAAGTATAGTCAAATTAAATGAATGGAGACGTTTCAAACACTATGAAATGAACTCATGACCATGCCACGTAAATTTAAGGTCATATGAGACCATTTAAGGTTAACCCGGCACCGCCTGGCGTGTTTTTATAACCGCGACCGCCTGGGCGTGTCAAAAAGGCAACCCCCTGTTATATCAGGATCTAACCGCCGGATCTGAACCGGTGTGCCAACAATCGATAGCCCTGAGTCTTACGATTTAGAAAACACTACGTAAGCCCTGGTTAAACGACTGATGACGTCACAGGCCACTCAAAACGCATAACACGGTGTCGGAAAAACTGACTCCGGTTCGTACGTCATATCATCGGCAATAGTGGTCATAGAGCCTTCATTGGGGTATCAAACGAAAGATCACGATCTCTTACATCAGAAGCATGCCAAAATGTAACAAAAACATTGGGTCAAGGTCAGCCTAGGTCCAGTGAAATACTGGTCTTACTTTACATGTCAAAGGTCGATATTAACTCGCAGCCGTTTTGATCCACGTGACAAAAACGACGGAAGTGAAACCTTCTGATGATCAGTTTTACATTACCTGCTTTTCATCCGGTCAAGGTCATTAAAGGTCAGATCACATGAGGTTGCATTACTCTACGTGACAAAAAACAATATTTACTCGCTGGGATTCTTAACTGTGTAAACACGGGACGGAAATGACATCTCGTGATAATGAAATCTACTTTGCTCCTCATCGGGTTAAGATCAAACCGGACCCGGACAGATAAGCATTTTTTGTTTTCTGACGAGGAACAATAATTGCTCTCTGCTGCTACTGAACGATCTTCCCTAGACAATGTTGTGTTTCATTCATTTCGACATCAACCTATGACGTGACCTGACGACCTCACTTTGCATTTGGTAAACCTTGCTAAGAGGCGCATATAGATTTGCTTGTCTGGCTTGAAAGATGGGAAAGGTCAGCGGCAACCACTTTCATCACCCACAATGCAAATTAGTCCAACTGTCGCCATGCATGTGGCTTAGCATGCCCTCTAATGTTGACGTGTCACGGTTGTATATCCTTTCGGTAACCGTGTCCTATGTAAATCCAAATAATCCATGCATTATACTCGCGAATATTATCAAAAAAAAGAGAAACAAAGCATGTTCGCGCCACCTTCCGAAAAGGCGGTGGCGTGTACCTGGATGCAAGGGTTCACTTATGACGTCATATCTCCAAGACATTACCTAACATGGTTTTGATGCCAAAATATGTAGAACTGATTGGTGAACAGGTACTGAAAGTGAGGTCGGGCTGGCTTTAACAGTTCAAAAGTTATTCAAGAAAAAACGAAGGAATGCTCTATTTGACACCCCCAGGGCGGTGCGGAGTTCAAGGCCGGAGGCTGACCTGATGAATATGCGGCCATCAATTCCCCTTTGTTATGTTCCTGTCGTTGCTTTTGCCAGCATTATACAAACGGTATAGTACGATTTGCACTGTCTAAGAAGATCATGACTAGTAAAAGTCAAAAGGAAATTTTATTTAACGTTTATTTTATTTCAGCATTCAAAAAAATCCTCCCACTTTCAAGCCCTGCCAATGTCCATGTATTTTCTTTTCCAAAAGTATGAGCCAGTGGGAAAACTCTACTGATTAGCTCTCGATTCATGCCAATTGCGTCAAAATTAGTCCAAAACATTGTGGTTATAACAAGTCAAACATACTCCTTTCTGGCTTTTTTGCTGTCCTGTATCCACCTCATTAAATACGTTCAAAGCGTCTTGTTACAAAAATGTTGTTTACGTCATTGTAAATCGACCGTCATTTGTTGCGATGCAATCAGACGGGTAGTTTTCGAGATCTCTGAGAGGGCGAATATGTCCCCCCCCCATACGTGCATGCACCCTTGCGCTATGGGTGCGGGAATAGGGTTAAGGTAAAATGAGCGAAGTACATAACAATTCGCCTGACCAAACGACATATGCAGCTACATTTGCTAATCATGAAGCATCAGGTACACATCATCTGGCGTCTGATTTCGGGAAGTACTAATGGGGGCGATGCGTAACGAAATCAGAACGGCACAATCTCAGCTACGTCGATGAAAGTTCCATTTGCTGTATGTTTTGTTTTTGTTAAGCTGTTGTGGCTGTGCTGTTGTAAACTCTTTGACGCCATTTTGCGCTGTGTGTCTTGACACTTCTCCGAACAGAAGACACACTTGCCTCTTACAATGCTTTATTTTCATCTGTACATGTTCAAAGACGTTGACAGAAACATAAATCAATGAAGATGTCAATATTCCGGCACTGTACGCAAGCTTGATTGTCATAAATAAATACATGTACAACAATACCGGAGTTATGCAAATTAAATAAATCAATACAAAAGTCGTCTTTCATGAAATATTTTCTAAATTCCTCTGGACGGAAAAGTTAGCATTTAGAAGCCTCAGACACAATGCCTTTCATATACAAAAAAAGCGAAGCTACAACGCTACGTAAGACGTCTGTTACTTGGATACATTAAATGTAAGCCATCCATACCTGATGAGCATCTACCAGTAAAAGTCTATTCTGAATACATGATTTGTTACCGTTATTTTCTAAAACCATTTATTAACAACGACATTCCATTATCCATTCACACACCGCATTTCATCCTTAATGCTCTTCAGTGTCAGGGTAAGCTAAGAAGAATGGGACTAGCCCTTCCGTACAAAAAAAAAAAATACTGCGAGGAGTGGATGTTAGTGTCCCAGTGTCATTTTTTCTATTGCCGTCATGGAAATACACAGAGCAAACAACGGAGAGTGCGAGCCAGAATTACGTTAAGTTGCAGAAACGTTGCAGCCCGGCTCTCAGATCGCACGGAAAAAGGCTACGAACGTACTGAAGGGAAACTTTACGTGCATCGCTGAATCTGTCAACTGGAGCTCGTGACAGTCTGGGGTACCGAGTTGTAATTGCAGAAGTTCACTGTTAGACGTGGAATTGTCTCAATAAAATTTTCTGTCAAAGCATAATATATACTTTGCGCTGTGATTTGTCTGTTGGCCTTTTGAGATTTTGCCTAGCCTGTTTGAGCCCCGTTGAAAGACGGGAAAAAATCCTACAAGCGATACATCAGACAAGTAAACTCTAAAACCTCTCGAACAATAAATATGACAAAATACCTACGAAGAGAGATACCTGAGTCGGCCTCAGAGCCAACCTGCGCAGGCGCAGGTTGTGTACAAGTGTCTTTTTTGCCTTTTCCAAGCGCCGCAATCAGCAGCAAACCGCGACCGCAGAGGCAGCGCTCAGGTCCCGTGATGGTGCTGCCACCTGAAGCCGGCCGCGCGACGACAGAAAAGCCGCCGCCCGCGCCCAATAGATGTCGCCAGCGTCGCTCAGGGCTGACGTCCGGAGCACGGTCCGGACGTGACCTTGATATCGTCCAGCGCCAGCACGGTGGCCTGGCCGAACGCGAAGCTCGGCACGGAGGCGGTGAAGTGCAGCCGGGAGGGCTGCGAGACGCGCTCCAGCTGCACGAGGCTGCGTCGCATCTGGCCGCGCGCGTTCTGGCGCACGGCGCGGCGCACGGCGCGGCCGCCGCCGGCCAGCGGCTCCAGCGACACGACCAGGTCGACCGGGCTGCCGCCGCGCAGCTCGTACTTCATGTACGAGAAGCCGACGCAGACGGTGCCGCTGGCCGGCGGCACCACGCGCTGCTGGAACGTCAGCTCGGTCGAACGGCCGAAGGTGACCGCCGTGCCCAGGATGCGGCCTGGAAAAGGCCGTCAAAGGTCACGCCAGGCAGCCTGGTGTCATGACGACACTTCGCCCCGCATGGATATTGCCGATGTATTGCGAAGTCAGTTATAGCTGCGGTACGTCAAAGCTGAGGCAAACAGTTCCACACGCGACGCAGTTCTTTGACACATGACCATCTCCTCGCGTGACTCCGACCGCCTCTAGTTGCGACTCCCTCGACCTCCACGGCGGCTACTTACGCTGGGGCGACCTGGTGCGCACGATCTTCCAGGTGGAGCCTGCGTACTTGACCCGGCAGCCGTCGCGGTCCAGGTCGCAGCTGAAGAGCGTGGCGCCGGCGGCCGGGCCCGGGCGCGCGGTGGGCCGGGACGTGGTCGTGGGCGGGCGAACGGTGGCCGGTCGCTGGGTGGACTCGGGCCGCTGGGGGCGCTCGGGCCGCTGGGGGCGCTCGGGGCGTTCGGGCCGCGCAGTGGGCGCCGCGGTGGGCGCCGGAGCGGAATCAGCACGGTCCACTGAGAGGACAGGAGGTACAGGGTGAAGCTCGCAAAAGTGGCAGTTTACGAACAGCATCTGTCTGAAAACAAAGTAATATAAAACAAAGGTAGAGTTACAACGGTTTGCATGTCATGAACGAGTACCATTCACTTCCTTCATATCACCATCATGCGCCTATTCACTGGTACGTAAGACAACTAATAACGGAAACAAAATGAAAATGCAAACGTATTTCGCATTCACTGGTACCAATGTTTCTGCTGTCTTGCAGCCCCCGATTTCCTTTCGAGTGGTAAACGAAGCAACATCATAGTTGTGGATCAGATCAGACCAGCTCAAAGGTCGTCAACTCACTGCAGATGCCAGGGAACTCCTTGGAGCAGACGGTGCCGCCGGGGCAGTTGCTGCAGGGGGCGCCGCGCTCGTACATCTGGCCGCGCTGGAAGTTGCCGGCCGGACCGTAGTTGCAAACGTAGAGTTTGGTCCACCAGGGGCCCTCCTTGTAGAGGGTGTAGCCGCAGCCGACCTTTGTGGTCTCTGCCCAGGCCATCTGGGTGTAGTGGCCGATGCTGGTCTCGAACCTGCACGGGGGGTGGACATCAGGAGGTGGCAAACCACGAGACAAGCGTAGAAAAATGGCGTGATCCACTGCAGGTGCCCTTTGCGAGAGAAAAGACAAAGAGAATGATTGGAGCGAAAGGGATGAATAGACAATAAGGTAGGGAGAGAAAGAGGAGGGAAGAGCAGAAAAAGCAGAATATGAAAAGGGAGGGATACAAAGAGAGAGAGGGATAGACAGGGGAGGTAAGAGGAAGAGAAGTAGAATATGAAATAAGAACACATATAAAAAAGTTCATGGACAGAAGTGTTACGTGAATAAATGTATTAACGATTTAGGCCATTTGGAATTAATGGCACTCCTTACTAGTATCTAAAAGTCTGGCATGTCCCTCAATTCCAAACTTAGTTTGGAGGTGAGGGACCGTGGGCAGTCTCACTGACCAAGGTCAATTACGCTAAACTACCTACTGATGGACATGACATTGTTTTCTTAAGTAACCATGAAGCTAAGAAGCTTTCCTTTTTCCAACTAAGTTAAGAAGCCGGCCTGCAAGGTGATAAACGTACTACCGGAGCTGTACATGTGTCTGATAGCCTGACTGCTTTCACAAACTGATTCCTTCTAACACAATACACATATTCAAATGAAACTTGGTTTATATTTTTGGATAGTCTGAAGTCGTTTAGCACAGTTTTGCCTAAACGGAATGGCAAAAATTATATATCCTGAACAAACTACGTAGACTTCACAGTGTTGCACTTTTATACACCGATGCAGTCCGCAAGTTCGTTTTTACTGCAAAAATGTAGTCTCCTCGTAGCCGGCGTACAGCCCTAAAACCTTGCAAGTTTGCGAAAACCATTGCACGTCGTCTTCCGGCAGGCGTTTTCGTATGATTTCCGTTCACAATGAGCCCCTCCCCTTTAAGAAAATCCTGGCTGCGCCCCTGGATTTTTACTTAACTTAATTTAATAAGCATGCGTCTTATAAACAGAACTGAGCGTTTTTGAATGGTCTTGACCTTAAGAACAAGATCTTCATGACATTACCAAACATGTCATGGAACTCCTATGAAAATATTCCCGTTTCGACCGTTCATGGATTAAAGGAATGCGTGGGGCAGGTCGCAACCATGGGGGGATAGAAAATGTGACTGGCCCGCTTTTACAAACACAGATTACCCATGTTTGCCTTCAGATCACCAAGGTGTTCATGAACATTGATATCAAAAGGTACTCATAGCATTCTTTATCCCGGAAGGCAAATGTCACAAACAACACGAACATGAGCGCAGGGGTGGTGATTTCTGTAAATGTTTGGGGGGGCCGAGCCGAGGGTCAGACAACCTATCTTCCCCCTAGATGTGGGTCTCTTGACGGATTTAGCCCACTTTAACTTGACCAACGGAAATTTGCAAGTTTTTTTGTTACAATTTATCAGATAAAAATTGCAATTATCCCCATGTATACAGTTATACGTATAGACAAAAGAAGGAAAAATAACTAAATGCACCACTCTAGACTTAAGCCTTTACTTTCTGCGTATCTTTTATCCAATGTGGCCGTTTTTTCGTCATTGCTCATCTCCCTTTAACACCGGCAGAAAATATTGGGGAGGGGGCCCAAACGGATACTGGGTGGGCCAAATCAACACTGAGTGGGTTAGGGCCCTCTCAAAAGAATACAGATCGACACCCCTGCATAAGCCGTGTAATCTACATCACGTGTAACGTTAAATCAGCACGTTGCCGAAATCACCACTGCTTTATTCGAAAACAGAATGAAGATTCATCAGACTCTTCCTGGGGAGAGGGGGTGATAAATATTCCGCTCCCAAAATGCACCACTTTTGCCGCAGATGGCCGAAACAATCTTACGATCCGGTTTATCACTCACACGAACGGCTCGATGTGCTGCGGGTCGAACATGGCCACCTCGTCGTACCACGCGTAGATGGCACGCTTCCACTCCGGCACGTTCTCCAGCCGCGTGCTAGACGAAGTGAACAGGTTCTGGCCTACCTTAAACCTCGCTGAAACGAGCAGAACATCAGTTGATACAGCACGCGACAGATCTTCCGAAATCCTCGATCGAGGGAAAGGGTAATCTGACGCGCATTGCTAAGGACACAGAAGATGTAAAAGAATATCTGGTCACATCACGTCTATGGTTTAGAGGTTAGGTGGCAGATCCATTGGCTGGGTTAAAATCGTGAAGCCTGATAGGACCAATTTAGAGGTACGGGATTACAGCAGAAATATCTGTCTGTACCTAAATGAATTCGAGAAGGTTCGTTGTTTACTGTTTTCACAGGAACACTTTCGAGAAGGCCTTCAACGTACCGACGCGTTTGCAGTCGCGGCAGTCGTGCTGGAAGACGCACTGTTCGGCGTGTCGCTGGGCTGCTCTGGCCAGTTCCTCGTCCCATTCCTGGAAATCGGGTTGGTTCGGATCACGAACAGTTCTGCCTCGCATCCCCAATAGCTGAGATGTGCCTGGAAGAACCTGTACTGCCTACGGTGTGCTGGCGTTGCACGGGCAAAGTGATATGAAGGAACCATGAGCGGCATTTTCTTAGACCAGCATCTCGTAAGAACATAAAGCGTTCAAAACTGACCGTCTGTCAGACTGCTGGTGCAGGGTCCGTCTGCTGGTGCAGACTGGCCTGAACACTATTCGGGAGGATGGTTTGACAACCCTGGTGGTAAACGACAGAATATGAAGTTTTTATTTCTAACGCTAGGTGGCAGCATGAAAGCTCCTACCCGCATCCTTCACGTTCGAATGTGGACCAGTGGCTAAGCCGACAACAAAGCTTTGCTGCCCGCCCACCAGGTGGCTACTTCGAGTTTCGTTTGGGGCCTACAGGACAAGAAAAATATTTATCGGGCGCCACAGAAGATTAAACATTTATCAAGTGTTCAGCAGGGGTGTCGATTTGTATTCTTTCGAGGGGGCCCTGGCACACCCCATGTTAATTTGGACCCTTCCAATGTTGGTTGGGCTCCTCAAAAATTTGGGCTCCTCCAATATTTTCTGCCAGTTGTAAAGGGAACTGGGCAACAATAGCGGAAGAAACGGCCGCAACAGATAAAAGATAGGCAGCAAGTAAAGAATAAGGCATAAAGTGTTGAATCTATCTTTCTATCTTCTATACATATGCACATATATACCTATACACATGGGATATGCACAATTTTTCATTCTAAAAACAGTAACAAAAAACTCAGAAATTTCCATTGATCAAAATAAAATGGGTTAAATCCGTTGAGAAATCTACATTTGGGAGGAAGTGTGGTTGTCGGGCCGACGGCTCGGCCCACCCGATCATTTACAGAAATTGACACCCCTCGTGTTCAGTATGAAGTGTAAACACCACACAAGATTACGTAAATACAAAAACAGAAGATTAAACACAGCGAACATTAAACACACACAATAAACAGAGACCTTGAGAGAGCTCTTTCGAGCGAGACGGCGCGCTCGATGACTCAAAAATGACGGCGTGTTTAATGGCACATAAATGTGATATGTAACATCTGATTCATTTTGCAGTTCAGCAGATAATTATAATGTCAATGTTGACGTTAGAAGTCGATACGTCAAGACGGACAACAACCGAAAGGCATGGCTTACGGGCACCAAAATCAAGATATCGATCATGGTACGGCCGCGGGCAAAAGTAAAACAAATGGGATGTGGCCATGGTAATTTCGAAGGCCTGACTGTCTCCTGAGTGCAGAAATGAAATACGTCAGCGGCTTCAAAATCCCAAAGGTGACCAGCAGACCTAATCCCTGGGTAGACTTCTGGATCTACTTCAGAACGCCCGACGCGGTTGAAAGTGACGGAACGCAAAAAAAGACCGGACTTTAAAGGGTATATAAATTTCACATCAGCAACTATCTGTAACACAGAAAGTAAAACGTACACGGTGTACTTGTCGTACACTCGACACACCGAGCAAGCAATTTCTTAGAGCTTCAAATCTACACCAGTGCTCCAAACCCCGGCGCCAGAAATGGCCACGCTCGGCCGGCGCGGCCGTCCACCCCTGTGGCGCGACCGTGTCGACAGGCACCCATCCAGGCGACGCTCCGCCGGCCGGCGGCCGGCCGCCGACAGCCGCTGATTTATCGCGACTGCGGCCTTGGCTGCGGCCCCGTCCTCACCAGCTGACGCATGTTGGAGGCGGACGGCTGGCTGAAGGACTTGCCGCGCGTCTCGCGCCCGTTGGCCACTTTGGCGCGCAGGCGGTTGTGCTCGGCCACCACGTACTTGGCGTCCTCGGCGCTGACCTGGCGCGCCTGCAGCTGGTCGCAGGCCGGTCCCGGGCCCTGCGGGGTCAGAGTCGGCCGTCAGAGGCAGCGGGCGGAGCGCGGTGTGGGCGCGGCGCGTGCGCGGGCGCCCCCGGCGTGACGGCCGCGCGTGACGCCGAGCGTGACGCGCGGCGTGACTGGCGCTCGTGCCGTTGAGGAGTGCGGCAGGACGGCCGCCGCCGCCGCGTCTCGCCTCCACGTTCTGCGGTATCCGGCCGTGGGCGAACAAGCGGCGCTGACGCGAAGCGTGAACAGTATTTTGCATCGGGCATGGCTTGAACAAACGTTAACGATTGTGAAAAATATAGGCATCAGAAGACTTCGCAGTATCCTATATCGAATATGAACACGGACTGGACTGGACGCCATATGCATATTCGGATTATCTCTGAATTTTTACCCGGAGCCATTAGGAAGAACCTTCAGAACCTTTTATCCCGACAAATGCTCGGAAGTCTGTCATGGTCGTCATCGTAATGCAGCCAGTTTATGAGACGCTGAGGAATGAGTTTTATGCATTCCCATGGTGTAGAAGGCATTAAGAAGGATCATTATCGACAGCAAAGACGTTCCGGAAGGTAAACCACCGCTCAGTTATACAATGTAGAGTTCAGCACCTACAGCAGTCTCAGATAGTTACTAACTGAACTGTGCACAGACTGTCTGGCAAAGAACAAATACATCCGACACAGCACAGTGGCAAAAGCTCTTGCAACATACTAGCAACATCAGCGACAATGCAGGCATGAAACACTAGACGGAGTAGTTTGTACGTGGCATTTGCATTAACCAGAGCGTTGACCAGGGACCGACTAAAGTGAACACACGGTGTGAAGCCGTTCACCACTGGCCGACACCTCCCGACCCTTCCCCGTCCCTCCCGCTGCAGCCCCGTTCTGCCGACGCCGCCGACCTGCCGTGTCGTCAGGACGTCGTCACCGACGGTGGCCGTGCCGGGACGGCCAACTGCGCCGCGCGACGTCGCGCCGCCCAGCCCGCGCCGCCGCCGCAGCCTAATTGTTCTCCTCTCTACGCCTGGCGGGCTTTCGGTGCCGTCGTCCGCTGGGCTGGCGCCGACAGCGCGGCGGTGACGCGCGCCGGCCGCCCGAGGCGCGAAGGCCCGGCCGGCGGCGACATCGCACCGGCCGGCCGCCGTCAGGGCACCGAGGCGACAGGGGCACATGGACGTAGGAACGGGGGGGGGGGGGCAGGGGAGCGATGGCAAATCAGTTTTGAGGAAATTCAACTTAAGCTTTATGAGGAAAAAACGTCGTTACTCCCCCCATCTCCACACACACTTTCTGGATGCTCTTATGCCCCTGGTCATACGCTTGGGCTGTTATAACATACAGTAAATGTACCCATTGTGGAGAGGGGCATGAGGGCTGTTAGGGGCTGTTGGCGGTTTGAGCTGTTCCTTTGCAAATGGTTGTTAAAGTTTAAATTTTGCTCAGGCCTAATTCTACTCGTGAAGGTCACATAATGTCAGTTCCCATTTAAACAAAATGACTGCGACGAGGTGTTCGATGGTTGCTTGCAGACTGTGCAACGTCCGTCCTCGTCGAAGGTGAAGATAATGCGCCCAAAGAGAACGCCTGTTTCCACACTCGTGAAGACAGTCATTAACACGGTTTACATTGCCTGTTACGTTAGCTGTGCACGGTCTGCAGCAAGTGACGACAAAACTCGTAACACCAAACACATCCACGCAGGGTTCCCTTTTCAGGACCAGGGACGCCTATCCGTGGCTTTGTGCAGGCTTTCCTGCACTTCTCCGCCGGGCGGCCCGGTGCCAGTGCTGCCAATCAGTCGCCCGCCGGCCCCGGAAGTGGACGAGGGAAGGCGCGTCCGCCGGCTGACCTCGACGGCCCGGCCGGGGCAGATGATCGGCGATAGCCCTCAGTCGCGGAGTCCGGTCTCAAACTCGTCTGCCGCGTCCAGCGCGCGCCGCTTGCCGCACGCGAACGCGCCTGGAGGGGTCACACGGGTCAGGACACTGCCGACAGGTCAGGGCGCCCGGCCCGGTACGCGAGACTCCGCGGCCGCCGCAGACACTCCACTGTTGTCACCACGGAGGAAAACCGGGCGCGCCGTGAAGCTGACCGCCGCCCTGCAGCGGGATGTAGGCCGTGCAGAACTCCCACGCCAGGCGGACTACTCGGCGCCGTAAATTCGCCGGCGTCGGCGGCGGAGATGGCGGCCGGCGTCCGTCACGCGCGGCCCGCGGCGCCGCCCGCGGCCGCCGGCCTTGTTGTGATCAGACAAGCGGCGGCGCGGCCGCGTCCCACCGCTGCCCGGCACGCTGTCGGCGGCCGCCCGGCCAGCCCGGCCCGGCCCCAGGTGCACACGGACTCGGGACTCGGGACTCGGGACTCGGAACCGGCAGGAGAACTGAGACGGATGGGACGGAGCTCTGGACTCTGACAGAGACCTGATGCTGACAACTGGGCCAGGACTCGGGCTCAGGCAGAGACGACTGAAAGAATGGATGGATGGATGGATGGATGGGTGAATGAATGAATGAATGAATGGATTCCTCCAGGAAAGAACGCAGGTGCACCTCCATCCGGCCGACTCCTCCAGGCTGGACGCGGCCTGATCTCTGACAGCCGCCACGCGGTCGGGGTCCGGTGTCGGACCGCGTCGCTCCCGCCGCTCGGCCGTCACCAGCTCGGCGGGGGCGCCCGGCCGCCGCCCGTCCGGCGTCGGCTCCCACCAGCCGGGCCGCCGCGGCCGACGCAGGCCGCCCGTAAAAGGATCGCCGCAGGACAGAGCCGTCCGTCGCGCCCGCCGCGCCCGTCACCGCGAATTTATCGACGTCCCCGGCGGCCGGGCCATCTCTCCGCCGGCAGTCAGGCCCAGCCGTCGGCGGCCGCGGGTACCGAGCTCAGGCGTTGTCTCAGCAGGGGCCCGCCGAGATAACGAGCTCGAGTCCAGCGTCGGGCCGTCCAGCGGCCCGCGCCGCGTCCCGGTCCGCCTGCGCTAGGGCCAGGGTCGGGCCGCGGCGCTCCCAGACGGCGCTGGACGGTACAGACCGATTGCACATCAAGGAACATCTGGCGGAAAAACGAGCTGTGGCTGCTGACGGTGCCTGTGACGGAATTATTGGCCCAGTTTCCCAACGGAGACCGGTATTACAATGCGGACTGCCGCTGGGAACCAAATTGCATTAGCTGCACGTCTTACAGCCAATTTACTTTAGTTTGTGAGGCTCGTACTAATCATTAAAAAGTTCTTATTGTTTGCTAAAATGTATATTTGTTAATAAAGATATACATAATTATCAGCATCTGAATAATAGTTTTAGGTTTAGATGGTTTAACACAGTGTCGTTCCATCAAACAAGGAGTTTAGTTTCATTTAAACGCGTTTTAAACAAAAAGATGTTCCTTGCAACTCAGCGATCGTTCAGTCACTCGGTCGACCGATACTAGTAACGATCGTTCGTATTCTCGCAACGGACGGCACCATCAGCACATCGTAAAAACGGTCCCTGCCCTGCTGCAGAGGGATCATTCCTACCTGTGGCTCGCAGCTCACAGCTCAACCCTCCCCTCCCCCACCGGCCAAATCCAGCTGTCCCCGTCGGCGGCTGGCTCGTGGCCTCGACTCTCTCCACGACCTTACAGAGAGGATCACGAAAGCCCGACAGTCCCACGGAGAGGATGGTGGAGGGCCCCACGGACCCGCAGAAAGGACCGTGAGGCCCCAGGGATCTCCACGGTCTCAAACAGAGGACCATGAGGCCGCAAAGCTCACGGCGGTCCCAAAAAGAGGACCATGAGGCCGCTGGCTGCGTAGTAACCTTGCGCCGTCGCCTGCAGCAAGACACTGTCGCGCCACGATGTGACGGGTGGTAACAGGAAGATTGAAGGCCTGACTGATGGCTTTGAACAGAAACCATCGACATAATGCTATTGGAACTCGTGACAGTTGTATAAACTGGCATAAGATACGATTTTGAAGCATGCTTGCATATCCTTGAGAAAGATTTAAATACACTTGAATATCCCAGAGACGAGCTTTCAGCACAAAACAGATAACGCAGAACAGGTGGTAGGTTGGATGTTTGACATATTATCACGCGACAATGTTCCAAAGCCCATTATCCCTGTAATATTCCAAACAATGTTGGCAAGTAGCCAGTTTCACGCACGAGAACGTGACTTTAGAAGCTGACCAATATAGCACCACATTATTCGCTAATCAAATAGTCAGGTGCTTATCATAGGGCGTTTTCGTAGCACGTCAGCAGACTGCTGCCGGTCACGGCCAGCGACAGCTTACATTAGCGCCACTCCGCCGCCTAGATTAGCCCGTTAGCAAGGCGTGGTCGGCGGCGCTCCCTCGGGGCACCCAGAGCCGTGCGGGGCCGCCCCCCCCCCCCCCGCCCGCCCCCAGACCGGGAGCGGGGGCGGGCCGGAGGACGTTTACGACAGCCTTGACAGCCTCAGAGACGATGCCGGGCCGATGCAGCCGCTGCGCCGACGCGCTCGGCGGCACTCGCGACAGATGCCACCCAGCTCGGGCAATTTGCCTTGTAAATCGAGCGCCAGCCGAGCCGGCAGGACCGTCTATAGTCTGGCCGTGGGCCGGGCGGGCCGGGCTGCAGCGCCGCCGCCGGCCGTCGCGAGCTCGCACGGCGTCGCGCCCGACGGCGCGGAAACCGCCACCTGCCGGCGGCGACGGGCCGCCGCCGGTCACGGCGTCATTCACTTAACACGACCGCAAACGGCGGAGCCGCGAACATGTCTTCTCTTAAAATGCCATGGCGAATGGGCAGCGACCGGCGCCTCGGCTCGCGTCCCTTCTTAATGGCGGCTTATTATAGCTTAGCCTGGCTCCAGAGGCCTTGAACAGGCTGTGTGACAAAGTGCACTGAGGATCTCATGAGTTTCTACAGAGTGGCACAAATTAGCTTCAGTCTGGAACGTCGCAGAGGAAGAAAGCAGAATGCAAACAGCGTGTGGCGCTTAATGTAATTAATGTAATTACTGTCTGTATGCAATTAAGACACTTTCTAAGAAAATGCGCAAAACGAAGGAAAGTCATCCGATTTTAAAACGATGGCTTGCATGATTCGGTAAGACGAAATAGGGCAATAATCAGAACATCACTAAGATTGGGCGGAAACGTTTAGCTGCACTTTCAAATATCTTCAGAGCAAACCTCCATGGCCATGTTCTACCAATCAACGTCTTCTTCAAAAAGCGAGACACCTTTAACTGATAAAAAATTACGAAGCCGTTTCTTTTAATCGAGCTTGGGCGAAGCTACCTCGGTAGAAGCTACGAGTGAGCTTGCAAAAGTAAATAATGAGGGTATAGCGGGTTTGGCAGGCGGGCTGCAATTTGCACAGCTAGGCCACTACCTGGACGGCGGTTTTCTCCACAGCTCGCCGATGCAGGCGTGATTTACGTGTTCCCCAGCCGCTTGCGGCCACAAATCATGCCGAGACTCCATAACGGCCGTTACTTTACCGAAACGGCGCAGCCGGGATCCACTCACCTGAAATTGGCAGAGCGTATGCTTTGGCGTGAATCGGCAGTACTGGTTCTGGGCTCGTGCCACGGCAGCCACCGCCGCGCACAGAAGAAGTCTCCAGCCGCAGCTCATCGTGATGTTCGTCTGGGGAAATCGGACAAATGATGGTCAAAAACAGGCGGCGAGAGTGGAGAGAGCTCACAGAGTTAAGACACCTGTCTTGCGCGCGCTCAGTACCACGCTGCTTGGGACGTGCTATGTGCGCCATCACTTGGTGCTCCCATCATCACCCCCCAGCCCCACTCCCTGACTCCTCCATTGAACGGGAACGTTGACGGGCTCGTGGACGAAGTTTGCTCACGCAGGAAATCCTATTCAGACAAGAGAATTTGCAACGGCTCATAGCTGTTCCGCCAGGCCTTTGACCGCAGTTCCGGCCGCGCCGTCCAGTCACGCAGCTGATAGGATGACAGGAGGTGACTCAGTTGGTCTGAGTCCCGCCGCGCGGTCTGGTCTAGCCACTCGGCCGACGGGCCCGGAGGTGATGACTCAGAGGGCTGTGTCCACTACCGGCCCGGTAACAGGCCAGGGCGACCTCGACGTGAGAGCTCTGTAGGTCAGGGGATCAGGCTGGGAGCACGGTCTCCGTCCGCCAGCCAATCGTCTGGCCCGAAGAACAGGTTCCGATCCACTACCAAACGGCCTTAAAGACGGCACGTTTCGCGGGGTCTCGCCGATTCTCTGCAGAACGCGAGCTTTCACTGGTCGCGTAAACAAACCAGAATTCACATCCGGCGTCGCTTCCAGAGCAAGCTGAGTCTTATTCAAGGCAATGGAGCGTAACAGTTAGCTGCTGTATAACAAAGTTGCGGGCGCGGCCGCACGCGATGTTTACGTGCTCAACGCAGCCGTCGTGTCCGTTTGGTGGCTACATTAAAACGAAGGTAATTTTCTTGGCCTTGGGGAGCGTCGTTGAAGGCCGGTAGGCCGGAACGTCTCCGCGCGCGGGCATTGGCGGCGCGGTCGCGAAACTGCGTGCGCCAGCTCGGCGGCCGACTTTGCCGGGCGCGCTGTGACCGGAACCTGGCTGCTTCCGGCCGAGCGGCGCGGACGACAGGTGGAGCGGCGCGCCGCCGGCCGAGCGCCGACCGGCAGGCCGATCCGGGCGTCGGCGGTTGGACGACCGGCGCCGTTCATCGAACACACTGCCGCCCCGCCAGCGGATCGAGTTCGAGCGACACCGGCGCTGAGTGGTCTCCGACACCGGCGCTGGGTGGTCCCCGATACTGGTGCTGAGTGGTCCACGGCACCGGTGTTGGGCGGACCCAACAGTAAATCCAGCGTCGGAGTTGGACGCAGCACTACACCGGCGCAGGACACGGAAACTTGGTGGCGACTCGCGACTTTGTCACCGTCCCGGCGAGCCGTGGACTCCCTGACGCCGTCCCGGCGAGCCGTGGACTTCCTGACGCCGTCCCGGCGAGCCGTGGACTCCCTGACGCCGTCCCGGCGAGCCGTGGACTCCCTGACGCCGTCCCGGCGAGCCGTGGACTCCCTGACACCGTCCCGGCGAGCCGTGGACTCCCTGAAGCCGTCCCGGCAGACCGACGGACTCTCTGACGTTATCCTGGCAAACCGTGGACCGGGAGACGTCCTGGCGCACTTGATCACACTATAAGCCGGCTCCGATGGCGGCGGGCGGCGGGGGCGGCGGTCACGCGGCGGCGGCCAGACGTGAAGCGGCGGCGAGCCGCGCGGCCGAGGCGGCGGCGCCGCGCGCCAGGTGGCATTCCTGCGGTGCTCTGTGCTCGAGCCGTCTGCGGCTGTTTCGGGCGGTGTCATCGAGCGGCGAGCCGGGCCGACTCGGGCGTACGCGAATTCTGTGATTCGTGAGGGACGTTACGCGAAGTGGTATCGAAAGAACACATGACTGAGGGTAAGAAATCGTTTAATGGCTCTCGTTGCCAAAACATTTAATATTGCGTCGTTTACTGCAATCGATAATGGGAATAAGGGATATCTCGGTAGTTAGAATGGATTTTGAGAAAAGCAGTGCAAACTCGTTCATTCTGGAAAATTTGAGCAGGAAATTAGTGTCTGATTATAATCCGACGAATAATCTTGCAACATGCCAGACTTTTTCTATATGGGCCATCTGTGTAACGAATCAGTTTTACGCCCAGTTCGGTTTCATTTCCTTCGATATCTCAATGATCCCATCTTTTTATAGAGAGCGTCCGAAACGACCGATACGTAATTCAGGCGCGTCATAAATTAGTCAGTATATAACCGGCATTGCCACATAACAGTACCGAAGCGCACACTTAGCCCCGCCTGGGGCACGAACGGACCTAATTAAAGCGATTAACGACCTTGATAACCAGCCTCCAGGAGTCCGGTAACAAGTCCAGGCATGGGGTCCGTCAGATACCAGGCTGCCGATAGCAGAGTACGGATTCCCTGAACAAAACCGTCCGACCCCACTCTGTGCAAGTGTCAGGGATGGGTCGGTCCCAAGACGCCGGGGTCTAAGCGGTCTGGTCGAGCGGCCGTCCAGGCTACGTTGTGAGACTAGAGAGGAGTATCGTCACGGCTGAGCTGACCTCAGCGGTCGCTGTTACTTTTAACAAAACTCTGCAGTACTGGAAGGCAAGGGTAGTGGCCCTCTTTCGACTTACTAGAAATGGGGAAGCACAGATCCATGAAGCTGACCACCCCCGGAGAGGCAGACACCAGGGGGCTCGCCACGCCCACCCATACCGCCTCGCCTCGGGCCGTCTGGAGGCCGGGGGAGGGGGGCTCCGGCCCAACTGACCCAGACCCGGGGCCGGCTCTAATGGCCTGCCGCAATCAGCGACAGAAATCAGCTGGCGACGTGCCGTCCGACCAGGTGACGTCACAGCGAGCGCGCCGCCGGCCGGCCCGCTCCCAGGCCAATGGGCCTTCCGCTCATCAAAAGCTCATTACAGCGCGCCGGCGCATCGGACGACTGCCGACGGCCAGCTTTGAGGAAGTCTGGAGCTTTCAAAAAAGCCCGAAACCAAGTGAAAAAGCTTCTCACCTGGTTAACAAAAATAAACAACGGGAGGCTTGCCGAAGGCAATGATGGAACTGTCCATGATAATAAAGATTGCTGTCGTTATTTGGGTCATAGAGTTATACAACATATAGTCGAAAGGGCGAGCAATGTCGGCGGATTATTTTTTAACAATGCCATAACATATAGGTCTGTAGTTCTATGAGGTTAGAAATTCCGGGGCAATGAGGTGTTTGACAAAAGGCTTCGAAACGCCATAGAACACCGCAAATGGAACGAGTTGAAAAATCGGCAAACTGGACACAGAATCGCCTCGATATCGCTGCCACAACGGTTTGATTTGTCTTCCCCAAGTGAGTTTCGCCAGCTGTTTGCGCGCGGTAGTGTCCTGAATGGCAGGTGGCCAGCGTCACAAATGCGTTCCCATCGGAGGTCTGACGGTCCGCTATTTCTGATCACACTGGCCGTGTTCCGCCACAGGCTTACGGCCAGTGGACAGGGCATTCCGGCACTGGAACTACGTGGTTCAATCAAAGAGAGAAAATCTAGAAATCTGATTATGATAAACCACATGATCCATGGTTAAGGTGATTTTGGTTTGGTTAAGGTGATTTTGACGGGTACAGTGTTATTATGAAGCGTCGTTTTCCAGCATCATCAGAAAAAATCCAGATCGACGCACGAAATTAGTTTCGATTATGTTATATGCTTATCTTGATGATATGTACATTGACAAGCGCCAATGGGTATAAACATCTATCTACAAGTTGTCTTAGCGTATGTTCTAATCTTGACTTGAATGACATTGGGGATTTGAATAGAAGCTGGTGACAGACAGTTTATCTTGTTTTTTCAGTTACGTATTCAACACACATTCGGATTTTAAAAACAGTTCCTTATAGACGAACAGAAACATATTATGCAATATCAGCTGAAAACTGGTTTGAGTACAAATGCTAATGATGCGTTTGGGGTTGATAACACACAAACGTAATGCTCCTATGAAAGTGCAGCGTACCTAATCCCCACCTAACTGCGACCCCACCGAAAGCTCCACGCTTTGTGTCTTCAGTAAGCTATGAGGCTTCCTCGGCTCGGAAGAAATCGCAGCAAACAGCAAGTCAACCACCTCATGAGCTCAGACGGCGAGACAAACAGAAGCATAAACTCGACAAGCACCTATAAACCAGCTCCCCGGCGCAGCGTCCTCCCACGCCGCGGCCTCCACTCACGTTCGGTCCGGCGCTTCTCTGTCGGCGCGCGTCCCCTGCCGGGCTGCGGTCCGTCTGCCCGTGTCTGTGTCGGTCCCTGGGTCCGCCGGTTCGCCGCGCGCCTGCTCACGGTCGTCCGCTCTCTGCTGGTGGCCGGCCGCCGCCGGCCGTTTAAATACAGGGCCCGGCTCCGGTAGTGGCAGACGGGATACCCGGCCGGAGCGCCACCAGAGACGGCGGACTCAGCGGGGAGGGGGGTGACCGAGCTCGGGGGGGGGGGGGCAGGGCAACGCGGAGGGAGCATGCTGATGTTTGAAGTGAAGTAGCTGTCATTGCAAGTCTGGAAAATTTTCACAATAGAATACATCATTGAATGAATTACTGTTCAAGCAGCAGGTAAGCATAAGTAATGTTTCTCGTTCTCCAACATTGTCACAAAAAGCTTTGCTAACTTGTCATTGATATCAATGTTGGAATCGTTCGATTTTCACAGGATTTTCGGTCACAACAAAAGGGCGGGGTGTTTGAGCTGCGACCGGTAATTGGTGTTGGTCAATACGCCGCAAACGCCGCGATGTAAAACCGCAGCATCGCCTTAACAATAAACATTATGGGTACCCACCTATTTTCTTGTGGTTTTGTTATTACGCACGTAAGCAGCAGGGTTAGGGATAGCGAGGCGCAATTTCGCAAATATTACTAACGCAATTCAACGGTAATGTGGAGTGGAAAGGTATGGACCTAAATTCTTAGTCATCAAAATTTTGACCATTCACAGAGACTCAGCGTCGCCCATCACGCCCTGACGAGTCCAATAGTGCTTCCCCAACGGGTGCTTCACGGGTCTTCAACTTCTCATCAACCTCTACGAGCTAGTGCACGTTTGTCCGGGAATGCAGAGACACATTGCGATACATCACGTAATGGTATATCAGGTGGATATATTTCCATGCTGTTCCCATCCATAATGTTCCCCAAAGCCATTCGTGGAACCCGAACCACTCGCTAGTCCCTGAAAGACAGTAGTTTCCTCATACACATACCAAACTTAATACAAATATTTTGACGGTCCTGAGAGGAACATTATCAGTGGCAGCAAGGGAACCTGCTGTTTGACATGAGTATTTCCCTTCAGCAAGAGTGCTTTGTTTTCCTTATATTTCGGCCTGGCTCACTTTGTATTACAACTCCCACGCGAATGACGCTTGACACTGTTGGCGCGGTTTAAAATGATAAGTGCACGGCGACTCTGGGTGCTCGCCCCGACTTCGCTCCCGACCCTTCCTGTGCTCCTGACGTTGCCTCTGACGCTGGCATCGCCCGCGGCGCTGACCCGGCCTGTGGCACTGACCCTGTCAGCTAGGCTGATCCGGGTGATGGCAAAAGTCGATCAGGACAGACGACCGACTGACGCCTGACGATACACACGACTTGACGCAAGACTAGTCGGCTTCCGACCGCGATGCTAATGGTCAGTCCTGATTGATGCATCGAAAAAGAGGCCAGAAAACAAACAAACAGATCCGGGCAATGGCCGCCGGGATGGCTGGGCTTGGGCGGTGTCAGAATCCCGTTCGCGATGCACTGAGGTAAATTTCGAAAATCGCGCAATGACTTTTCATTGTGGCTGGGTTTACCTAGTTTTTAGGTAAGTGGTGTTACTATTTTTAGTTTAATAGATTCGCGAAAGTACCTCAGCCGAGGTGGTGGTAGTTCAGCCCGAGTCACTGAGGTGGCGATCATAATGAAATTAACACGTTTGTTTTTGCGTTGTGGCGTGGGTGTGTGTGCTGCGTTATCACAGCTGCGGTGTCCTGGTGAATTATCAGTTAATTTTGAGTATTTAAAGGTATTTTTCATGTTACAAGAACGATTATCTCGGCAGCACGCCTGGTCACAAAAATGCCTTGTGAACAGGATCGGCCCACCACATTGCGAATCGTTCAGTAGCACCTACAGCCGTTATGGATAAAACAAGTAAACAAAAACCTGTGCGTGAAGTGTATGACAAATGAAGAGGTACATCATGCGTACTTCAAACAATCAGGCTGCCTCGGACTTGAGACATGAACGCTTTGCGACATTGGTGACACACTCAGCAGTTACGTTTCGTGCAGACTGCGAATTAAATTTTTAATCAAATTAAGTATATTGCCGATCAGTGCAAAGAAAGGAGAACTTATCACATACCGGAAAGGAAGAAATCCTGCAGCATGGCGCGAGGATATCCGATTTTACCCAGCCGTGAAAAATGAGCTGTTTTTCCCTTGGGGAAAGTACAAGTAATCGTCTTCCTAAGAAAAAAGACGAACTCCGTATATAGGAGGCTTAAATCCTATAGATTTTTCTTTCTACCTGCGTGTGGACCAACAAAGCACTGCACTGCTGCCCCGTTGTCTTACTGCGTTCGTTAAGTCTTCGCGATACTTTCTTTTCGTATTTTCATATTCGAATCCGAATACGCTGTCATAACAGAATTCACCATGCCCATGTGGAATCAGTAAGAGTATAAGCCCTATAGCGCTGAGCAGAAGACCGAAATTTGCGTTCACCGAAAGAATGTTGAAGACTGAAGCAGGTCAAGCCTTGCGTGTAAGGAGCCATTAAGACATTAGGAACGGGTCTTGTATCAAACGATATTTAAAACTTAAGAGCTGGTCTCAAGGGAAAAGGAAATGTAATTTGTGCTGAAGACCTTTGACTTCGCAGGAAGACCTGAAAATAACTATATATTTTCCAAATGCGCGATGTATAATTTTAGCATGGCACATTCCGTTGGGTACAATTTTTCCGAGGCAAAACATCGATGGGTGGGGTCAGAATAAACGGTGTTTTAATATGAAGGATTGCGAGAAACTTTCATTTTTGCCCTGGTTTCCTGAACTGATAAATAACAGGGCATTGACATATGATAATTTATGGAGCCATGAGCTACAAGCGAGATGTTGGGCAACGTGGTGAAGTATTGCAATGAGATTTGGGGAAATGGCATACGATGCAGACCGCGTGCAAACTTTCACACTGGCACCAGAATGGCAAATTTCCTTTATGTTGACATAGGAATGAAACGCTTGCTTTCTGTGTTCTGTCTTTTGGCAGTGAGTTGATAATCAGCGTGGTGGATTTGTTTTCTACCCTAGAACAATTGGTGACTAGGTCGTCGAGGCTAAGTAAGAATAAATCAAACCAAAGTCAATTTCTTGTTTTGACCACGGTGGCAGTATAGAGTTCTCCTACTGACCTTAAGTATTAAGGAAGTTAAAAAATGTGTCATATACATTATTGATTGGAACTTAAAGACAAAATTTTAAAACTAAAGTGATGAAAATGTTTAGGCATATGTCTAAAGAAGAGGGAAGGAGCCTTTTCAAGACTGGAGTTTGCTAATTTTCTCCGCATTTTTCGCAGCGCATGAAGTCAGTAAATACTTCTTGCATGTCGATGCCGTGTCGAAAGGATAAGAAAAAAACGTAATTTTGATTTATCGCTACCTGACGTCGATGACCCAGTCTCCATTTTTGTGATGACAGAAAGCAAATCTGCACGTTTATCACAGATACACTATCGAAAGGCATCATCAGTAAATCAATTTATTGTTTGCAATGTCAACACGGAAAAGAAACGATCAGTTCATGAAAGAACAGTTTGAAAATGTTAGTTTTTAAGGCAACACTCAAAACAAAAGTTATAGGTTAGCGTTATGAAAGGTTTATGGACTTTCCCAAGAGACTTTCTTATGTTATGATCATGGGTAGGACTTTGGGGTTTTTGAGGGGGCCTGGCGCCCTAATAAAAGTGTTTTTAACACTAGGTCTATGGCGATGCGTGGAAAGAATGGCCCAAAACGACATCACAATTAGCCGAAATTAGCACTCGAGCCCTCTCCCCCAATCATTTTTGCAGAGTTCCGCCCCTGGTCATGATGCAGAAAAAAGATATTAAGTCAATGGGCTTTTGAGCCCGATCGTGGGCTCGTTTTCAGAAATTAATTGCTGTTTATTGCAAAACGATATAATTGTGAAAAGAAAAAAACTGTCATTGTGTGCGCGGTTACAGACACCAGAGTTCCATAAGGAAAAAGCCGAGAGCAAACAGATTTAAGCAAATAGAGGTTGATAGTTGGGAACCACAGTTCTGGGTTTTGAGGACAAGCTGATATCGACACAGCCCCTCCAGATGGGACTCCATTTTAAGCCTTTGTCTCGGAACAAGCAGCGTAGCATGTCCACGTTTGCGAGAGACGTGTCCTCCCGGCACGACGCAGCGTGCTCGGCATCCGCGGACTTTTCTAGATCACCTTTGAGGGAGCGTCTTTACGCTCTTTGATTTTCTTGGACAACCGTCACCTGTTTTACTCACGTACCGCCCTTTACAACCACACCTGAATATACGATACCCTTCTCTTTGGTCTGACTTTTCAATTTTGTGCATAGCATGGGTTATAAGGCTTGTCTTGGTTTGTGGCTACTTGCACGCCTTGTGGTCTTAGGACTTTGGCAATGCGCTTATTCACGCCCCTGCGGTCAGGCAAGGAGAGGTAATTGGTTGTCCAATCAAGCTGGTGTACCTTCCTAACCGAGACTTTTATGGCTTCTAAAGGAACGTCGTTTTTTCGTCATTTTTTTCTGCCCAAGTCCGTCCAAGTAGCAACCTCTGCTTGTTAACATTTGTTTGCTATCGGCTCTTTCTTTATGGAACTCTTGTGTGTGTAACCGCACTCTCGACGGCAATTTTTCTTTTCATAATTGTTCTGTCTTGCACAAAGATGGGTTCACGATCAGGCCCGAAAGCTCATAAACTTAACATCTTTTTCTACATAATAGCATAGGAAACCCCAGTAAACCTTCCATAATCTGAAAATATTTGTGCACTGTGCATAACCGATACTCCGTACATATGACTGCTACGCCGCCGCATATGCTGTTTAACATTTTACCTGTAGTAAATTGTCCCATACATTGTCAAAAGTTCATGAACTACAAATGGTTGTTCATCGGGAAGGAAACCAGGGCAGCATGCTTCGGATGTTTCCTGCCTTGATTCCTTCAAAAACATTGTATATTCTTGGTATATTCCGGTTCTGACCAGCCCTGGCAACCGCTTTCTGTCCTCGATTACTCAACGGCACGTGACATGCTACCATGTATGAATATACATACATATGTATATACGTACGCATATATATTTTTCTACGAGCAAAACGTTTTCCATTCTCCTGGCCATAGGTGTTTGATGAATTAGAATACGCAGCGAAATTTCATATTCTCGCCCGCTCATTCAGTCGACAGCTTGCTTTTGGTGCAGGAAAACAGCGACACTTTAGAAGCTAGGAAAGTTTCGACAAGACAGGTAAAAAAGCTTGATCGGATAACCAGCGACGTCCTTCTATTTTAATCCAAGCTTTCAACGAGACTGACGCCAATCGCATAGAGACATCACGGCATTTCAATAACGACGTAAATTTGGTTGTCATGTTCGTTAATAGTGTAGTTTGAAAGCTGGTAATCCCATCTGCAAAAGAGTTAAAAATGAACACTAACGACTGTTGTTGGCTGATGACGTTTGGCAGACTTAATAGCACATGTCCTCTTCTTGTCGAAGTCATAATCATTTTCCTGGGTGTCTTCTTGCACAATCCGGTTTTCTCCATGTCTGTTGGACATTAAGGGATATAGCACATTTTTGGCTTTAAATAATTTCACTCATACACTTCAACGCCACTACGCACATTGTAACGAGTTAAACATGCGCTCAGACTTCACATGGAACGTTATGAAACGTATGAAGCCATCTCGGAAAGTCCTGGGCGCGTACCGTAAAGTCCGGACGTCCCAATTCTTTGTGGTACGTGTACCAATATCAACAATATAAAACGGGTTTCCCACTACCCACGCATTCATAGCTGCACAGAAAGATCAGCGGAACTTGGCAACAAAAAAAACAGTACTATAATGTTCCTCTATCAGGGCCACTTCAACATTGGTAAAACCACATGCAATAAATTTCCTTCAGAATTCATTTAAGCGCTTCAGAATGTATTCTGAGGCACCTTGCATAAGACTGTCATACGAGGATCCATTTTTCAATATTCTTCCGTAGTATATGCGTAAGAGCTGTCATAAATATAAGGGAACATCTGAACACAAAGAAGCCACGACTATTTCCCCGGGTAACGAGGAACACCCTTACGCGTCCTGGGAAACTCCACCCTTTTCGTTCTTTTCAACGGGCAAATCACACATGGCGTGCAGGAAATCAACGGGATGACAACAGTTGCATTCATACATCTTACTCACATCCACTTAGGCTATACTAGCCCAGATATTGTGCCAAGTTAAAAATATGGAGAACGGGGTAAGTGTCTTTTCCGTAACATTTCACTAAACTCCCGAACGAAAAAACGCGGATTTTGGGCAGAACGGAACAATGGCCCTGAATAACGGAGATTCCGGAGCCCACGCTCTTGAAGGAAGTCGTTAGGCCTTTGATGACTCACTGGCGTCATTTACGTAAACACATCCGCTCAGTGGTCCGCAAGCCGCGATGCGCATAGCCCCGGGCGAGCCAGAAAACCGTGTCAAGGCCGCGCAGCCATCCCGAAGATGATAGCCCTCAGGTCGGTCTTTCCGATGGCTCTGAGGCGAGAGTGAGTCACTTGGCAATGATAGGAGAGCGGCGCGATTCGCTGAGGACGCGCTGGGTTGACCGTGGACACGCTGTGGCAATGCAGGACATGCATCCGATGATCCCACCACCGGAAAGTACGGATGCCCGCTATCTCGCGAACCATTGCGGACAAGGTCAGGGGGCGGGTGAGCTGGCTGGAAGCGTACACCAAGCGGCTAATCGGGGCAACTCACGCAAACGTTCCCGGAGAGTGATCGTCCGGTTTGATGGATTGTTCCACGCGTGTGGTGCAGAGCTCAAACTTGAGATGTAAATGATGTGGCTGAACAGGGATGTGATTGTAGAGCACGCTAAAAGTGCCCAGCTTTGCACAGAAAGGGTGCGGTAGAGGAAGAGGTGAAGGCCGCAGTTTTTCCAGTGTCATTTACACACAAACGAGCATTCGTGCAAGTCGAAAATGAACATTGCGTCATGAATTAGCTAAGGACCGTCGCGGAAATTCGTCGGAATCACTGCGTCTGTCTCCGTGTTGCGTGGTAGCACTACGCTACGCTACATGTCAGGACTGTCTCCTACTGCCACAGATCAAGAGGAATATCAAGTGCGACACGACAGGCATTCGACCTCGCTATTTTTGCCTTTCGTGCCAGCGCGGCGTTACGACGGACAACTAAGGGCAAAATTATGGATAAAGTCCTCTGTTTGCAAGTGGAAGCAATGTCACGTCATGAATCACGTGATTCGTGACGTGACTCAGCAGGCTCCGGCTGATGAGGCCGATGTGTTCCTGTGACGATATATCGTGACCGGAAGCGTAACACACCACGTATCGTAGCAAGTTCAGTGAAAAGCTTGAGGTGTCCTTGCGACAGCACGTTTCGTATCTATTCTTAACATAGCATAACAACATAGCAAACCCTCTGGAGACGTCTGTTTAGGTTAAACGACGTCTGATAGGTCAAGAAGAAAATGGATGTAAATTTAAGGAAACTTTTGGGAACGGCACTGTTGCAGTCAGACGTTTAACCTGTGAAAAAACAGTCTGGTTGTTGTGCGGACACCACCACAAGGCATGACGATGGGATTCTTCGCTCCAAACCTCAATCACGCCTTTTCGTCTTCATCAAGGAATGTACTGATTTTGTTTGGAAATGCATACCCTCAACTGTCATGTTATTTGCTAAATTCCAGCACGTTCCCATCAGTTTTCATCTTTTCCAATCTAATAACTTAATCAGCTTCCTGGACGACAGATTTGGTAGCGATGTCATTCCCATTCAAATCTCACATCAGGCTCAGGACCGTTTTGATCATCTCCATCAGCGTGGCTAACGTTAAAGCCTTTCAAAAACGTTCATCCAAGAATTCGGGTTCTTTCACTGACAGCATGTTTAAAGTGCGTTTAGTTCGTCTGTTCCAAGCGTATACACATGCCATGCAAAACTTGGTGTTCTGTGACTGTTCAATTTATGCAGGGTGCCTCGGCTGCCAATTAACTAGTAATGTGCTGGAAATCCCTCATATGGTGCGCTGTGCGTTTCCGGGATTTTCCTAGACGCCCACCGTGCATCAACAGCGTCTTCCGGTGGCCATGCAACGTACCACCCATCGCCGATCTCAAGAAGACATAATCGCTGTCCTTCGCCTCCCCGTTTTCCAAAATGGGTTAACTGGGGGCGGTGCGCCGGCCAGCCGGCGGTCTACTTCGTGACTCATCCCCCCTCCCGGGCACCGCTCCTCTGCTGGCGGCGAGCAGTTTCGCCTGGGGGCAGCAGATCACTGGCGGCGCGCGCCTGCGTGGGCGCGAGGCTTCCTAGGGCACTGGCAGCGCGTAAAACACAGCCTCACTGGGTCACAGGGTGGCGACCTTCCGTCGCGGTTTGTCGCGCGGTCGCCGGAGGCGCCAGAAATAGGCGCGTGCGCTTCTTTGGCGGCCTGTCACCGCGCTGGGCGAGGCTCGAGGCCGGAATGTCCTCGTGCTGGATGACTGTCAACCAACGCCGCCTCGCCCGGGGTGGTGAGGTGGACGTCAACAAAGAAACATGTCCGGTGTGTGCTTGTCTTTTTCCTTTCAATTGCACTACAGATTATAAGAGAGGTTTCTTAACCCGTCCCCGACCGGGGGGGGGGCAGTTGACTGCCCCCCCTGAGGTTTTTCTGAGATTGCGAGAGAACGAACTAACACAGAGTCACGAAACTTTGTGTACCTTTTGCTCCATCAATTTTACGTCTCGTGTCAAAATTTTGACCTCAGGTCAGGTCAGGTGCCTGACCTAGACCAGGTCAAACAGACCTAAGTCTAAAAAAGTTTAGCGACCTCTAACTTTTTCGCAAAACAAGATATCTCAATAATACTTTCAGGGATTAGTGATCGTGATAGATGCAACAAATCTGCCATCTCAGATTTTTCGGAATTTTCCGGGCATTGACCTAAGGTCAAGCCCATTTTTAAGACATATCGCAGTTTTTTCTGAAATTGACGGAATATTTCATCACATTTTTAGTGTGGAGTGAAGCAGACATCTAGTTACCGTCATTGGGCAAAGTATCAGTGACTTCCAGCCATTGACCTGAGGTCAGGTCACGAATAACTGACGTGGGCCAAAATGTACCACCGTCAAAATCGACGATGAATTACTCAGAATGGGTAGAAAATGGCACAACTAGCTTGCACAGACGTAAGTAATACCAGGAACCTCAAAAAGTTTGAAAAAGTAGCATATTTTGGAAATAAATAGGCTCTCGCGAATAAAGCTCCGCCAACTTTGTGGATTGGCAACTAATCAATTTTCCCAAAATTTAAGCATGAGAACCCATCACAAGAACCACAAAGATCAATAAAATTTACATAGATCGCCTTTTTTCGCGAAAATAAAGGAACGCTAAAATTAGTTCCCATCAATTTGGTACCGCATACGGCAGCGGCGCACAGTGACGCCTGACGGGAGAATTACGGTGTCTTTAACTCAACGTTTCGGCGTATATATTGAACAAATCTGAGGAAATTAGACGTGTATCGGCATCCGCGGACATTTACTTGTGCGCTGGTGCCTTTACCTATGCGTTATTAGTTACAGCCCTAGAGATTCAGGCCATTTCTCGGTCTCATGCAGTCGGCTATGAGAAAACATATATAGGGCGTAAATTGGCTTACATATTATCTAAAACTAAAAATGAGACCAGTTTCGAGCTCTACTCGTGACGGGCTTTCCAACGGTATGCTTATTTTTATCGTGCGACTAACCGTTCGCGAGTTAGAGGGGGGGCAGTCAACTGCCCCCCCCCAGTCGCCGGTGTTCGGGACGGACCGACGGTCGTGCGCGGGTTAAGCGGCTTCAAGATGGATGTTGCTGACATCGGAAGGCAACATTTATTTTCTATCGGAAAACGTTAAGGACCAGGTTTCAGGTTGGCTGGTTGGTTTGGGTTAGGGCGCGCAGCCACTTGGGCTCAAGTGGCCGGTGTCCAACCCACACAATACGTGTCACCGATCGAGAGCTAGTGGCGTCGAGATTTGAACCCACAACCTTGCGATGTTCCAACCTCTATCCATTAAGCTAACGAGGAGGACCCAGGTTTTAGGGATGATGACTGGGTTTGTAAATGAGGTTATCAGGCAGCGATACCATTAAATCGTACGGTGAACGAAAATGTTTGTTTTTTAACAAAGAAGTGGAACGTATCACAGATTGGCTGTAACAAAATGATTTAAAACTAATTTGGAAACTATGCCGCAACATATTTGTAACGTAAATACGAGACAGGTGCGATTTTCGGGACCTGCTCATTTCTAACTGTTACCGTTGTTGGTGAGAAGCATTTCAGTCCCACTTAAAATCTCCGAAGCTTCTCATCCAGATTTGCTTCACTTTACCTCAAACTACTGAATACAGGACAAGGGATGAATTCTGAATGACAACTAACCATTTGTTGCTGATATCAGTGACAACGAATGGAGTGTTGCTTCCCTTTTTGTGAGAAAGTAGGATACATCTATTCCTGCTGAAATCATAGACGGCTCATTTTCTAATGAAGTCTCTGAGGTGTCCATCCTTTCCCGGAGCCGTCCGCCACCAAAAACATCCAGCAAATCAGTCAGGATGCATGGTATCGCCACTCACATCGAAAAGTATGTTTGTGTTATTTTGCATAACATCGACTGCATGCACTTGGCGCAGGCCATTTCCAAAATTGATGGGGAAATCCAAACAGGCCTCTCTAGAACCTCTCTTGGAGCCATTGCGTCTGATACCATTGCGCATTTTAAACTTCAGTACGACACGCAAAAAAGCTAAGCGTCGCATTTTCTAGTTGCTGCGCAAATGGACAGAATGTGGCGAGTGAAAACCTAAGGGAGAGATAATGCTCCCTCTTCTCCACCCACCATCACACACACCCGGAATAAAACTCACAGAACAAAGACTGCGGCGCCTAATTCTGCTTACGAGACCTTGTTTTTGCCTGACACACTTTGTGCATTTGCGGTCGGTGATGTGGGTCTCTCCAGTCGTCGTCACACGCGCCCCTGTGGAGTAACCTACACATCGGCGAATCGGTAAATGATCACGTCTTGTGCAATGTCAGATGAAGGGTATAATTACTGGCCGCCTGTGAAGGCCGGCGCCTGTAAACTCCACGCCGTCCTGAGACAGGCTCAAACTGGAGCGGAAACGATCTTGACTGTTAACAATTCAGGACACATTGCTGCAGCAGGAAAAACAAAACCGCACGTGGTCAAAACGGCTGGGATAAGTGAATGATGCTCTTGTAAATTGTTCGAGTGAACGTGAGCATGAGATTCTACTGCATGGACACTATTTTACATATAGCGGTGCATTAAGACATTCAGGTCAGGGCACTTTAGACGAATGTGTCCCACTTTTTTTGCCGATTATGATATGCATGAAAACCATACATGTTAACGGTTATACATTATAAATACAGGACGACCTTATAAGTAAAGCAGCAAAATGTTTTCAAGTACGTACTATGGCGATTACGCGAACGTCGGCAAGTTTCATGAAATAAGGGCGCGCTCTAATTTATAGTTCGTATAAATTACCAGCGATGAACAATGTAGCATATAATGATAAAGACAACATGGACAACCAGTGTAGGCTGATGGTGCTATGTTGACGACGCAGATGATAACATGCAAAGGAAAACTCTAATGACGGTAAAATAGGCTTGAACTCAACAAATTGTTGCCCCTTCTTTGACAGAAGAAGAGGTTGAAAAAAGACCAAGATATGTCGAGAAAGGTTATACGAGTGATTTGTCTCACTATTCCGTTTTATCAAGACGTGGACACGGGTGTTATATACCTGTGTTGATTACGACATAAATAAAATAACATATTCCATTCATCGGTAGGCCAACGAGTAACCGGACATGAGGCCGAAATTTTCGAGAACCTCCTTGCCATCTTAAAAAAAACTTAAAACCCTCGGAGATCAAGACTGCAGTATTAGCTAATCGCCCCTTGCAACTGAAATGGAACGGGCGCAGTCAGCTACCCACCTTTTATTCCTACGGGCGAGAAAGTCAAATGTCACGCCATGGTTTCTAGAACCACTGAATCAACCAAATTTAAACTTTCTATTAACACCACTGAATCACTACAAACGAAAGAAAATAAGAAAACTACTCAGGCATATTGACAGAAGCCTGTCAGAATGTAATGTCAAATCATGCCGGTTTACGACTGTTGCAGAAATTATCTAAATTCAGGTTTAATGTCCAAAATATCTGGAGGTGCTTTTTAAGACTGTTGGCCGCGGGCTGGGAGTCACGTAATTTTAGGAGTGGGGCTTGGCTGACAGGAAGCTGTAAACAACAGCACACGGGGAATACAGCAAAAAAAGTAAAAAGGGATAATATTTCCTTGTTATAACTCCGATATTTGTAGAATGATTTTGGGATAATTGTCACGAATCCAGAGCTAATCGATGGCACTTTCTCTTTGACCAGCACGTTTAAAATTTGACAGCTATGAACAGTACATGATCGTTCACAGGGTTTGGGAAATGTTGCCTACATCTTTTTCAGAGCTGAATTAATATGCAAGTTTAAAAATGGTTCATACTTATGATTTCATTTTTAGGAAGCGCAAATCACATTAGACTGTCTGTATACCATTGAAATTGGCGGTGCCAGAGCATGAAAAAATTAGAACTGCCAATGATAATGTTTCCCTCTGGCCAACGTATGAGTTCCGAATCAAATGATTATAGGTGACCTCTAAGTCACGCAAATTGCCATTGGTTTTATATAATAGCGTTTGAAAATGATTACAACCATTCCGATCGACTATGCTCCTCAATGTCCTGTTTATGACCGCCGTGGTATAGTATTTATTAAACGCTTACATGGATACATAGATATATATACATATATATATACATATATAGAAGGAACAGAGAGAGATAAGCGCGCACATTTTAGGTCATAGCTAGGTGTAATGCCCTTATACTAACCTGGAATTTGAAACACAGTTAGAGGAAACTGATCATGTGGGGTCAGAAAACTACATTTAAGTCAAATTTTGACTTTTGGCTCTGACCTTACCTTGTGGAATGACGTGGAGTGAAATTAAACGCTTTTTTCTTGCATTTTTTAGTTTTCTACTTATATCCTCCCGAAATGTTAAGCTCTGCCTTAAAAACGCTATGTTTGGCATGTATGTTTCCTTTACGTTCATCAGTGACAAGTAACTCTGAAACGAATTTTCTCATTTTATTTGCCTTGAGATCTTTCGAATTTATAAAAAACAGGCAACGGCATTTTCTCGAATTTTCTGATTCTTTCGCCGGCTTAAACATAGACTAAGCGCTGAGTAGGTATGATACATTTTGCTATGTTTTCGTTGTTGATTAATGAGGCGTAGTTAGAGACATTTGCGAATTAAATTAAACCAAGCAAGCAAGCGAAAATTCAGAACTGCTTTTCGTCGACTGTGTAACTGCGTTCACTCGCTCCGCTCGCTCCCACCGTCTGAAACAGATTGATATTTTCTGTCCCTGAAACGTCTGTCGGTGTATAGTCATAATAAACGATCCCAACCACGTCGCTGTCGCCACACAGCTGATGAAATCGGCTCGGATGGCATCTGGTTGGTGCGTGTCGTTCTGGTCGGGCCATCAAGCCGGCGAATATTTCACGGAAGCCACTGAGCCGCGCATACCACGCTCGCGATACCGATTCCCAACAGGCGCCGGTCTGAGAGACCGCCGCGATGCGAGGCGTCTGAGGTCATGTCTGTGGTCCTCAGCCCGTCACTCGCAGCCGTCTCAGCGAATCGCCTTCTCGGATCGGAGCCGCGGAGGACGCCGCAGTCGACTGCCGGGCGCCGAACGCGCGGCGAGGCGGATGTCCGGAACGTAAGGACGTTACGACGTGATTTCGCGCCCGCGCCGCCGCAGGCGCCGCCGCCCGCGCCGGTCGACGGGACCGGACGCGGCGAGCAGAAGCCAACGGAGCGTGGACGGCATTCGGAAAACCCGCGCACAGGCGCAGACTGCGCAGAAAAGTTAGGTGAACGACCGAACGTATAATTCATGACAACGACGTAGAATTTAACGTATCAGGTGGCACCCTAGGTTTCTGAAGCCGTCCCATGGTTTCTACGACTGGTCGCCTTTTGTTGATGGGCTATTTATGCTCAGGAAGGGCATTGGAATAAACGCCGATACAGAGTAATTCATTATTACGTGTTTCTGCGGGCATTGTCATATCGACTGAAACTTCACAAAATAAAAATTATGCTTGGCCACAAAGCATGACATTTGTGTTGTTCATTCCTGACGGTTGGCATTTCAAGGTTATCTCTTCACTACAACTGGCAGCGTGGTGAAACGAACCGTGACAAATTGAACAACGAGCAGATTTCAAGGGCGTGGAGGTTGATATTTTTCAATGTTGCCCACTACAGAGAACTGCGAAATAAAACTGAGTTATTCTCCTAACATACTCTTGAGTTTTAAGAACTCTCCCATGCAATTATTTGTTTTAAATATGTAACAGAACGAAGATTCGATCATTGAACCAATACTCGTGTCGCATGGCAAAACAGAACAATAGGTAGGAAGATGGACATCAGTTACAATTATTTCCGCTTATACATGCGCCATTAAATAACATAACAGCATGTGAACACCACAAAATCCGAATACAGACGTTCCCAGAAGTCTAAGTCATGCCGTTTTGATTACCTTCATCTTCCGTGGAAGGGATATGATGGATGTTGGGGATTGTTCCACATTTTATTGTTATTACTTTTGAGCATATACTTATCTTATCACAGTTCAAACAAATGTGCGTTGATTAGCTTAATTTTGCCTCTGACAGGTCATTACTGGTCTATAAATGTACTGAACCTGCCAGAATATTATATAATAGTCGATAAAGGTTTGATTCACACACCGAAACTTCCAACGAAAATGGCTGGGTTCAATGGAGTACCTTCACTGGGTTGAAGGAGGCCTTGAAATTTTCCAGGAAATGCGTAGTAGAAGTGCCTTTAAACCGGACCTTAAGTCTGATTCTGATCAATGATGGCATACCACCATTCTCAGTGACGTGGTTTTTTGCCCTTTTTGTCGTATGCAGATGGCACTCTGTAAAAACTGGTAAGTCGTTGAATAACTGGCCATGACTTTTTCTTAGAGAAAACATCTTCAAGAGAGAATAAGGCATTTATGTTTTCAAAACGAGGAAGCAGCACTCTTATGGCGACAAATTCCGTTTTGTCAAGCTTTTTGCTATACAGAGTTAAAACACATGTCGAAAATTTTACGTTGTCCTCAGATTTGCATTTTCAAACGAAAAATAGTCCACAAGCGACGAAGGATATTTTGCATGGGGACAATCTGTATTAGGAATGTTCAGAAACGCAAGACCTTTTAATTTAGCACGCTCGAAAGTCATAAAAGACGTAAATTTGGGCTCCACTTCAACTGCATTCCTCTGACCAAATGTTTAATACTCAGTGTTACTCAATTAATATGTTTCTTCACTTGAAAGGTTCCCTGATAGCCACAATACACGCGTCACTGTATATTTAAGATACGTTAGTGCATGATCACGACAATGCAATGGTCCGTCACTGTGGCCGTGATCAGTAGTTCAGTTGGGAGAGCTTTGGTTTTCCCGTCTTGGCAAAACAGGCTCAACTTCAAGTCACCTCGATGCTCGATATTTGGCCCGCGGGTTAGCTTGCAGCATGCCGATGCGGGGTCATGCTGGCAACCACTTATCAGCAAGTTGGTATTCGACGGCACGTTGAACTTTCACCATGAATCAACCGTTTCCTTGAAACGCGCGACGGAGTGCAGGGTTCAGAATACAGGCAACAACTTAAGATGTGCAAAGACACGAAATATTATCCGGGAGAATAAATGTGAATTGTGCAAGCCGAAGAAACATTCCAGTTACTCTGGTCTATGACAGACGCGGTTTAAAGCATCAGAAGAGATAGTCGGGAAAACTTGCCGTTGATTATCCTTGTATTTTCGTTATCAAAAAGGAATAAGCAAAGTTAGTGACATTACATTTTTTCCCGAGGAGAAGAATACAGGGGCTAGAAAGAATTACTTTCCCCTGATTCCCAAATCACTTTCTGTGTGAAATTCCACGGCTCACGATACAAATATCATGAGCTTTGGGATTTCACACGAGGGATAAGTCTTTCTCCACGAGGTCAAGAGATAAATTCATCTCTCGTCAGCAGGCCGAGACTAACAGCATACGAGATCACATGAATGCCATTTTCTCCTTGCAGTCATGCTTGTTCATACTTAAGTCCTTTCCATGATTTAGGAGAGCAGTTGCTTGCCTAAGCACCGAAATCTCCATTGCACGCCGTCCGTTGTAATGATACAGCATATCGCATTAAAGCAGGAGAAATAACAACGGCATTATGCTGTTATGGGGCAAACACGCGATCAAAAAAGCTCAAACATGTACAGGATCTCCGTATTGGTGATGTCGAAAGTGATATTGCATATAGTTCCTGCACTTTACTTTATGCCTACCAGATTCAGCGTTTCCAGTTTTGCGGTGCAGAGGCTGCTTTGAGCGCTGCCAGTCCGACGTTGTACGATGGCCCACGTGAGATGCAAACAGACCACATCGTGACCGTGACGTTTTGCCTGAATGCACGGCCGGCCTTGCTGTTACGGGTGGTCCAAAGGCCGTGTTTACGTTCGCTGGAGCTGTGAGCTGCTCTGCAGGGAGCTTTCACACAGAGAAGCCGTGCGTTTTGCAAACAGCTGCTCTATTAGATGGGTGTTATGTACTCCGGTTCCGGGAGAGGGAGCATATTAAAGGCTAATATTGAAGGCGGAATGACAGGACTGCACTTCTTTCCCGTTCGCCTCCAGGTAGAAACTGCAGAGACCAAGGCTAGGATAGGTCAGTAAATGTGGAAAATATGGAAAGACAAGGGATATTCAGGCTGACAGAATACTGTAGGCTGGATTATGAACCAAGGATGCAGGACTTGTTTACAATTTGGTTGAACTGGAACATCGACCATAAGTCGGCGCTATCCTTCTCAAAATGGATTTCGAAGGTACGTTAAGTGCACTAACATGATCATGTATAGCAGTTCTCGAAAGGCTGAAGTTTTGCACTGACTCTATTTTGCGGAATAACACAAATTAAAAACAGAACAAACTCGTCAGGGCGGCGTGAGCTATTGATGGAGTATGCGTCATATGACCAGTTAAAAATACCTGAGTAGTAATTCATCTTCATTGGAAAACAGTTGTATGATTGTGCCGAAAGCAATTTTTGGGTAAATAAATATAGAAAAAACAATACAAATGGCAGTGCTGTGGTATAAATTGTTTGCGAAAAGAAACAGGCAGGCCTAAACCTTACGTTCTTGTGTGGGTTTTTCGCTGCGTAAGCAGATCAACAGGAAGGCATACCAGCGCTGACCAATAATTGGCGATATAACATTCCGACGCATTTAAATCCCTTAAAATATCAATGATAGTGTTTCGATGTTTGTTTTTTATCAATGTGTGTAAACTGAAACATATAATGGTGAGCATTACATTGCTGGCGTTTTTTTCGCTGCAAAGGGATATAATTTCGTTATTATTCGTCTTCTTATGGGCAATTTGTTTGTGTGGCATGGTTGCATGTTTCCATGCGGACATCCCCACCTACACTACCCACAGGCGGGGCTCCGTTCATTTCCAGAAACCGCGTGTTTAGCACCCTCGTTCACGTTTGGCCAGAGATCATATGATCTCCTCCCCACCGTCTGCACAGTCCCCTCGCCACCGTCTGGATAGTGCCCTCCTCACCGTCGGGGTCGTACCCTCCCCGCCTCCTGGGCCCGTTTCACCACAGGAATATATTCTGTGAAGGTGGCATATTTAGTCACTTTTGTAATACTTATAACATATTCCGTTTCACCAACCGTCGCAGATGAATATTTACCCCGTTCAAAGTATGACGGCGTGAAGCGGCATAGTATCCCGCTTTCGGAGTACTATGACGTCAGGCCTGCCATAATTATTCCATTTAGTCAGCGGACTGCCGAGTTTGAGGTCGATCAATGTATGCCAGTTTTGCTGGCATATCGCGCGATTCTTGTCGGTGTTCCAGAGGTTATATCAGTGTTGCGATTGTTTCTTTTTCGAAAAGAGTTCATTTGAAGCGTTTGGGCTCTGGAGGATGGTGCAAATATTGCAGAAGCTGCTGGAGCTGAAGCAGATTATTCTAAGCATGTCATGAAAAGAAGCCACGAAGAGAACAAACCTTTTCATCTAATACTTTACCGTTCTTTTTCTAGCACTTCCGGAGCAAACTCCGTAAAAGATACTGAGCGCTTCTACTAAAAAATCGCGCTAAGATTTTAAAAATTAATACAAGATTCAAACGAATATCGCTGACATCTAGTAACTTACCGCTTTGCAGGTGCTCAGGAAATCAGTTCCCTTCCCCTCTTCTCGTCGCGGAAGGCTCCCATTTTCACAGTCGTAAACAGAACTGTTTGTTTTCTGGCTTTTTTTCGACGCATCAGTCAGACTTAACCGTAACCGTTGTAGTCGGAAGCCGACTAGTCTTACGCCAAGTCGTGTGTCTCGTCAGTCGTCAGTCGGTTGTCCGTGGACAGCACTGACCTTGGTATGAGTTGAACGTAACCGCCGGATAAAAATAGTGCCGCACCGGCCAATCAGCGATTGCGCGTAGAGTGCATACGCGAACTACTTCCTTCAATATATTCCTAGCGCCAAGGCATACTTACGGCAATGGTGAAACGGAATAATAGTCGTGTCATAATTTGAATGGGATAATATGCCACGCGCTGATGGGATACTATTCATGTGGTGAAACGGGCCCCTGCTCAGTCCTTTCTCCTCGTCTTCATAGTTCCTTCCCTGCGGTCACCTATTCGCTCCTTGTCCGCACAGTCACCGACTTATCCTGATCAAGAAATAGCATTTAGGCGTGACAGCCGCGAACTGGGCTCGTAACGCTCCTACAACCATTCCTCCGCGTACGGGAAACACAACATTAATCACGAAACTGGTATGGACACTGGCAGACACTCCCACGTTCTTGGTTTGTCGAGGGAGGGGCAAAAAGGCAGTTCCTTGTGGCATCCAACGGGTTCTCAGTAACCTGTTTGAGGGCTTGAAAACATTCATCATATTCCGGAGCTGCACGACGAACCACTCCTTTTCCTGAAGTGTCGATCACGCACACAGCCTTCTCCTGAGATGAAAAATATTTCCGGACGGATCTAGCCTCAAAGAACAGAATGTGCACGAGCATTTTGTCTTGATTCATATCGGACTCAGAAGCGGAAGGATAGCTGGTGAATATATTGTCAGTTCCCGCAGTGGAAATTTTGTAGGGTGCGGCCTCAGTGGTCATTGACATTAAGAGCTGTTTCAGTTAGCCACGATGGCTTATCTTGTTCTTTTCAGCATTCAGCGGCTAAAAAACATGAGATGATTCTTAACCACACCACTGGGAAATTTCACAGGACGTGCCAGAGGTCTGCCCCTGATATGCGATGCCTTCCCGTGACACGTGCATCATGCTGCAATATCTGTTGCGTAGGTCCGTATTTCCATATATCTACACTTTAAGTAGCTCTAGATTTACCCATACGTCCAGCGTTGACTGTACAGTTCGAATCCTTGGCATGCTAAACTTACGATCTCTCTCTCTCTCTCCCTCTCCTCTCTCTCTCTCTCTCTCTCTCTCCCTCTCTCCTCTCTCTCTCTCTCTCTCTCTCTCTCTCTCTCTCTCTCTCTCTCTCTCTCCCTCCCTCTCTCTCTCTCTCTCTCTCAGGTCCAAGTTTGATGGATTTTCACTGGATTATTTAGTTATTAGATTAGATCAATTTACATTTATAAGTAATGTTCTGAAGTCAGAATAACACTGTATGTTGACGAGTGTCGCATTATCGTTAAAAGTGCTGGAAGAGAAAAGCATATAAAAATTGCTCCAAGTTAAGTTTTAGAAACTTTTTGTTCGAATATGACATACCTGAGATTCCGGCATATGTTTTCCACATCAGGTCCAGTCGCATTTAAAGAACATTATCAAAATTTGGCACGCACCCCAGCTCCCATATTTTCTAGGCTCCTGTTCCTCTGTCCTTACCGGATGGGTACGTGATTGGGATTCGATTTACGAGATACTGAGGCAGATAGACGAAATATCTCAGTTACGAAAACAACGACTTCGTACTCGCAGAAAAACAGTTCTACGAAATCGCAGAATTTGTCAACTGCTAACGCGTTAGGAAGAGAAAAATACTGCAATTAGCTATGAAAAACAGGTCGCTACAGCAGCGTGCTGGTATTTTGGTGTTACGCGAGCAAAGCTTGTCACCCGCCCGGACCGGCACGTCACGGCGGCAGAACGTCGTCAGCGGGCGCGGACACGGCCGCGCCGTGACGGGCGTGTGCGCGTGTCGGAACGTTTCCGGCGCGGAACCCGAGCAGGTAGCCGCGCCGAGCCGACGACGCCGACAATGATTGATCGAGCTGCCGGCACTGAGTCACGCGGCGCGCCACCGGCGGCACCCGATCCGGTAACGTCAGACCCACAGGCGCCGCGCCGGTCCTGAGTTCGGGACAAAAAGAACAGCTGAAATAAATCTGGACACCAGTGGATGATGTATTAGGTGTGCGTGATCCATTTTCTTGCGTATCGATCTCCAACAGCTTGTTAAGATGGGTTGGATGTGGAAAAACATTCGATTACGTGTGTCGTTTTCTTGCTAATTGTTGTCATTATTTCTACATTTGATAAGAACGGACTCAATGTTATTTGCTCGTCGCTCAATGTCACATTGTCGTTATATATCTTCCATGGCTCAAGATTCTGGGAAAAGGCCTAGACCCCAGATTCTAAGCGATGTTATCATCAGGCATATAGCAATGACTGGAAAAACGACCTGAAATCCTAGTTAAACCGCCAATAATTCTGGAAAATTTCCAGTCATAATTATTTCATAATGCCATGTTAACGAATGTCCGAGGAACCGCAGACAGAACAAAATGCACCGGTGAGCTACCATCTGCCACCAGTTTTCGCAGATTGTTAAAATATGTGAAGATATGTTCTCCCGTAGCTGAGTTAGGTCAAGCCATGTTTGTGTCTGCTAGATTGCTGGGTTTTTGTTACCACTCTTGCGTCTTGAAAGCTCGCGAGACATTTAAGAGGAGTTCGATTCTCTGGCGATCATCACATGTCATGCGCTATTTATCTGATAAACCGATACTTAACTGGCTACTGTTAATAAATTGTCGATAATTGCTGTATCTTTTCTGGAGCGTGTCGTTCTCCCCGTCCCTGAGAGGTCTGGGTATTGGATTGAGCAACTGAGGCCTTACAAATAATGACTAAACGTGGTGTGAAGCGATAGCGTACGAACTTGTTCACGCCGTTCAGTTGGTAATGTCTGACCCCCTTCCCCCCTAGCTGTTAGGTGACTCACCATGCGCCGGTGGTGTGTCTGAAAAGTCCAGGGTCGACGCTTCGCTCACGTGGTGTACTGTAGACACGGCCCTCAATGTTGAAGGACTTCCCGGCCAGAGGCGGAATGACCTGAGTCAGTCACCACTGACGTCACGTCGACAGCAATGGAGAGAGCGTAAATGACGATCGAGATTCAGAGCTTAGAAAGATGTTCAGCGCGGGATACCATCGTCACAGAAAGTTCGCTTGGAGTCGTCGGGCAGCAGACAAGTGGCGATTTCAGTTGACGAACTCATAATAGTGACCCCAACCCGTCTGTTACAGGGCTAAACAAATCTTCAGCACGGAGGTGAGCTGGAAACACAAGTCGTTTGCGATGCATGTTGTCGGGAACAAATAATCATAAAGGTTTCCCGAGCGCTTCTCTATCCTCTCCCTGTATTTTGATATCGGTTGAGTTACGTCTTTCAGTTCTGGAATTTATAGCAGATAATGACACTTCATATAACTTGTACTGTCTGAAAACTGAGTCTCGTTGTCATGCCATGCCAAGATACACCATGCCTGAATCTTCGCCGTGGACGTGACTTGGGTCTAAAGTCGTATTCAGCACAGACGTACATACACGCCCATGCGTACAAATGTTTGAGATAGGGCCAAGGTTAATGCGAGGATATTCAAGAACTTGGGGACGGTTACATAACATTTGCTGCGGTGACACAACAAAGGCTTTTCACGACCCATCAATTTGTTATATTTTCCTCAGTGTGTGTGTTATGAGATAGTCTGTGCTTTCGTTCAGAAATGAAACAGAACTGAAGTCGCGTGAAATTCTCCTCGTTTAATAACGATACCGAGTCACATTATCGCAAGTGAGAAGCTGTTACGGTACGGGATTCGGCTCATCAATCAGGATTAACACAAAACCTGACATCGACATCGATGTCTGCCTTATTAGGGCGCCTGTGCAAATCTCTCACAAAATGTCAGACGCATCACAGAGCAGGTTTCATTCCAAATCCGCATAGATATCTGATTTCTGGCTTGCAACTCTGGTGCAGCACTCAGTAATGCAGCGCTAAAGAGAAATGTGCTGTTGGAAACTGTGGCAAAATCCACCGGTCCGCGAAATGAAGTAATGAGATAGCGGAATCCCCCGAACTACAGCTTGTGACAGAATTTTGTGTCGGTATGTCGCACTATGATAGAAGGTCGTCTGATGCACACTGCCCGTAACAGACCAAGGATAAATTGCGTGCGAAATGGAACATTACTTGCCCAGCAACTCGACCTAAGTAAACATTTTTCGGGTTGTCTCCGTTCAGTTAATCTGTGCCAACTTTGAGACGATGGCGTGAGAATAACAATCGTCGCTGCCGGGGTTTGGTGGAAAGATGCTCAGTTCATACCCGGTCCTGTCTTTCCCCACAATAAACACCCATAGACGACAGCGACGTTGCCGAAGCTGCTGCTGAAGACGTTCCTCCGGCCGGTCGAGGTGTCGCCGCCCACGCCTCCCAGCAGCCCGTCTGGAGGAGGCGCAGGCGGCTGGAGCGCGGCAGGCTCGTGATGGAGTGGCCGTCGACGCCGGCCGGCCGTGCGGCGGATGCCAGCCGGCCGGACACAGCCGCCGAGTGGTGGATCGGACGCAGCGAACGCCATCAAAGGTGTGTGCTGGTCTCGGTTACGTGATGATATGTCAAGCAATGAGAGAGACTTTCTACAGAGATCCTCACTGCATCGCATAACAGCAGACATGGATAGACTGGGCTGTCTTCGTATGTCACAAGCAGGTTTGTATTTGGCGTGAAATGCAAATACAAATTAAGTGCAAAAACAAGCATGTTTGTTTTTGTATGCTCTTCTCAAAACGGAGAATGATCGTATGCCGCGATCATGGTGCTTTGCGCTTCGGGCAGTCCATCTCAATGAAGGAGCCCCAGCAGTCTCGCAAGGGTAACGAATTGGATGTCTCGAGTATGGCGGGTCACGAAGTGCCTTTGCCGTAATGCAGAGCCTGTACGTTGGACACGAAAACACTAGGGGAATTCGAAGAAGTGATATTCGTTACTGGTGGTCCTAGACAGAAGCCCTGCAAAACACCGATATGACTTTATATGGGTTTGAACAACTGCTCTCTGTTGAGTTTGCCTGCGAAGCTTACCGATTGGGTGTGACCGGAGAACATGAAGGAGAACCCCCCCTTGTGAAGGCCGTTAGCCCGCAGTTATGTGAAGAGGGAACAGATTGATTACTTGCATCATGCACTTCGAAAAGCATGTCACAAGAAGAAAATACGTTTTGCAAGTGTCGACTGCTAAAAGGTTGCCTTGATTTCGTGAGGGAAAAAGGTAAAGGGATTTTCCGTAGTAAAAATGCTCCAGAGATTCCAAAACGCACGAGATGCTCAGAGAAAAGGGAGAAACAGAGTCGGGAAATGAGACAAACATTCAATGCACCTTCGGTGTTGCTAGGAGACCGATTGGTGCACTTCATTGGCGGCACTGGGCTAACTTACTAAAGAGTTTTTCAGAATGTGCGGGCATGGAAGGCATGACACGTCTGGTTGATTTTAGAGCTTTTAAATGTTTAATATTGAGCCAATGCGAGGGGAATTCCTCCACATTAACCTATTGCGGGACCTAAATTTTATAGCTAAATTTCACTGGGGTGGGGGCTTATACCCCTTCCCCTCACATCTCAGGAACTAATCATCCGAGTTTGCTTGGAGACAGTTCAAACGAACCTTTGTGGCTTAATCCACAATCCTGCGTGCTTCAAAATACAAAAAAATCTTCAACGGCGGTGTCAGAAACAAAAATAGGAGTTTTCTATCATATTCATTGGTCGCCATTGGATCAGATATCCCTGGTAGAGAGTTTCCCAAAATGAATGAAAATTAGACCCAAGGGTCGAACGCATGTCTTTTATCGCCAAAATTTGGCCATAAAAAAACATACGTGTATGCGAAAAAGAACAGTAGCAAGTCACTCAGTTTCAAGAACCTTACTCAAACCGTCCAGAAATGGCACGCGAAAAAACTCAAGGGAGAACATTACGCCCTCAGCCCACAGTAGTGTTCAGTAGTGACAGGCAGTGTTTTCGGTTGCGTCAAATGGCGTACCGCAAAGACCGGATCAGACGCCGGTAATCGCCGAGCCACGCCCTGCTCACTCAGCACCCGGCGGCTGGCGTCAGCGCGCGGTCAGCGCCGCCTGGAGGCTCGCCTTCAGCGCGCGGTCAGCGCCTCCTGGTGGACTGTCATTAGAACGCGAGGAGTGGGAGTCACATCAGACGCATCAGGGTGAAGCACAGCACTGTGCGTAACTATACGGAAGCCGAAACAGGAAAATGTGAGTCCAGGGTTGGCTTTGAAGTGCGTATACCAGTGATCTGATAAGAGGTGCTGCGAAAACTCACACCCAATGGACACAGTCTGTAAGGAAAAAGAACGAGGGGCACCGCAGAAATCGAGATCGAATCGTGAAACTCATGAAATGCTGCTTGGCGCAACGATGAGAAACACAAACAACATTGCAGTTGCTTAAATGGTAGCATGCACCGGAGAGTCGGACGCTGTCGCCTGGCTTGGAGATCGAAACATTGGCCAGATAACCTCAACCACAGGCATATGACGTAATAAGCTTGATCTTCTGTGGTAACGAGCTGCGTTACTTTCAGGTTTCAATGAGTCACAGTTTATCGCCATGAGCAACAAACTTGGTATGTGGACAGACGCATATCATGTTCTCTATATCTGCGACTCGATGTCCGCCAAGTCAGCACATATTGCCGCGATCGTGTAGCAGTTAGTATGCAGAGGCAGCCCAGGATAATATGAAGAGCCAGCCAGACCTCACAGATAGAAATCACAGACAGGAAAAAATGACAACTCACAGGTGCGAAGCACTTTACAATACGGTTTCGTTTACTCGTTAGTTTAGTTCTGCTTCCTAGCTCTTCCTCTAGTTCTGTAGTTCTTCAGTTATTTGTCTTTTGCTTGTTTAGTTTAATTCTAGTTGCTATTAAATGTTCGTGTCGTGTAAATCTCGAGGAGAATTGGACCAGCAACTTCTTTGCTTTTTGTCTTTTTGCTTCTTTAGTCTAATTCTAGTTGTTATCAAATGCTCGTGTCGTGTAAATTGCGAGGAGAATTGAACCAGCAGCCGTGAGGTGTTAATGCTATTTCATTTTGATACCACAAGGCAACACAAGGTATGTAGCTTTACGGCCGAAGCATGCCGTTAATTTTGAAAACTCTGTCTCAACTCAACTGCATTGAAGAACAATGATCTATGCTATGACACCCCACAAAATACTGATTTTTTGTTTAATGGCACCAAAGTAGCAATAATCCAACCAAAACTGTGGTGTCTGTGAAATTAGGTTCATTTCACAGACCGGTCCTATGGGCCTTGTTCGCCAAGACAGCTGCGTCCTTGGACGCTGCCGGCTGGAGCCGACGGAGTGCTACTTCTGTTCACCAGGCTTTTAGAAATTCGAGACACAAGGATCGTGTCGCACGGGGCTCATTTGAACGTGAGTCGAAACGGCACAAGAAGAGAGATCTGAAGCTGACCAGGAAAGGGCTACGAGGATGCGGTCTCATTGCTGGTGGCTGGTCATCACGGACTCACCTCTGGACTAACGCTGAGTATGGGCGAGACCTGGACGACGTCCAGGATCGTGAATTCAAAACTTTGCTCTGTGGTGAAGGCGACAACACCGCGCCTCCGCCTGGTGAGGCTGTCAGTTTGACTGAGAATGTAGCCTGACAGTCAGTAGATGGCTGTGGACAAACGGTTGCGACTAGTCTCTTGAACGGTCATGGCGTCATGTTCGGACCGATGCAAAATTCTAGATAGCTCCAGCGGTTGCTATTGATAGGTTGAATGTTTCCTGACGCAGTAAATAATTCAGGTCAGTTTTTTTTCTCTTTCCGTACACCCCCTAGGATCCACGCTGGTGCACTCTGCGGCCGCGCAGTAACTGAAAGAGCATGATCGAAAGCTTGAAGCCATGAATGGCAACCGAGGGTGGGAGGGAGCTCCTGAGCCCCAATATTCAGGGATGTTAACATTAGTCCCATGGCAATGACTGGGTAAGAACGGCTTGAAATCCTATGGGGACCCTTCTTCCCCGTCCCATACTTTCCGTAAATCTCCAGCCATGCTCGAGACCCTTACCCTACTAATGAAATTCATAACGAAAGGTAAAGTTCAGAAAACCTCTAGCATCCCCTTTCTCAGGCTTTTACTTCAAATGCATGTCTATGACACCAGCCACGCATCCGGAAGAGCTCCAAACTCTCCTTGTGTCGCGATCACGTCGATAAGATAACAGCACATGCCGGGCGTAGTTAACCCGTCCCCGACTGGGGGGGGCAGTTGGCTGCCCCCCCTGAGGTTTTTCTGGCATTGCAAGAGAACCAACAAACACAGAGCCACGAAACTTTGTGTACCTTTTGTTCCATCAATTTTACGTCTCGTGTCAAAATTTTGACCTCAGGTCAGGTCAGGTACCTGACCTAGGTCAGGTCAAACAGACCTATGTCCAACAAAGTTTAGCGCCCTCTAACATTTTTGCAAAACAAGATATCTCAATAATACTTTCAGGGATTAGTGACCGTGATACATGCAACAAATCTGCTATCTCAGATTTTTTGGAATTTTCCGGGTCATTGACCTAAGGTCAAGCCCATTTTTAAGACATATCGCCGTTTTTTTCGGAAATTGACGGGATATTCCATAACATTTTTAGTGTGGAGTGGAGCAGACATCTAGTTACCGTCATTGGGCAAAGTATCAGTGACCCCCAGCCATTGACCTGAGGTCAGGTCACGAATAACTGTAGTGGGCCAAAATGTACCACCGTCAAAATCGACGATGAACTACTCAGAATGGGTAGAAAATGGCAGAACTAACTTGCACAGACGTAATTAATACCAGGAACCTCAAAAAGTTTGAAAAAAGTAGCATATTCTGGAAATAAATAGGCTCTCGCGAATAAAGCTCCGCCAACTTTGTAGATTGGCAAATAATCAATTTTTCCAAAATTTAAGCATGAGAAACCATCACAAGAACCACAAAGGTCAATAAAATTGACATAGATTGTCCTTTTTCGCAAAAATAAAGGAACTCCAAAATTAGTTTCCGTCAATTTGGTGCCGCATACGGCAGCGACGCACACTGACGGCCGACCGGGAGAATTACGGTGTCTTTAACTCAACGTTTCGGCGTATATATTCAACAAATCTGGGAAATTAGACGTGTATCGGCATCCGCGGACATTTACTTGTGCGCTGGTGCCTTTACCTATGCGTTATTAGTCACAGCCCTTGAGATTCAGGCCATTTCTCGGTCTCATGCAGTCGGCTATGAGAAAACATATATAGGGCGTAAATTGGCTTACATATTATCTAAAACTAAAAATGAGACCAGTTTCGAGCTCTTCTCGTCACAGGCTTTCCAACGGTATGCTTATTTTTATCGTGCGACCAACCGTTCGTGAGTTAGAGGGGGGGCAATCAACCGCCCCCCCCCCCCAGTCGCCGATGTTCGGGACGGACCGACGGTCGTGCGCGGGTTAATAACAGAAATCAGTCACGGAGAACACGGTCTGAAAGGCGAGAGAGCTTACGGCTTCCAGAATCCCACTTTCACTGCAAACTGAATGCTTTTTAAAATCCATTTTCATTGAAACGAATGCGTTCATATGAGTACCCTGCTTCCCCCCCCCCGCCCTGAATCCGTACCTGTACCTAAATGAAGAATATGGTATAGTGGCCGTATGCAGGCTGGCGCCGTTTAACCCGACGCTGATGCCCCGTTTAACCGACTTTGGTGTTGACCAGCCGGATTAAATATCCGAAAATTTCAGAAAAAAGAATGCAAACATGGGTTAATTTCAAAAGTATTTTACTTGACGATAAATTAGTGTTGTCTGTGCCAGCAGCGAACTTTAATTAATATCTAGTTGATATAGCCCCTTCAATCGGGTATTTCGCATCCTGTGACCTCTCTTCGTGGACATCATTCCGATTTGCCAGCGCTAGCTCACTGTTGTCTTTTGCGGTACAGCATCGCTGCCCCCGAATCCACCGTCCCAGTAGCAACAGAAGTGATGGACTTTCATTAGTCTTCGCCAGAGTAGCCTTGAAGGAACCTATAGAGGGCCCTGGGAGAAACATGCATCTACTGACCAAAAATCGGTAGAATGTCTTCTGCGAAATGCTGCGCACTTAGTGTTATTCCATCGGAGACTGCGTTCTGCAATACAGCACGATTGCCCCTGAATCTACCAATTCAGTATCGGTAGAAGACAGGAGATTTCGTCAATATTCGCCAAACTACCCTTGGACCTATAAGGGTCTTCTATCCAGGACTTGGTAGAATAAATTCAGTCACGAAATGTCTCGCATGCGGCGCTATCGCTGCGGGAGCCGCTACAACATACGAAACGCCGAAAGGGTACTCGTGTTATTAACAAAATTAGGGATATTGGTTTGTGTCCTTTTTTGAGGGCTTCGGCTCCCAGTGTTGATTTGGCCACACCATTGTTGGCTTGCCTCTCCTCAAATATTTTCTGCTGGTTTGAAGGCAAATGGACAAACAGAACGAAAGGCAGGGCCGCATTAGATGAGAGACAGCTAGAAAGTACAGAATAAAGCGTAAAGTGAGGTATCTATCTTTCTATTTTCTCTCGATATATTCCTATATACATGGGAGTATATTCAGTTTTTGTTTGATACCTGGTAACAAAAAATTGTAAATTTCCTGTTGGTCAAAAAATGGGTTAAGTCAATTCAGAAACCCAGATTTCGGGGGATTAGGTTGTCGGGCCCTCGGCTCGCCTCCCCCCCCCCCCCCACCCCTCTCCCCAATCATTTACAGAAATTGACGCCCCTGGATAAAATATTGCAGGGCTTAAACCAAATTTGCATAACGGACTATGCATATGACTTTTACGTGATAAACTCATCGTTTTTTCTTTTAGATATGTGTAATTTCTTCGTTCCTAACTTCCGTCGTCGACCGAAGCTCCCCGGCGTCTTCAGGCAAACGCTCCCCAGTTCCTAACTCTAGGTAAAACGAATCGGCGTTTCTTAAGTTAGGTCTGAAGCAATCCTCGGCATTCTCCCGTGAAGACAGCTTTTCTTTCGCTCCTAAAACCTCAAACTTAAGCGAAGTCAAAATTTACTGCAATGGCTGAAAAACATGCTGTAAATTTAACCTCGAAATAAATGCTCCCGAGTTTTTAGCGACACTTAGTCGCGTGCACTAAATTTACATGTATTGCTGTTATTGGCACAATATTAGATTTCATAAGAATTTACGTGCATAATATCAGGACATCGTATTATAGTAAGTACAATGAGCACCATGGCTTATAACAGTCAACCATGCACGCTCCCCGAACTGCCGCTGGACGTCACCAGGATTTTGGACAGCGCTTACTTTCCCAGCCACCGCTTGTCACCGACCCGGTTGCCACTGTGACCATCACTGGTCACCAGAAAATTTACCGTATTCGGGCAAAACATGTGTGCCAGTGGATGAAATGTCGATGTGAACCAGACTAATCAACCGTGAGGAACACAAAAGGTGCCGCCCGAACAGGGGCTCGAACCCTGGACCGTTAGGTTAAAAGCCTAACGCTCTACCAACTGAGCTATCCGGGCTTCGGCAAGCTCTTGGTTTAAAGTGCTTAAAATCGAACGTTCTAAAGGGGCCTGACTCGTAATTTTAAGTACGTTAGATTTTGCCAATACCGTAATAAATAACATAAAACCACCCTGGAAATGCAGTTATGCCATTGTCCATGCATCGAGATTTGCTGGAAGGCCCTCCAAAGACTACCAAGCATACAAAAGGGAAGCTCTTGAACATGAAGATAAATAATCTTTCAGTGCAATGCAAATGCGTATGGAAAAATACGTAGTATAAAGAGTGCTTGCAAATATCGATCATAACCATTTTTGGTTTAGTGAAAAGCACTGCAAGCTTTAGTTCAATACTTAGTTGATAGGTGTCGCTATCTGTACCCAACTGGATCGATCTGGTTTAGATCGGCGTTCCGTTGTCATTCCCCATTTCGGTTACCATGTTTTTGTACGTTCGAGGTGATTGCGTCTCCGAAATATAACCCTTTAAGTTGATTGTAATCTCAAGAATAAGATGTAGTAGTTCGATTCTGGGCCATCCAAGAGATGCAGACATAGATGTGTGGTGTGATAAGAACCAAATCTCCATCCGTGTAACTTAACGTGCCCCCAAATCTTGATTTCTCCCCGCATTCCGGTCACTTTGCTCCTTCTTTAAAAAAAAATGAGACATCTTTCATGTTTCAAAAATCAAAAAGTACGTTTCGCCGTCCGAAAAGCGGGTCCAAAAAATATGTTAAACACTCTTTCTGACGAGAGGCCCATTGGCCAGTGCACCCCCTCCCGGATAAGATGTTTATCGCCAGTGTCGTCCCACGAATGTCAAAGTCAGAAAGCATCCCCTGCGGGTAGGAAATTGAGGGGAGTACTTCCGGCTTTTAAGCCGTTTGTTTCCAAGCGACGGCCGTACAACATTATATGCATATGAGCGGCACGTTTGGTGTCACATAATTTGGACTCCCACTATCTCTCGCAGGCGCCCCATCCCAAGACGCAACCAAAGGAATGTGCGGTCTCAGCCCCGCCCTTGGAAGAGCAAATGAAACATAACAAGACAAAAAAAAACATGGGAGAAGGAACAGGCATACTAAATATTTCATGTATCTTTTACCTCCGGGCCTTCCTCAGAAAAACCTCGGTGCGACCCTGTTCCCATGTAAGAAAGTATTAATGACCCACAGAGCGTTTACGCTGTTTAAGCTTTGCTGACAGGTAAGCTCTCATCCATTTGTGCATGTGTGTAGTTTTCTTTGCTCGTGGATTCCCGAGGTTCCAGATCCCTAGAATGGAGAGACAAGAATCCACAGATATCGCTCGGCTGTCACAAATTTTTCGGAATTCTGACCCGGGCTCCACATATTATTGGCAAAATTTGGAAAAGAGTAAGTTACTATGTAACATTTTCGGAGGATATTAAAAAGGAAACCGTAACTCTTTAAAGGCTCCTCTCTTATATGCCTATGGTGTCCGAATGTGCAGTTCTACGTACCTTATCCAGTAGTGCTGCAGCCAGAAGAGTGCAAAGTTATACCTGAATAAGGCCCGAACTGTTTTATTATCTCAACCGCAAACCGTAGCATGTACGTCAGGTAATTTAAGCGTTGACTGCAGTTTCCAGATTTTAGACCCCTTGACTTTCCTGGCTCCACTACTTCTTCATCCTTGCGTCTGCTGCACTCTACATTTCTCATTTAAATCCCTAATATCAGCATGGTTAACTACTGATGCATAATTGCATATTTCCCAGCCATATTTTCCTAGTGACACTCGAACATTTCACTGGACCTTGGTGTCGTACAGTGATAGAGACACGAGGGCTGTTTTGTTATGTAACCCGAACGTTCCTTTTTTCCAAGAAAAAAAGGAGCAAGGATAAGGTCCCATAAAACAAAATGTAGGGTGTAGCGACAGAGCACTGATGTCCTGCGTCTCTTGGCGGTGATGGAAGTCACCATCAACGGTGACAGAACATGCTTATTATGTGTGCTAGAGAACATGGTATCCTTGGAATCTGCACTGTCTCCCATCTCGTTCACGGACATGAGTCCCGACCTTCGGTCAAATGCATATTGTTTACCTCCTGACGTAATACGCCTCTTGTTTGCAGTTACATTCTTCTAACTAATGTCATACAAAAAACGACAATACTGTTCAAGATTTATTGCATGCTGTTACAAAAACATCATGCAACAGGCCATTTGATAAGAATTGACAGACGTTCCCATTCGGAGACTGAAGGCAGATCCTAGGGCTCAGTCATGATGATGATTGCGTTTCATACAGCGCTTCAGCTACTGCCGCCATTTCGCTAGCATGATGGTAGTTGTGGATGAAAAAGTCGAACTAATCTATTCAGCACTCACATATGACCGTCTCTTAGGGTGTTCATGCGCATGACATGAATATGCTACATGTGGCATTATGTCGAATCAAGTTCAGACAAAACTAACATGGATGAAATTCGATACTTCATTGGAGAGCCAGGTGTCGGCATGACAAGATAACGCTCCACTGGGGTGCTAAAGCGTTCTGCGGTTAAGACTTCTGTTAACTATAAAGTTGACTATGTTGATGTACGATTTAACATCAGAATGCATTTTGCAATGATCTTTGCCCCAGCTCGAGAACTCGCCAAATATCTGGCAACAATTTCCTTTCCTGCAATGTCTGGAATTTTCCGTGAATAGTCGGTAATGCTTAACGACTTCGTTTACCAACTTACTCATCTTCGATAGGTTTAGTAGCTGTGAATGCGATGACAGGAATCAAGTGGGTTCACACTTCAGAAGACATGCAGCATCTTCCAAAGTCACTGGTGAATACAGCTACGTTAAGTGATTAGGTATGTCATGCTATGCAATGCGATAGGACCCGTGAGCCTATAATAATTATTTTTTTACAAAAAATAGTTATATGCTGGTACTGGAAGCGATCTGAAAATGCTGCTGGTGTGTTCTCAGCTTTGCAAACGGAAGAAAAATTGAGGGGTCCGATGCGGGTAACTGTTGAACCATTCCAACACGGTATACACAGTTAAAGTGAGCAAATTGGCCACCATAGGTTTAGTTGATAGAAGAAAACACGGAAGATAGAATAACAGAGACATTACCTGCAATTCGTTTTGCTTCAGATAACCCTTGTTCTCATTCAGCCTAAAAAGAGCTTGGAACATAAATGGTGATGGTTTAACATATATTGGCCAACACCATTATTCATGGATGCACATTATTTGGATAACGACCATTAAAACATGCTTTGGGAGTCCCATTTCGCCCCGAGGTTTGCGTCTGACGTCGTCGGCTAGCTGTCGTAGCCACGAGTGTTCTGCTGTCACCTGGGAGCACGATTAACAGAACTGACGACGAGAGCCCATGGGTCTTCTGTTTCAAGCATTGCCGGCGACTGTTACAAACAAGATGCCGGCAGTCCGGCCGCGGCCCTGTTCGATGTCCTGCTTGCGTGGTTGTGCAAGCCGCGTGCTTGCAACCAAAGACAAATGTTGTTCCTGCAGGGTCGCAAGCATTCGCAAGCACATCGAATTTAGGACGCAATTTTTAGCACATTCTTAGTTACAACACGGATTCACGATATTTTACGTTGCGTCGAATATTTCTCGTACGCAAATGACAACTCATGCCTCCAGCGCTGTCATGCTATCCGGCCTGTATGGCTTGCGGTTGTTTGCGGTATGTTTACCTCGTTCATCGCAAGCAGCGCAAACAGCCGCAAGCAAAAGGCTTTGAGCTTGCGCGCCATTTCTCGCCACAGCGCTTGACTGATGGATCTCTGGCTCGGAGTTGCGTCATCAGCCGCCAGCAGGACCTCGAACAGGGCTCAGCTCAGTAGTTTCCATTTCAACAACCCGCCCGAGTTTTCGTCGCCGCTGAAGTCTCTTCTCTGTTTGTATTCGTCGGTAACACCCGCCAACCTGTCCCTGGTGAAGGGGTGTAATGAATGGTTAACTGCACTTCTCATATTCATTGAGCATATTTCTTCCTCTTTCGATACTGTGGGGCTCATTCCGGTGTACATGGTCCGCGCTCCAAGTCTGCACAGGAAAGATTTTTTTTTGTCGCCAACCAAGGTTTTCGTTGTTGCAGTATACGTAGCTGTTGCCGAACGTTCTTGTAAACTGAGGAAAATGACGAAAGCCTTTCCAAGAAACAAAACGAATCTGAACCGACGAACTGCGCTGTCCTGGCCTCAAGCACCGATAGAAAACCGTCCTCGTTAACATTTCATTTCGCGCCGTTCTTCAGTTTCAGTGCAAAGTACTCGGAGTTAACGATGGGTATATTTTGTAAAAACTCCCGGTTTTTATGCAAATTTCCGTTTGTTAACTGTGGATGATTTGCGTCGTGCCATCGCGTACTAAATCATCGTTGAGTGGACGTGGCAGTTTGGAGTCTACGACCAGGTAACATGCATAGCAAGTTTTAGTCATGCCACGTAGCCCTCATGGGTACACAAGTAATACATGTGGGGTTATTCATGGTCAGTCTCCTTGTCTTGATATTTCTCGTATTCATCATCACTATAAGAATCACATGTCACCACTTGTGAACGTAATGGACGTAATGGGTCAGATGAAATTCCTTAAAAAATTGTGGCCAGTGCGAAGTCGAACGTTATCCGACCAAAATCGGCATGATCACTTACAGTACAACCAATAATTTCTAAGATGTAACAAGCAAATGGGTCGGACAATCTCAAGACCTCTGCCTCATCTGGAAAAAAATTGCGAATTATGGTTATGCCAAACACAGAAACCTCGTTTAAACGATTATTTATGTCACGTGGTATTTTGTCCATTTGGTAGTGTTTGATAAAAACAATGATAATGTTCACTGCACCACAATTCGCTTAATCTTTCTTTTCCTTCACCAGAGCGTTAATGGTAATTGGATGGCGCGAGCTGTTTGTGTGGATCAGGGACGGACCCAAACCGACCAAGGATAGGGGCGCTTCTGACGAACTTCGTCTTCCTTCATTTGCGCATGCACTAGTTTTAGGACCGGTAAATGTAAAAACGAACGACGGGAGGGGACATGATCCCCTATTACCCCATTACTGGATCCACAGCTGGTGATAATTCAATGCTGATTTTGCATGTATTTCCCTCCGTCCCAAAGTCTTTCCCACGCAGTACCTAGTGCGTTTGTTATGAGCGGCTGAACAAAATGGTGTAGTGTTGATGCCAATGGGAACGATTCCGGGTAAATACCACTAATGCAATGCACTTGTCACGTGGTAAGGTTTTGCCTTGCCGACTTGGAACATTTGCCTTTTTTTGGCTAGACAAAATCCTCTAACATCACTATTTGATGTAACTGATGTAACCGTTACCGTCTAGTGTGACGATGATGAACGAAGGATCTTGTGCTTCAGTTCAGCATGGTCCTTTGTGTTGTTTTATTTGTTGGGGGAGGCCTAAGACCTGTTCTTCTGCACCTTTTCCGTCGAGCAAATACAGAACTAAATCGCAGATGTCACATACCATTGCCAGTGACGATCAGCCTTTCGGTTTCACACATATAGATGTGTTAACCCTATTCCCGGCAGGGGGGGGCGGAATCCGCCCCCCCTCGGGTTTTTTGCTTGCCAATTCCAGGCTTTTTAGCACAGCTTCACGAAACTTGGTCACTTTTCCTAGCTATTTTTGCTACGTGCTGTGACAAAATTTCAAATTCTATTTTGCTCAGGGGCGGAGCCAGGCAACGTTTTTGGGAGGCACCTCATGCCATTTTTGGCCATGTTGAGGGTAAAATGAAAATGTCTACCAAAAACAGAGTTTTAAAGCTAAAACTTAAAACTTTATATGGATGTATAGCTAAATAGTTGGGCAATGTGCAGATCTAATTTCGTTTATCTGAGGTCATTTTACAAGGTCACGTCAAGGTCAAAAGTCAAAATTTCTTTTTTTGCTCTAATTTCGGCGCCGTTTTTTCAAATGCCAAACCCGGAATATATATGACGTAGAAGGGTGCCTTCTACTTGTATATCAAGTTTCAGCTTGATATTAGGTCGGGTCATGGAGCTATGACCTAAAATGTCAGTGCGCGTACCCTATATCGCAATAGCCATGAAATGAATTTTTTGAAATAGAGTGAATTCAAATGATCGAAAACGTTTACAGATAATATTAAATGCACGCGAGATCATTTCAAGTGATCCCAAGGTCACTGTGGGTCATTTAAGGTCAAAGGTCACAAGTTGATCTGAGAAACGTGTGACCATCACAGTTCCCCCTTTTTCATGTTCCTGACACCGCCTATGCTAACATTATACAAACATTGTAATGCGATTTGTACTTTTTTAGTATAACATGACTAGCAGAAGCCAAAAAAGGGTGTTTGCCTCTTTTGTTCATTCAGTTGTTAGAAAACTAATCCTCCTATTTTTGAAACCCTGTGAACGCCCATGAATTTTCTCAAAATTTCAGATTTGCGGACCCATGGTAAAAGCCCTATCCATAATCTCTCGATTCATGCCAGTTTCATCAAAATCGGTCCATAAACAACGGAGTTATAAGAAGTTCAAAAGTACCCCCCATTTTGACATTTTTGTCCCCCTGTATCCACAAATTTCAAAATTTTGAAAATTTCTCTTGATGAAAATGTAGTTCACCTCACGGCGAATCGATTGCCGTTTGTTACGATGAAATCGGACGAGTAGTTCTCGAGATCTCAGGGGGGGGCCGAATCCGCCCCCCCTGCCGGGAATCGACCATACCGCCTAGCCCTCCGGGAATAGGGTTAAATATCTCGACGACATACTTGTCATACTTGACATACGTCCGTCAACTGCAAGCTGTGTTGTCGTTACAAGACGTCTACTCCGAAACCGTTTATTTACCTCAGGAAAAAGACAAATGTTTTTCAGTACGAGCGGCAACAGTTGTTAGTTTTTACAAAAATGAAATGGACAGTGATTTATTCGCGACATTCCTCGTGCTATGTGTTTTTTATGGCACATGTCCCACTGTTCTCTTTCCCTGCCCAATAGCTTGGTCCCTCCAGGAATCGGGACGTGGACCTACTTTTGCTTACACATTTCCACAGACGCTGCTGGTAGTCGGCGCGAAACTCAGGGTACGGAATCATATGTTAGGTCTGCGCCGTCTGCGGCCTTGTCTTAACTGTATGAGTGATTGCAAGATTGCGATAATCGCCACCACTATTGGTCTCAACTTGCTGCATAGTCCTCATGACATGCCTCACGTTCCATTTGTTCCGCCTGCATTACGCTGTTGGTCTTATTTTTATTATTGGTATTGTATCTTCCTCGAATAGAAACTAAGAGAAACACCATGCGTCTGAAACAAAAATAATATGCCTTCAGTGCGATGGACGGTTGGGATTTCGATTAAGAAGTATCTCAGAATTCGAAATGCTCTTAAATTTATCATACAAAAAGAGACCTTTTGGCTCCGGCTTAGGCTCTCGTTCGTTTCTTACATTCTTACATTCCTCGCGGGCCGTTCGTTCTTACAGTTCACGCGAACGGCCCCTTTTCACCGCGATGCCCGCGGCCTTAGTGTTTCTCATTATTATCGGGCGCCATTCATCCTCCTCTTGCCCATTCTCTCGAAACATAGGTTTTGAGATTTCCAACAAACATTTCCAATCCGTACACCTGCGCACTCCAGTCACCCGCAGAGAGACCTTCGGACCAGAAGCTGCCACGCCACTGAACGCCAGCTGGGCCCTCTCCGGGCACCAGAATCGTCCCCCCCCCCCGCCTCCTCACGCAGTCGGAGACCCTTCCGTGACCCCGGGCGCCGAAGGTCACCCGCGGGTCACCGGCGGCGGCGTCCGGCCACCGAGTCACCGACCCTCCCTCTCACTCAGACGAAGAGGCTCCAAAAGTGGCGCCGCGCCGCCGCCGGTTGCGTGTGCGCCAGGAATGGAGGAGGCCCGTGTAATCAGCTACGTCCATCACCGGACCTGGCCTCCTTTGGCTTTTTTCATGCCCGCCAAAAGGTCGCGCTGAGGTCAACAGGCAATCTCTTGAAACAAATGAGTTTTCAGATGCGCGCCCGACTTCTGTCCCTACTACCTCTCGACATGATAAAACGTTAATCATTATATTTATTCCGCCTTGATGAATTTATTGAAGAAAACACAGTGCTTTGCCGGCAAAATTACACAGCGCCGCTGATCCGGTGTGGCTGATAATGAAATATTTTGATACCTCTACAATTTGGCCCGTCACGCGCGTTATTTATTAGTCGGTGCTCCCGCACAAGAATCTTTGGGGAGGGAAGGGTTAGTCGAGCTCCCCGTTAATTACAGGCCAGCCGGCCAAAGTTATGAAATACGCTGTAGTAATGGATCGTCCAGTCAGCTCTCGGGCCGGCTTCCTCACAGATTTTATCGAGCCTTGCAAATCTGCCGAGTTACCAGTTAATGACCGGTTCCTGACGTGCAAAAACCAAGCGGTCCGCCGCGGCTGCGTGGTCAACACAGATTTATTGGACAGAGGGCTTTGTTGTGGCCGGATTTACTGCCATTTTGGAGCATCATCTCTCGGTTTCTGGCGGCTGGCTCCGCCCTCGTGGCCGGGACAGCGCCGCCGGAATTCCTGCGGCGCGCGGCTTCCCACAGCCACCGTAGCTTTCATTCCAATCGTGGAAATGTCCCATTCGTTCCAATTACGATTGAACAGATGCGCGCCGTCGCCGACGCGGCTTTCCGGCGTCGACGCAGGGCGCAGGTCGGCCGGGCGGCGCGCGCCGGCCGGCACAACACGGAAAATAGCCTGCTCTGTATGCATGACTTGGAGGCCGGGCCGGCCGCCGCCGCCGCCCGCGCTCCGGACTGAGGCGGAGACGGACAGCGGGCGGACGGCGGCGCCGGACGTCTGGGAGGAGCCGCTGCTGTCGAGGCGGCCACGCGGCGGCAGGATTACCGGCGACCGAGGACGACGGGTCGGCGCTTGGTTTCTTTGTGCGCCTCTCGGTGTCGGACGTGAGCGCTTTCGACGGCGAGACGATCGGCTCAGGCGCGCTGTGTTCCCGGAGGAAAGTCGGCCGGAAAATGCGCAGGAATGCACGTGTGGTCCACCCGGCCGTGAGAAGCCGCGCGCTGTCGACTCGGACTGACGCCGGCGTTCGCGGCCTCTGGGTGTTCCCGATCAGTTGGCAGGAGCGATCCCCGGCCGACACGCCCCTATCACAAATTCCATCGGGTCTCGCGAACAAGGAGCAGGCGGGCGGCCATGATATTTCACCAATAGCCATTACCTTATCTCTTACGATCCGGGAGCAGAAGGCGATACCAGATACTCGCCGTAGCTCATTGCCAATTGCACCCTGATGCGATGTTATCGCTCGAGCCTTGGCGCATCTTTGATCGCTCCGTGTCTTCATCCGCGGCTTTCGAAAGTCTGCAGGGTCCCATTTTCTGAGTCCGCTCCAGCAACTTACGGCGGGCGGGAGCGACCGACGCAGTTTGGCGGGATAACAAGTTTACTGCCGGACCGAGTAATCGCCAATTCGCCCATGTCTAATCGCCCTTTAAGTATGAAAATGAAGCACAAAGCATGTAGACCAGAGTCACCCTCGTCGTCGCCGGCCCACGCTATTGTACCAGCGTTACTGCTTTAATTAATGATGTATAAAATCAACCCCAAACTCCCCCGAGGGCGCAGTTTCCATCTGTGATCCGCGCGCCCAAGAATTCATCTGCATCCGTAATGTCCCACAGGATTCCGCGCGCCAGCCGGGATCGCAAGGCGCGAAATGGAAAATGGCGCGCCGGCAGTGTAATTCTCGCGATACCATCTGGTGTAGGGCGCGATCGGGCGCGGCGGCCGCGCCGGCCGGCACCCCGCCGCCCCGCGGGACCACCTCGAGTACATGGCAAACAGATTAACAATGTCGGCGCCTGCGCCGCGCTCTCGCTGTTTGCCGTCCTCTTGTGGAGCGTCCAATGAATATCGGAGTTTGGAGGATTTAATTCGAGCCGGGCGGGCGCGCGCTGTCTGCTGTGATGCTCGACGTCAACTGGGCGACGGGCGCGCCGTTCATCCGTGTGGGAACGACGGGGAGGTCGATAGGGGGCCAACCGGCCGGTGCTCGCCGCTGTGGATCCTACTATGTTGTGGCCGGCGCCGCCCGCAGGTTCACGTAAAGTGGACCACGTCAGACGAACGGTCTCATGAGTGGCCCTCATCACTGCTCTGTGATCGTGTTTCCCACCACAGATTGATCATTAGAGCTCTAGAATATCCGGGCCCTTCACGGTCCCGCGATAGATTGTTCCGTAGAGCCCCGTCAAAGTCTCCTAGGTGATGCTGCCATCATCAGAGCTCCCCGCCACGACCTGATGAGTGATTCTCCTGATCAGAGTTCCCCATCACAACATGAACAGTGGCCCTCGTCACCGCCCGAGTTTTCATAACGGACCAATGGGTGGCCCACCTCATCATCGGAGCTCCCATCACGGCCTAATGGCTGGACCTCCGATCATCCAGCTCCCATCACGCCCCGGTGGGCGGCTCTCCACCACCCGAGCTCCCAACAGCTCCTAACGGGCGCTTCCTCCCACCACCAGCCCCATCTCGGGCGATGAGCCGCAGCGGCCGGCCCGGCGCGGCGGCCGGCCGGCCGGCCTGTTGTGGAGAGTCATGACGGCGTCGGCCGGCGGCGGGGCTACACGCCCCCCGCTGGCGGCCGGCGGCGGCCGGCGGCCGCGCGGCCGGACAGGTACCGGCGCCCCGCCGCCAGACGCCTTTGTACTGCGCCGCCGCCGCTCATCAGGATCGCCGGCACGTAAAAACGGCGCGCGGCGGCCGCGGCGCGGCGCGGCGCGCCGACCCGAGAGCGCGTCGTCATTACAAGGCTACCGGGCCGGGGACGCGCGGCGACGGCCGGCCGCGGGGCCGGGGTCAGGACGCCAGGATGCCCCGAGGGCGCGCGGCCGTCTGGATCGCCCATAAGGACGCATCGATCTCAGTGCACCAATGTTAAATAGGATGGGTGCGATACGAGGAGCTGGACGGCGCATCGACCTCTTGGTAAAGCCGGATCTGGAGGAGAGCTCGAGAGTGCGGTCGCGTCACAAGGAATGGCTCCAGAACGCTGTCGGGTCGACCAGAATACTCTGGTTTGTGGTGGGATTCAAGAGGAAGCTTAATGATATTACGGTTCAGTAAGGAAACCCCGGAAATGACCGAGTCATGGTGGAAGGTCCGGGAGTGCGGCATGTTGACATCATAGGGTGAGGTCTGGAAACAGGAGGTAATGAACGTTGCTCCGGGAAAGAGCATCCTCGTCACTCATGCGCAGGAAAATTATCTCAGGATTTGGCTGTCTGGGCCTGCCGGTCCTGGGGTTTGGCCCGCCGGCGCGTGGGAAGCATCAGACAGTCCGCTCCACCGCGAGCCGATCAGCTCGCCAGATGATCAGACGGTGAGGTGGGCTCGTCTCGGAGTGGCCGTCCGGCCGCCGGCTGATCGGGGAGTCCGATTTCCGGCCGGCCAAGGAGCCGGAGTTCCGCGAAGCGCCCGCCGGATCATTAAGTCGCCGAGGTGCGCCGTTTGACCGCAGACGGCCGGCAGCCGGCCATCTGGAGCTGAAAGACGGGCAGGTGCGGCCCGAGTCTTCCACTGTCTTGGCTCAGGAGCGCCGCGCAATAGTCTGCTTGACATGCGGAACCGGGTTACGACCAGGGAGGAGGTGCAAGGCAATCTCTTTGGGCGAACCGCGTCCCCTCTGTGCAAGGGGGATGCCGGAATCCGTCCCCTCATTGCGTTTAGCCCACGCTTCTGGGAAGTGTTGCCATTTTTTAGGCTTCGATATGTGTGTTTTTTAGACGTTTCTTCAGGTAGATATGAAAATCCATACGTATTTCTTACATAGCGACTTCAGAGTTCACTGGCGCATTGCCGATCTGATTTGTTGCGGGACTGAGCTGATTTCGCATAGCAGTCTGCGGAGACGTCGCGTGGATTTGATATATGATGCAAGCGACCTGTGCAGGATAGTTAAGCTGAAGTTATTGAAAAGGTGTAGTCAGTATTATGTCAGTCCATGTTAAACTTATCTTGACGTCTTACATGCTAAACAGAAGCCAATATCTCTGGTCAATCACACAGACACACCGGAGATGATCGGTACAACTTAAATACGCTCCACCGATCTCATGACGACTTTATGGTGTCCCTGCAGGTCCCAGCCCAGCATATGCCGTTGTAAACCGGTAGCAGCAGCTGCCGCAGATAACATCAGCACCATGAAATTATCACGGCCCGCTGTTGAGGGTCCTGCCGTGACATGCAGACGCCTGCTAAGAACGGGAGCGAGAGCCGAGCAGATGGAGCGAGGCCACAAACAATGGCATACGGACGTTCCGCAGTGAGACACAGAAGGGTAGTACGGATCGCATATCTCGCTTAGTGGGATTTAGACTCCTGTAGTGTAAAACGGACGACCGACGGACGAAAACGAGGACTAGGCAAGGGGAGGGGCAGTAATTGGAGGGATGCGGACGTCCTTTAATGGAACGCAGACTACAGAAGGATTATGGTGGCACGCAGACGTCCAGAAGTGGTGGACGTACATAGGCCAGCGATAAACGAACGAGAGTGAGAGCGGGGTAGAGGAAGGAGGCAGCGAGAGCTGCCCTTTGCAGCGGCCTCCTACACACTGCAATCGTATCTCACGTCATGCGTTCAAAGCGGCCCGCGCCGGCCGCGGCGGCATCTGCATATCGCCCATTCGGGCGCCGCCTGGCCGCCGCTGACTCAACGGTATTCGGACCCGGAGACGGTGCACGGCCGCCGCTTTGTTCTCTGTCGGCGAGCGCGCCGGCCGGCCGGCCTTCGGCCGCCGCCGCCGCCTCTGACCCGGCCGGTCGCCGGCGGCCGACGCGAGTCGCGCCGCCGGAGACGACGCGGGATCGGGCGGCGGTCGATGGGCCGTCGGCGCGCGGCGCGCGCCGTCGAAACGGACCGCCTCATTACGTTTTCTATGAATTTAAACGAGCGCCAGCCGTGTTTATAGGTTTTCGTTTTCAGCGGGCGGCGGCGGCGTGCTCGGCGGCGCCGGGTCGCGGCCCGGCCAGGAGCCCGGGCGGCGCGGCTTCTTCAGAGCGGCGGCCGCGGCGGGCGGCCGGCCACCGGCCGGCGCCAATCCCGCAGCCGCATGCATCAGCGGCGGCCGCGGCCGGCGCGCAGCGGGCGCGGCCGCGCCGACCGCGCCGCGCCGCTCTTCGCCGAACGGCCGCTGGGCGTAGCCGGCACGCCGCGCGGACGGCCGCCCGCCGCGGCCGATCCGTCGTCCGCCGCCGCCGCCGGCCGACGCTATCTGTAAATTTTACAGTCTTTTCACTGAGTACATCCCCCGAGGAAAACAAATGGCCGCGTTTTTGCGGCGCTGTTTTGTCTTTTTCCTTTCTGTATGTAATTTGCCACCGGAGCTGTTGTTCGCGTCATCATCTTGGAAGCATTAATCTTGAGTGACGGAATTTGACCAGTCATCCCCCATTGTCTTTCTCGGCCGACGAAAAATTACAAGAAGAAAAATGAATCAGAACAAAGTAGGCCCGAAAGAAAGCATGCTTTTTATAGTCGGTCGCCTCCGCAGAGCTCCCGAAGAAGCCGTGGTTGAGGGCAGCCTTCGCGACGGCCGACGCACATGGTGGCTCTCTCTCTGGCGGTCCCGCCGGGGTGCAGAGCTGAAGCCTCGCTCGCCAGCGGCCGCCAGCTGTTCCCCGTGACCCGGGAGAGAATGGCGTCCAATCGGGGCCGGCGGCGGGCCATCTCGCGACCGGCGATTCATCAGAGCCGCCGCGCCGCCGCAGGCCATATGTCGTTCTGACCCTGCTCCCCTCGCGGCCCGGTCCGCGCCGGACGAGGCAATAACTCACACCTCCGGGCCCATGTGAGAACACAACAGTTGTACCGGTAATATCGGGTGTCTCCCGCCACCGTTAGCGCGTTACTGCCGCCGGGATGCGCCCTCCCCGTCGCGCCCCCCCCCCGCGTCCCAACCCGGGGTCCCGGCGAGACGGCGGGATCTGCCCATCAGCGCGCTCAGGTGCTGCTTGTTTTCGCCCGCGAGTGTTCACGGAACTCACGACGACGACTCGGGTCGCGATTCGTCATCAACGCAAAGGACCCGCGGCTGGTTGCCAGACGCGTTGCCAGGCGAGTTGCCAGACGGGTCGCCGGCCCGGCGGATTAACTCGGCCACGGCGATCATCACCGGAAATCGGCAATGAATCGCCGCTCGCCGCCGTAAACCATGCATGGCTGCAGTAACGACGCAACGTGACGCAACGGCTATCAATGCAGAGTTACGGCGGCTGTTGGGTCTCGCGGGGCGTCGTTTGCGCTTTGCGGTGACCGCCGCGTCACCGTGTTGGTTCCGCCGCGGCCGCGGGCGGCGGCGACACAACAGAACGGCGGGAGCGCGGCGGCCGACGGTCGCGGCGGACCCAGGTGCGCCGCCGCCGCCGCCGCCGCCGCCGCCGCTCAAACGCCGGCCGCCCCCGCCCGATCCGCATTCAGAGAAACGCTAACGACGTTGTTGCCGCGGCACGGCCGGCAGCGGCGGCTTGCGGTCGCCGCGCGCCGGCGCGCCGTGATTTGTGACCGGGTTTTATTCGGCGCGGTATTTTTGGCTTAATGCATACTAAGGTGGCAGTAAACGGCGCGCTGCGCGGCCGCTGCCGATCCGACGCCCGGAATACGGCCATTGCTATTCATGGTTTTACTGACTGGGCACCGACGGAGCCCGTAATAGACCATCCGTTTAATTCAGGGGTGGCTTACGTTAGAGCGGGGCTCGCGAGCCGCCCGACGAGTGCAAAACAGGCGGCTCGTCCGATTCTAATGGTCTTCGAATGTCTCTCGGTAAAGAACGGGGCCCGGTCGCCTCCTTGGCCTGGTCAGCGTCCCGCCGTAAATAGCTTCAGAACGCTTGTTTAAAGGCAGCGATTTGCATTCATGAAGCATCTGAGAGACTTTTCCTGTTGGTCAGTCTGGCAGTGATGTAAGACAAACGTCGACATCCAGGTATGCGATTTTGCCACACAGAATGCCAAAGTGTTAAGGAAATATGTCGTGCATTGCTCATCGTACGCTTGTAAACTCGTGAATACTTTTCTTTCACTGTTCTCTTGAAATTCCGCCTTTAAGTCCTGGAGATATGAAAGATGAAGCTTCTGCCGATTGGCGATGTATACGATGTTCAGTTAACACACCATTTTTGGGAATTTTTGTCTAAACCTGGTTTTAACTACCAGCTTTTAGTATCTTGGTAGTGCAAATTCGAAAGAAACAAGTTTTGGCACCACACTCACGTCTTGCATAAACGCCAAATCATGGCAGAAATGGTCCATGTAACGACTCTATGCGGACAACGTTGAGTTCTTAAGTCTCGAAACCAACAGATAGTTTAAGATATATGTGCTGTTGAGAGATTCAGGAGGTGTTATATCACGTCGGGCTTGGTCATGATAACAGGTCTCTTCTATGAAGACTCTTTATTGTTTACCGATCCATGCACTAACTAATAGGTGTAATCATTTCCTGTAACCCGAACATTAAAGACAGCAGGTGCATGGACCTTATTTATTTCATGTGCATGATTGTTATAACTCGCCCTTTCAGTGCGTTGATCAAACCAGGCAATTAAAAACCACCCCCAGCAGCTCCGGGGACACACACGACAGATGCGATTCCCGCAGCGCACCGCAGCACGCTGGGGGTCCCAAATTAGCCGCACACGTCCCCGGCGCCTCGTCAGCCAGACGAGGGGGCGTGGCCTCCGAATGGGGGGCGTGGCTCATGCAAGTCAAATCCGTCCGTCGTCGGCGACGCGGCGCGTCGGACGGTCCAGGTGCGCTCGGCCGCGGAGGCGTGGCGACCGCATTCCCGGCTCGTCGTCGCACCGCTGTCTTTTAAATCGGGGAATCCGGACAATGCGGCCGGGGTCGGGCCGGGCGGGCCGGGCCGGGCTGGGCGTCGCTCGGGGGCTCGGGCTCCGGCGATGAATGGTCTCTCATTGACGCCCGCGGCCCTCGAGAAAAGAGGTTTGGGAGTGAAAAAAGAATCGGCCACACGCTGAGAGGGTTTGTGTTTAAAAACCGAGCGCTATGGGCGAAGGTATGCGGATATTGCCCGATTATTCTCTAACGAAAAGGCGAGTGTGTTTCGTACATCTGTTGTCTGTGGCGCCTTCAAAGACTTGAGAACCGAGAGCAGGTCATCACGCCGTGGCATCTTTCCGGGCTTTCCCAGCTCTCCTGTTGAATCTTCTGTCGGCTTCGGCTTCTTGTTGCGTCGGCAAATTTATCGGCCGATATATTGTCGGGTTAGGCTTTGGCGGCGATCCTCCGGAAACCTCGGCGCAGCCACAAATCTCGCCCGCGGCTGAGCGCGGACAGCCGCGGGGCGCGGCCGGCTCGTCCGTCTCCCCTGCCTCGACGGTCTTCACGTGAGCCCTCTGGGACGAGGCACTGACCAAGGCTCTTCTGATCCTAGTCTGAACAGGGCCGCGGGAAGTCACGAACCGGTTGCTCATGTCTGAGATGCGGAAAGTATGTCGTATTTAACATTTGGCCGGTGATAAGGAGTAAACAAAGGTATTCCACAGGCGGAAATTGAGAACAACTCTTCTCGAACGAGTTTCTAAAACGCCACCGACCGATCACGACCCGACAGCGACTTCCGCCAACGGATCCATTCCGCGCACTCAATCCGACGCGAGCGTCCAGAGCCGCCAGCCGTCACACCGCGTCGTCGGCCGCCGCGTCGAGCGCGACGGCGACCGTCGATCCGACGGCGCGGCTGTCGTCCCTCCTTTGCAGCTCCGACGCGCCGGAACAACGAGCGCGTCGCGCCGAGCCGGGGGGGGGGGGCGGAGGGGGAGATAACCGCCGCCGGCGCCGAGGGGCGCGGGAGGAAATTAACTGTCGCTCCCGCCCAGGTGATGTGTTTTTGAACGCGGCGGCGTGACAGTCGTCGGCGCTGTCGCCGGGCGCGGCGCGCCGCCGGCGGAGCCCGCTCGGCAGGAGGAGCTCCGTCCGGCGGTGTTCCGCGGGTGCAGGGGGCCCAGCCGGGGCGCACGGCGCCTCTCACGTTACCGCGGCGTAATGAAGTCGCATCGACCGAGCCGGGTGCGTGGTGGCGGCCGGCGCCGCGTCTCCTCTCGTCGCCGCCGATCGTGGAGACGAGCCGCCGCCGCCGCCGCCGCCGCCGCCGCCCGGCTGGCATCGATTCGGCGCTCCATCATACGCTGTTGACATGTAATTTGGGATCTGTCGCTGGACACGTGCGGCTTTGTCGCCGGTTCGCAGCGTTTACGTTTGATGTTTTCTCAGGAAATACCGGGCCGAGTCGGGTCGGAGGGCCCTCAGAGCTGGCTCGAACCACGCCGATTAAAAATTGGACTCTGCGGAGTGTTTGGGGAGCAGCTTTCCGCTAGATATTAAGCATACAGGGGTCGCTGTTGCATTCTTTATGGCTGGTGTCAAAATGAAGAAAGCGTTGCTGTGTTGCGCTCAGATCCAAGGGGCAACAGGATGAAGGGAAAGAAACGGCAGGGAAGAACAGAGCAGAACGCGGCATCCAAGATCACAGAAAGAAAAGGCACGGAAATGTGTTCAGAGATATTTGATACATATTGATAATATGCCTTGATATGCGCGACAGCATAACGATGACACTTGTGAATGGAGCATTTTCAAATGCCTGAGACAACACGCTTGTATGAAGTTAAGATTTTGCAGACATGCACGGGAATATTTTGCAAGCGCTAATTGTCGCCGACGAATTTCATATGGACATCTCAACAACGTACAGCACTGGGGACCAGATAGATGTATGAACACCAGTTCAAAACATCAATGAGATAGCCACAATGATCCGATGAAAAGATAGTTGAGTTCTGCCACTGGAAAGGCACTGTTCTGAACCGGTTGCAGCCGACACACATGACGCTCAACAGACGGCGAGCACGCAGAGCGCCCGGACAAAAGAACGCCGGCAGACACCGCGTCTGGCCGATCCGTACCCATTGTTAGGCAATAAGGTCGCACAATGGGCGGCGCCGCTCGTGCATTCGCACCGCCGTCGTCGTTCCAGCACCAAACTGGGCGTGAAATTTCGGCCGCGGCCGCCGATTTCCGCCTCATTATTCCGGCCCGATCGCTCGCTCGATGGATATTATATCGCCGTTAGATGAGCGCATCTTCAGATTTCACAGCGCGTTGGCGGCGGTTGCGGCGTGGCGCTGCCGCCGGCGCGATTATGCGCGGCGCGTGCGGAACCGCCGCGCGCGGCGCCGGCCGGCGCGTTACACGCCCATCGCGCCTGCGCACACACGCGCGGACGCGGACGGACGCACGGACGGACGGCGCGGAGCGCTCCCCCGTGTGGATCTGCATAAGGCCGGCCGGGTGGCGCGGCGGGGACCCGGCGTGCCACCGCGCCAAAAGACGCCGCCGCCGCCGCCGCGCCGCCGCCGCCGCCGCCGCCGCCGCCCGGGTTATTCAAATGGCGGAAACCCGAAAACTTATGAATATGCAGGCGAGCCCGAGGCGCGCGAAGGTGTTGGCACGGAGCGGGCCGTCCCGACACATTGCTGGCGTGCGTCGGCGGTCCAGAAACGCACGCCCGCGGCCCGGCCGCCGCGCCACTGAGTCCATTCAGGGCGTAATTGCCGGTTGGGCGCAGCGGCCGACATCTGTAGCATTGGCGCCGGACAACCGGCCGGCCCCGGGTGGAAAGGTTAATGCGCGGCGGGCGCGCCGGCCGCGCCGACATCTCAAGAATTCGCCGCCGATGGATATTTATGAGCTGCCGATCGGCTCGATCACTCCGAAATAAACCCGACTATTAGCCGAGAGGTAGCTGTGAATGGGGAGGCTAATTTCACCTCACAGAAGGTAGTGATTTGCTCGGAGGGGGAGGAGAGTTTAAACAATACACGGGCTAGTGTGTTTTGCGGCTGGGGAGATTATAAACAAATTGCGGGCCATGCAGAACGCGGTGGCCGGGCCGTAAAGGCAATTAATGTAATGGCACGGTATCCCGGGTGAGGGAGCCATGGATGAAGCGCTTTTGCAATGTATAATTACAAGCCCGGACAGAGAGTGGGCGTGCGCAGTCGTATGGTCGTATGTTAAACCAAGATGGAGAGTGCGTTTTTATGATAATTCGTAGGGGCACTCACGCATTTACAACCTAAACACCATCTGCGGGTATAACTCAAAGGTGGAAGCCAGCGATCTGGCCGCAAAACGTGTTCAGGGGAGGAGACAGATTGTTCATATGCACGTTCCCACCAAAGGCTGCCTGTAGAGGTGCAGATAAATCGTGCAAACTCTGAACCCAGGGCACTTGTAGCATTTCGGACCGTCTTTGTACTACGTATTTATGGCCCCGAGAATCATTTTAAAAACTACATTGATACATCGTGCCATTTTTTATGCCCTGTGTATCTGCAACATATCTGACGCTTTGTCTCCTTTTTCCATTGTTCAGAATCCATAACGCTTTCGTAATCCTATTATTTCCCATCGTCAAAGCGACGAGTATTTCTGGCCTTACAACCGTACTCTTTTCATAATGCATGGTTGAATTAAAACGCGATGATGATTGGAGTGCCAGACATTGGAATGTAATGACTGCAATGCAAATAGCCTATTTCCTTATAATATTTATATAGATACGTATAAGGTAAATGGTAGATTAGTCTTCTTCCGGAACTTTTTCGTAAATACGAGTAGATGTACGAAACGACACTATTTTGAACCTTCTTTGGCATCATATAGCCAGAACAAATGTTGTCCAAAGCTAGGGCAAAGTATCTCAACAGCCGACCGGTTTCATCCCTTAGAAGCACAAAGCCTGAAACCTTGCTAGCATATTTATTCATGGCATTGCACTGTATCCCTTGTTCTGGTTTAACTGCTAATATAAAAAAGACAGCTGGATAAGAATATGTTCAGAATGTCGTAGGAAATCGTAAATAACATTTTGGACGCCACGTATTCAATGAATGATTCACACGCTGCCACCTAGACATTCTCGGACTGTTTTCTGACCGGAAACATTTCATTCCAAAAATCAAATATTTCGGACAGTTCTATGAACGGAATATTTCAGTCATCTCCACCGAAGTCCGGCGCCGGAAGATAATCTTCCTATTTACATACAACGCTTCCAGGGTGCCTTCCAACAGAGCTATGCAGATGACAGACCCAGGAATGTGTCCGGCGGTCGAGGGCCTCCTCCTGTCCCATCTCCCGAGCCGGGAGCAGCCGAGACGCCGCGGGAAGACGGCCAGAAACAGACGCCAAACACGGCGCGGCAGCGGCCGACGGCGCGCTTTCCATAAAACGGGCGCATTCCGGCGCGGATCAGCGAGGCGCGACGGCGGCGGCGCGCGAGGCCCACCGGGACAGCTGGCGACACGGAGGAGCGCCGGCGCGGATTACCTCCGGGTGGCGGCGGCGGCTGAAAGCGGCGGCCCTCAGCCTGCCTTTGTGCGCCGCGCCGCGGCCATTGGCGGTCGCGCCGCGCGCCTGCCGAGCCGCTGTGTCAACAGCGGCGGCCGCAGCCTCGCCAGGTCCGCCGCCCGTCCGAGCGATCCGTCCGACCCTGCCGGTCGTTCGCCCGGGCCGGGCTCAGAGCGACACGCGCTGATCCCGTCTCCAGGCGCGGCCGCGGCCGGCCCCGGCAATCCCGCGCCGCCGCGTCGGGGCCGACGGCGGCGCCTGGCCTGCCGTCGGCGGTCGGCCGGCGGCGGCGCGCCGGGCCCCAGGGGGCCCGAGACCTCCTCTCTCATTACCTCGCGGATTAAATCCGGGATCATGTCGGCGCGAGCATAGCACCCGCGGGATGCTGACCCGAAAAAGCGAATTAGACGGGAAACGCGCGCGCCCGCCCGTCCGCGAAATAGAATGCAAACAGATGAATCTAATTTGCGCGCGCGCGACGACGCCGTCGATTCGATTAAGGACGGCATTAGATTTGCCGGCCGGTGACTCGCGGCAAATCATACGCGATGACCGGCAGGAGGCCACTAAGTGACCGACCGGACGCGATAATTTCGTGTCACCTCGCCGAAAGGCCGCTCGCCGACTTTAATGGAAGTGCCAGTAACTCGATCATCCAATTTTCGGCCGAATGTGGAAGGGTTGGCGCCCCCGGTCGGCGTCAGAAGCCGTTCGGGCGTGTTCCGGCCGCCCCAGCCGGCTCGAGTTGCCTCTCGACGACCTGGTCGGCACGTAACCCGCCCTCCGCGCGGCGTTTTTACCGGGGCGACCCGGACAACCTGCCCAGCGCGCCCGGCTCACAGGGAAAACAGTGTTTATCGCCAATCACAGGCGGGCCTGCATCACGCAGCGGGCCGGCCGCCTGTGCAACCGCGTCGACCCCTGACACGGGCCGGCGCCTGTACTCCATTTTTAACCCGCAAATGATCCCCCTTGTCTCCGAATGGAATTGAATTTTGCATAATAGATGACCCAATGCGGGCCGGAGGCGGGTCCTGGACGCCGCGTCTGCCGGGTCCGAGTGTTTGCCGCGCCCGGGCCGGCCGCAGATGACGAGCTTCCTCGAATCGAATCACGGAAGCGGTTTTTGCGGCGGCGCCACTGAAGCGACCTCCCGGGCGGCCGTCGCGGTCCGCCGCCCGCCGACGAAAATTTGATTTAGTGCCGACGGCATTAGCACCGGCCCGAGGCGTGCCGCCGAATCCGGCACCCGCTGAGCTTTTCGGCCGAATCAAAATAAAATTAGGGTTTACATTTTCACGGTGCGGCGGCGGCGCAGGAAACCGGCCGGCCTCCCCTCCAAATGATGTGTCGAAAATGATCAATGAAAAGCGAAAGAGTCCCCCTCGGCCCGATGGAAACGACCGGGGAAACAAAGGGAATAAAAAGCGGAAAGAGAGGATGCTGAGGGGTCGGCCGCGATGACTACGCCAATTAATCTCCGTCCAGAGGTTGTGGTAAACCGTTCAAAACACGGTGTGACTGGAGATCGGTAGTCCACGCCAATCGTTGAAGCCGTGTGAAGCAATTTGTGAGACCCGCAGCTGCGCTGCCGGTCTCACAAACTGCGTATGCTTCGCTTTGCAGTCGGCTGGGCGGTTCCTCGAAACTGAAAGGATTCCCGAAACATGAAGACCATCTGATGAGATTACGTGAAAGGTTCATGCCATCGTACGTGATGGATTCCGCTGCTGCACACCCCATCAGAACCGCCTCGAGCCGATGCGTCAATAGCTTATCAGCAGATGGCATGTCCCAGAATTGATTGGCCTATTCCTCATCGAAGCTCCCCAAGGCCGCTCAAGAAATAGTCCATGGCAAAATAACTGAAGCACGTCTGTTTGCTGAATGGCGACGTCGTGCCGTTGACATTCGTAGCATGCTCGCACTCGCTCAATGTCGGGAGGCGAGAGTTCGGTGCTGTGCATCAATAAACCGCAAACATTTCGCGACAGACGCTTAACTCAGCCACGCTTAATTAACTTAGTTTACTTCATGCTACTAACTTGCTGCCACATATTCTCACAGGGTGCTTAATCATTGCATGGGATAACATTTTGCTGATGCCGATCTAGCTGTATTTGTGTTCGCCGGCAAGTGTCCGCACTGCTGATCACTGACATGAATGGCCGAAACAATTTTAGAGAGAGGGAAAGCAAGGTAGTTGCTTTTCATTCAACGCCGCAACGCTCATGATGCATTTTTCGTAGCATGGGGAGGGCTTCCCCAACATTTACCGTTCACCACACGCTTCTGCTGAGCCTGAAAAATTGTGCAGATGCTTAGGAGTTCAGCCTTGTTATATACATCCGTTTGGGAGCAAAATTCGGCGTAAGCTCTTTGCATGGTGGTGAGAAACCGCTACGATCTGCGTTTCAGAACATCACCTCTAGTCAGCAAACTGAACATCTTTGCAGCATTACAAGCAACGCGCTTCGAATAACAGCGACAAGAACACGAACAAGTCCGGAAAACCATCGAGGCATCGAGGCGAATCATCGCCACGCCAAACAGCCCGCTACCCGTCCGTGCAGCGCCTCGAATGCAATGCCGGCCGGTGCCGGGGCTCACACGGCCGCCCGGCCGGCGGCGGCTGCGTGTTGCAGACCAGCCGCGCCGCCGGCGCGCCAAGATGGCCGCGTTTCTGACCCGCCTCCCGCGGCCGCCGCCGCCGCCGGCCGGTGGCCAATGGCGCCGCCGCCGCCGCGCGATGGCTATCGCGCCGCGGCGCGCCTGTCCGCGCGCGGATCGGCGTCGCATCTCGCGTCGCGGCGTAGCGCGGTGGCCGCCCCCCGGCGCGTTACTGCCGGCGCCTTTTTACCGACGCCGTCCTGTGTCGCGCGCGCCGTTAACCGGCGGCCGCCGAGACTCCATAAAGCGTTCTTATTTCGCCGCGCGACATTTATTCCCTCGGCGAGACCGCATACGAGCAATCAAACGACAATATACCATCCGGCCGAAATGAGAAACGTCGGCTGCATCGGCCGCCATGATTAACGACACCGTCGTCGTTATTGTTTATCGAGAGGCGACCGTTGTCCGCGCGCCGCCGCCGCCGCCGCCGCCGCCGTCGCGGCCGCCGCCGCCGGCCACAGGGAATAATGGCATCTGGCCGCCGCCCGGGCCGGCGACACGCCGCTGGAACTCTGGGAATGCTCGGCGACGCCGGCCGTAAAGCCGAAATGGAACCGCCGCCGCCGCGGCCCGCGTCGCCATCAAAGTCTGCACGGAAAACCGTAAACGGCGGGGCCGGCGCGCGGCCGCGTTTGTTTTGCGGCTGCGCCGCGTCGCGGGCGACGGCGGTGATTGGACGGCCCGCGACCGCGCGGCGTCGTGCTGGGCGCGCGGCCTCCGCAACATTGTTTGTTTTCGTCGACGATGACAAGCGCCGGGCGGCGTGCCTCGAACTCGAGTCAGCGCGTCGCGGGGCAACGAGGCGCTCGTCGTCAGTTCTCTCCCGGGCGAATGGGCGGTGGTAGTGATGGGGGGATCCCGCGTGCCCGTCGCGCCGGGAGGGGGGGGGGCGGCACGACCGGGTCGACTCCATCAGCCGGATTCGCTCCGGGTCAGCGGCTCATAAGGCGCGTGTCACAGCGAATCACGCCCGGCCGGCCGCCGGCGCCGCCGGCCGCCGACCGGCCGACGTGATCGATGACGGCTGCGGCGGCGCGGCCGGCTCCTGCACCTGGCCCCCGAAGCAGCCTCCTGAGGCCGGCTCCCGGAACAGGCTTCCAGAGCTGACTCATGAAGCCGGCCGCTGGAGCTGAATCCCAGAGCCGGCTCTGGCAGCTGGTGTCTAGAGTTGGCTCTTGATGATAGTTCCTGAAGTTGACTCCCAGTGATGGTTCGTAGACCTGACTCCAGAGAAAGCTCTGATTATGGCCCCAGGAGCTGGTTCCAGGACCGGGCTCATAGCACCGGCTCCAGCAGCCAAATCCAGTGGATAATTATTTCCTTGCATTTCAGTGGTGCCTCTAAAAATAGCTTGAGAACTTTTTTGAGATTTAGCTTGTGAAATTTTTCAATCGAACATGTTTTTGGGGCCTTCTTCTGGAAGTTGCTCCTGGAGTCGCTCCTGCTCATAGCCCTAGGACTAAGCCGATTCTTGAATCTGGTTCCTGGAGCTGATCTAGGTGGTTCTTCGAGATGGCTCCCGATGCCGGTTCTGGAACCCATTACTAGCTCCCGAGAAAGGCAAACTCCTGTTAGCTCCTTCACTGCTGTCTCCCAGCAAGGAACGTGCTGATCGCTGGTTCCCTGATATCTGGTCAACGTCGGCCCCGTCGTAGGTTAACAGGAACGAGTCTTAGATTTGGTTCCCTCGACTGTGCTCTGAAACAGACTGTTAAAAATAAGATTTCTGCGAGTAAATACAAAACTGCGAAAGTCAATAGTCCCAGAACTGGCACTAGTATTTGGTCAGGGACTGAAACGGAAAGCCGGTCGTGGGATGGCTGTGCTGTAAAGCTGCACGGCACGATAAAATCTCTGCAGCTCCCTCCGGTTCGGTCTATATAAAGATATTTCATTCATGGAAACATTTCGGTAGTGGAGCCAGGATCCGTCCAAGAACCCTGGCTTAGCATGGACTTTGATCCCAGCGATACACTTTTAAACACACACGGTTGAAATAAATGGAGAAGAAAATGAAATCCGAATGTTTGCGTAATGGTGAGGTAAGGCTGCAACCTCCACATTTCATAACTGGGCCATTTTTACTTCATTCGAAAATATCTTGGTTGGTTGTGTAATCCCAGCCGCCTGAAGTGTTTGGAGCTTCGTGTTCCGGAGCTGACCCTAGCTAATGGCCAACATCGAACGCACCTCAGCTTGCCAGCTGGTCCGTGTGACTATGACTCCGCATTGCCCCGTCAGCGCCTGAGGCCGGCTTCCGCGAACAACAGCCGCACCCCTCCAATCACTGCGTCTTTTGCATACCGCGATCCCGTTAGCACGTTCCCCGGTCGACTCCCCGCGCCGTCACCGCGCTCGGACCTCGCTCCGGCTCCTCACATCTGGCGCCGGCGGCCGGACGTCCCATCCGTCTCCGGCGTCCGGCGTCCCGGGTCCTCCGCGCGGCGCCAGTGGTCGGCGCGGCCGATCGGTCCTCACGGCCGGGCAATCACGACAGGTATGCGGCCGCCCCGCAGTGCGTGCCTTCATGTGATGCCGCCGCCCCGGGCGTGTTTATGAAATATGGAAGACTGCGAGCCGCTTCTAACAGATCTAATTTTAGTCGGCTACCTGAAAACAGGGCGTTGAGGGGCGGATGTGATTGCTGTTTCGGCAACAAATGCATCAGTTTGTAGGGGAAAGGATATGTAGCTTGCAAGACACGCTCGTAGGTAAGAAAATGCTCCCTCCCGAAGCCGCTTTGAAGGGCCATAAGCAGTTGGAGCAAAAGCACTGATATAGCACAACCGTTGAATTCCGCCGAACGAAAATGTGCTGGAAGGCCGGATCTTCTGTTTTCCTGTCGTTCACCTTACTCGTGATGCCACAGATAATGCTCGCTAATTGAGACATATATGTGCTGTAAAGCTTGCGATTCGCACAGACAGTGAGGCTGAAAAGATCAAAGCATCGTCACGTTCCGCCTGAAGTAATACTATAATCCTCTGTTCTTCTGAAACGACCAGTAGTTGTGTTTAGAAGACGTAGATATTAGAGTGTTTCACAGATTAAATTTTCAGGATCTCGTTCAGTCTGGCCCGTAAAGTCTGCGATCCAGTACGTTCTCAATCCGCCGTTTCCAGAACCCTGAATTCGACCGGGCTCAACCTGTAATATCAAAAACATGTTTTTAACAATCCGCTCGATTTCGCATTCAGGTGTTTGTTTCCGTCATCATATGTAGACAAATCTAACATTTGAAAAGATGTTAAATGGTTCCCTCTTAAAAAATCATGCAAGTCTCCCGACTGTCTGCAAAATTCATGCCCTGTTAGCGTCTTTTGAAATTTAATTGGTTTTTAGTCCGTCCAGTCCTGGTTTCATTACCTGGCAAATCTAAATCCGGTCCGGCCTGAATCCATATATTCACGGGATTTACCCCGTGCATACAGTGCTTTTATAGGCATCATGAAGGAAGACTCGAGTCCAGCTGCCAGTTGTTCCAGAATTTTGATCCAGCCCCTCAAATAATTTGTTTGTCGGATAAGGTTTACTCGCTCGGATAATCTGCTAATTCTTGTAAAAACTGAAGCATTAAACTAAATGGCAGTCCTTACCATAATGTAAATTAAACAACAGTTTGCTCACTCAAAACAAATGATTATGAAAGAATAGAAAATAAAGAATAAAATAAAGAAGAATAGAGACTAAAAGATACAGATTAAAGAAACAGCTTAAAGATTTGGCAGACATATAATGTGGATATGAAAGGAACAGAATT